>VWZF01006311.1:958996-1027670 GCA_013396755.1 Sclerurus mexicanus | reverse complement strand
GCCATGGCGGCGCCGGGGGCGCTGCGGCCCTGGCGGTGGGTGCTGGCGCTGCGCGGCCGGACGAGGTACCGCTCCCTCCGATACTCGGCCTCTCGGGCCCTGCCCCGGGGCCGCCGGGTGTCCCCGCTGCGTGGCGGGGGCTGGCGGCCGCGGGGACCCCGCTGAGGCTCCCCCTCTCCCCCCTTCTCCCCGAAGCAGCCGCGGCCCCGCTCCGCCGTGCCGAGGCCCAGCGCTGCCGACGCCCTCGGCCGGGCCCGCCCGGGCTTTCCGCCCGCTGCGGTGGGGGTCGTCCTTCTCGCAGCCGGGCCCGACGGAGAGCGACCCCGGCGAAGGGCAGGTCTTCCTCAGCGAGAGCTGCGTGAAGGTGGGGACCCCGGGCGGGGCTCGGGTGCCTCCGGGAGGGATTTCCGAAGTGCCTGGCCTGCCGTGGGCACACGGGGGAGGCGTTTGAGTGTTCACCGGTTGTTCAGCAGGTCTCTTACTTATTTGCAGAGGCTGCTGGAGATTGCAGAAGGCTCAGAGTTTCTCAGGCTGCAGGTGGAAGGAGGTGGCTGCTCTGGCTTCCAGTACAAGTTTTCCTTGGACACAGTTATCAATCCTGATGACAGGCAAGGACAAAGGGGTGTAGTGGTGGTCAGATGTTAACTGTTCTTTGCAAAAATGGCAGTGGAGCTATGTGTGACATGATAGTATCTTGCATTGAAAGGAAGAAGCCCGTGACATAAGGAGAATGCTCAGGCTGCGCTTCTCTGTAAGGTCTTCAGCACAGTTAATGGTTAAATATGCTGATTTTTTTTGTAGGGTGTTTGAACAAGGTGGTGCCCGTGTGGTTGTGGATGTGGACAGCCTGGCCTTTGTGAAAGGTTCCATGGTGGACTTCAGCCAGGAGCTGATCCGAAGTTCCTTCCAGGTGGTGAGCAACCCCCAGGCAGAGAAGGGTTGCTCATGTGGAACTTCCTTCTCCGTCAAATTTTAACTGGACTTCTGGACACTGTTGGATGGACACTGTTTGCAGACGCTTTCTGGCAGTCTTCAGAGGGTTTGTTTCTTCCTTTCCCAGCTGCTGCCTCTCATCTCCCATGCCCTGTGACACAGCTGTTACACATTACTGCAGCTATGTGTGTTTGCAATGAGCCTGTCTCCAAGACTTGTTGGCCTTCCCTTCAGAAACGTGAAGTAACTGTGGGTGCACACACAGAAGCATCTTCAGCCCCTTGTAAACCACCGGCCAGGTGGTGCTGACTCGCCTGCTTTGTCCTGAATGTGGAACCGCTTAACTGTTTGTCTCTGCAAGAGATGGCTGTATATATATATATATGTGTGTGTGGGTGTGTTTATTGAAAATTCTTACTAAAAAAGGTCTCTGAGATTGATTGTCATTGCTTGGGCATTTACAGGTGGGTAAAATCTGAGCTTTCAGGCTACCATTGCTTATACCTTGTCTTCCAGCTGAATGGGATTTGAAGTCTTTCTCACGTGTACCTCCCAGGGTTGCTGACTCACCACTCCACAGCTCACAGTGGGTTTTTCCAACTACTTTGCTGTTTTCTTGCTGAGCAGACTTCTCTTGGTCCCAGGAACCCGTGGTGGGGGTTTTTTTGCTGGTTCAGATTAAGTGAAACCAAAAAATTGAGGTAGGAAGAATTGATAGCTTATTTCTTTAATTAAAAAAAACCAGCAAACAAACAAACCTCAAAAAACTTGTATATGTACAAAAATAAAACACTCAGCTCTATATGTCTCAGTGCTATTTTAGGCTGTTCCTAAACCTGACTTAGAATTTTGTCATACGCTCTCAGGTTTCATAGTGTGTTTCCTTCCTTCTCTTGCCAGCTGAAAGGGAAGTTAAGGCACGTAGGAGTATCTGGAGTACTACTTAAGAGTCGTCAAGTCCTTTTGACTTAAAGTTGTCTGGGAATCTTTTTCATAACTTTCTTTACCATTCAGTCTTAGTCTAACATGTGCCTTGTTAGATGAAAGACTGGAATAGTTCCTTTCCTTTCTAAAACTTTCATGTAATAGGAAATCCAGAAGTTTCCAGAATAACATCCTTTTGATTAGTAATTTTCTATAGCTTTTTATCTGCCACTAGATATCTTAATAAAAGTGATTCACCTGCTTCTGGATGAAAGGAGAGATGAGGAAGCTATTTTTGTTCCCTCTCTTGTGTTTTACGTGATCATAACCAAATTGTCTAAGACTCAAATCTCACGTGAGTATGGGAGCACTACATGACTTTGGTCTCAAGAGAAACGCTTACATCAAACCATGAGTTTTTTAAGTCTCCATGCCACAGGCATTTTTGTTGTTAAGCTTCCCAAATGTCTTTTTAAACTAATCAGTAGTGCCTAGGTACAGCACTGTTTTGCCTATTTATTTCTAGTGCTCAGATAACCAACTAGTTTCAGTTTGATCTGTAGATGTTACAAGAGCTCATATGTGATCTGCTCTGACTTTGTCACATGGGGGTGCACATGGACAGGATGTGGACCAGCAGCTCTTTCAGTTTAGCCCTTTTGATTTCCTGCAGTCAACATCTGCCTAGTTATGTTGCCATCAGAGAGAGCTGAACATAGCACTGCCCGTTTTGTTAGGGGGAGTGAAAGGATGTGGTTAAAAGGTTTGTCTAAACTCCTGCAGGGTGTTTTGACCCTGCCTTTAGCTCCCAGGTCTTGAAAGTGAGGTTAGCCAAAATTGCCTTTGAAAAGTGTAAGACCTTAAAGTTTGTGTAGGTAGAATACATTAGATAAACTCGATTTCTTTCAGCTGAGATAAATGAAAGTTGGCCAGAGGAATTGCTTTCTGATCCGGGAAGATCCATTCTTGATCCATTTCACACAGACCTAGGTCAAGTCTCTTGAGACCTTTTATGGGAAATAAATGGGTAGCAGTAGTGCTGGGGAGGTAGCAAACCACCGGCTACCAAGGCTTTTTTCCCCCTAGACTAAAGTCAGTCTTCAGCCCCCCTAAGAATGCAGGCTTCATCTTGGATTACTGTTCTTGATAAATGTAAATATGCCATGTTTGTTCAACCTAGCCAGGTTCCACCTGCCTTCACTTGCTCTACACTGATGCAGTAAATGGAGCAAGTGCTGTCCATGTGGAGTGTCACCACTTTCAGAGGACCTGTTTCTCCCTCAGTAGGACTGTGCAGAGGATGAGGCTTTGGTCCCGCGCCAGTGTCACTTACAGCGTTGCTGTAAACCCCGCACATGTGGCTCGCGTTGGCCACAGCTCTCGCAGTACTGCTGCGACTGCACTAGGTGGACCCCTTACTCCTTGGGAGTTGCTGCATTGGACATACACAGGAATTTCGACTTCTTTCTGGGATGAGGTTGGATCTGCTCCATTCAGGACCTAAGCAGGAACAAAAGTTTCTTTGCAGCTGCCTGTTGTGGAGGCAGGTTGAAGCTGAATTCGTCTGGTATTGTAGCAGTGTGGTCTTTAGATCAAAGAAACTGCTAGGAGCTGGAGAGGTTCCAGCTGTACATCACGTTCCTCTTGGCCTCCTAGTCCTGTTTCCTGGGATTAGCTGTAATCTGTTGGTCAAAGCTACTAGTTTTCCAGTTCCCAGCAGGGAATGGGAGCAAAAGGATGTCTGTTACCTCCAGAGTTGTCCTGGGACGTTAAAAGTCTGTCAGTACATCAGAAATTGGAAACTTCTGTCAATGCTAGGAAGTCAGCAAAGGTAGTCTTGTTGGCAGAGGGGTGAAGGTGACCTTGGTGAATTTTGGCTGCGTAGACAGAAAAGGCTAGATCCTGGTTCTTACAAAAAAAACCCAAAATGCAACCTGTCAGCGTTTGTACACTGAATGGCTGTAGGTAGCAAAGATGGCACTACACTGTAGGCAGTGGGGCAAGTGGTGCCAAGAGAAGGACAAACAGGATTAGGCAGGGAATTTTGTTCTGCCTGGGCTATGAGCGGCTGCCAAGGCGTGCCTGTCAGGGAATAGGTGGGAGCCCTTGTACTGAACCACTGAGAAAAAGCTGGAGGAGCTGGAGGTGCCGCCTTCGCTTCATGGCATATGAGAAGCTGCAGTGGAAAATCTTTCTCTACTCCCACATAAGAAGGAGGATTCTCTCAGTTCACCCACCTGACAAGGAATGAATGATCAAGAAAGATATTTATGGAAACCTATGTTAAGATGAAACTTCAAGGGAAAAGGGCACAATCATCAGTGTCACTGACAGGAAGGTAGAAGAAGATGGAATATAAATCCTCCCTTTGGTGAGAGCTTGTGGGAGCTCTGCAGAGACTTGTTAGTAGATGACCAGCACATCCTCAGCCTGTGACTCTGTTCTTCTGATTAGGTATCTTCCATTGCCTATTAACTGTGCATACATCTTCAAGCCAGGCAGTGATAGGGAAATGGCAGATTTTTGTCATGCCCCTTTTTTTGTGATTTAGGAATGAGTGTAAGAGCACTGTGCTTGAGTTAGGGGCTCCTATGTGGCATAATTTACTACAGAGAGCATTTTGAGATGAGTGACTACAATACGACCAATGATCAACTTAGAGTGAATGTTAGGGAAATAACTGTCCTTCTCATCCACAAATTTTTATCTGCAAAATCTCACTAAGCTCAGACCTTTCCCTTCCCTGTTGGGTGAGTCGGGAAGACAACTAGGGTTGAGGAGCCCGTTGCCCCTGGATGACACCCACTGGGGCTTCTGCTTCTCCTGCACAGTAGTATAATTTCCTGCTACCTTAAAGGCTTGCCTGAATCCAGTACCTGGGGTGGGAATCACTGAACAGTGGAGGAGGCAATAACGGGAAGACAGAAGTGCACACAAGAAGGCTTCTCTTGTCTGTCCCACACTGTGAAGGCACACACTTTGCATCAAGACTGTTTTCAGCCTTACAAACATTTCAAACATCTGGTAAAGTAAAAAAGTAGAGTAAAAAACCAGAGTGGTATAAACTCCACTGTTCACTCTGTAAGCTGGGACGGGTCAGTGGAGTTTACTGGATTACAGAATAGAATATCCTGAGATAGAAGGGACTCACAAGGATCACTGAATCCAGCTTCTGGCACTGTGCAGGACAACTCCAAAAATTATACCATGTGCCTGCGAGCATTGTCCAAACACTTCTTGAACTCTGTCAGGCTTGGTGCTGTGACCACTTCCCTGGGGAGCCTGTTCCAGTGCTCAACCACCCTCTAGGTGAAGAACCTTATCCTAATATCTGACCCAAACCTCCCCTGACACAGCTTAATGCCATTCCCTCGAGTCCTGTCAGTGGTCACCAGGAAGTTGTAGCTGCAATGAGGTCTCCTCAGTCTCCTCTTCCCCACGCTGCACAGACCAAATGACCTCAGCCACTCCTCATATGTCTTCCCCTCTAAGCCCTTCTGTGTTTTTGTAGCCTCCTTTGGACAGCTTTATATCCCTTTTATAATGTGGCACCCAAAACTGCCCGCAGGACTCTGATTGAGGCTGTACCAGTACAGAGTAGAGTGGGACAATCACCTCCCTCGACTGACTGGCAATGATGACTGGCCTGATGACCCCTAGGACACTGTTGGCCGTCCTGACTGCCAGGGCACACTGCTCTCTCATATTCAACTTGCTGTCAATCAGAACCCTCAGATCCCTTTCCACAGGGTTGCTTTTGAAAGTTCAGAATAAAATTCAGAGCAAGTGTGCTGTATTTCCCAATGAGCTGCTACGACACATGCTTGAGGACCAAATCAAACATTGCCTCCACTAGCAAACACCACTATCAGGTTCATTAGCAGAGGGCATGATAGGATGTGCACCACTTAGATGCTTCATTTTCTTTGCCTGTTCTCATACACATCAGCCGAAGTTCTCACCAAGTGTTTGACATGCTTCTTGGAATAGGCTATAGCTGCCGGAGAGACTGGCACAGGAGAGAAAGGGATAACCTTGCATAATAGTTTGTTTGATACAACTGTCAGCCAGCCTGCATTAAGAACCACAGTTCAAAGACACCAAACATTGGCAAGAATAAACTGCACACACCTGTATTATATCAAACTCTTCCATTTGAGAAGCTTTTTATTGTTTGGTTTTTGGTTTTTTTTGAGAGTATGAGTCCTTGAACCAAATGCCATTAGGGGCTAGGTAGAGGATTAATGTTGAATTTGCAGTTTGCAGTTTGGATCCTGTTGGGTTCTGAGGAATACGTTTGCTCTGCATGATTTCCAGCATTATGCTGCAACTGGCTTTGATCTGTGCAGATACTTGCCCAGGAAACAACTCAGTAGATCATGAACTTGAGGTTGGTTTACTATCCAGCTGTGGACAGAAACACTGTCATGAGTCAGCTGAAGCTGTTTATGACAGCGAGATGGGCCATTATTCCAAGGCTGTAATTCTTCAACCTGTGGGGAGCAGTTTGTATGCAATGCTGCCTGCCTCTGGCCTTCCCAGTACTTGTATGGGTCTTAATATTTCCTGCTTGAGCAATAGAGTTTATGGCCCTAGTCTTTGTCGTTGATTAGAACCCAAGTTTGTGCCCCGGTTTTAATCAGTGCTCATTTACCTTTGGCATCCTTCAGAGGAACAGAATGGTATGTCTTTCAGTTGCCATGGAAACAGTGAGACTAAATGCACATTTCCATGGCAACCTGCCATTATCTTCAGCTCTATCTGTGGGTCTCATTTTCTGACCATGGGGGTGGGGTGGTGAAAATGGAACTTCATCTCTTAGAAAAATACAATTAAAAAAAAAAGAGAAGAAAAGAGAGATGCTACCCCCACCATCATCACTACCCCTTTTCTCCTCTGGCTCAGGCTTGGGGCCAAGAAAGGCCCATGACTACTGCCACCATCCCATGCACTGAGGCTCCAAGGTATTGTCTTCAGCTTCTTCTCTCCTTCACCCTTCTAAAAATAGATGTTCAGAACAATTAGATTACAATGTTCCAGCACTTCTCTGAACTCTTTGTTTCCTCAACTAATGCTCCTAGCAAAGGGCCTTGAAGTTAATTGAACTTTCCAATGGGTTCCAAAGGTCAAAGTGTCCCAGCTCCTTTTGGTCCAAAGGGCCAAGGGTTAATTACAGGGTCTAAGACTCCAAGGAGAAGAAGCCTTTGTCTACTGGGACTGGAGGCGGCAGGGCACATCATGTTAACCTCAGGAGTGGGGGACCCTCTTGCAAGCGGGGCAGCATGGACTGTTCCAGGAGGCAGTACCCATCAGAGAGTTATGGATCAAAGGCAATGCTTATCTCTTTTGTGTATAACTCGGGGGATACAGAGAAACCAGGTGTATGATGGGTCTAGCAGTCCAACAGCCAGAAGTGCTTTTGGCCACTGCTAAAATTTCTGCCTCCCCCAGCCACTGAGTCAGAACAAGGACAGAATCTGCTGTACTTTGAACAATTGCACACAGCTGTTCCTTAAGCCTGTGTTCATTATTCTTGTTCTAGCTGGCTTGACCTTTAGCTAATTCCTCTTATTCATGGTCTAATCTTGGTTACTGAGGGAAAAAAGCTTGTGTCTTGCACAGTTCTAGCCTGATTCAATAGAGTTATCCAGGGAGAAGTTGTGGTACGCTCTCCTTCCTCATCTGCCTCACTAACCTTTCCCAGATGCTGAAGCAGAGGATGATGAAGCTCTCTCCATTCAGAAGCTGGCATGGAGGCAGATGTGGTCTTCAGAACAGGTCAGCCATGTAAGGCAGGTGCTGCTCAAGCACAACTCTTTTCCTACCTGTGGCCTACCACAGCACTGATCACACGTGATCAAGTAAGAGTTGTCACAGTCAGCCTGGGCTGATGTTGTTTCATCAAGGGGAGAACAAAGGCCAGTGAGTCCTGTGCATTGCTGAACTTGCAGGATTTCACCCTGGAAGAATTACTGCCTGGACACACTGCTAGGGTTTGGTTGAGAGCTATTGCTTGAAAGACACTGAGAATGTTCTCTGAGATGTGGGGAGCTCTCCTCTGAGCTGGGGTGCTGAGCACTGGCATGAACTCTGCGTGGTTTGCTGTTGCTGCACCAGGCTGCCTGGGCCCCATGAGGTGCCATGGCAGAAGGTACAGAGGAAGGTTTACTGTGCCTGCTTTGTGTGCAAAGCAGTGGCTGCACTCTGGCTGCTGTGGGGAGCTGACCTGCTGCACAGCAGCCTGAGAGCAGGGACAGCCTGGGCTGTTCCTGCTGTGGGCTGGCAGGTTTGTGCTGGGGGCTAGAACCCACAGCAGGTTGGCCTGCTGGCTCAGTTATCACCCTACTGCCACGGCTCAAAGCCACACAGCCATGGTGGCTTAAGGCTCCTTCCCTCATGTCCATAGCAGCTGAGCAGGCACTGACTGAGGGAGTGGCAGGGCCCTCCACTCAGCTTCTCCTTGGCACACAGGGTAAATTCTCCCTGCCAGTGTCCTGCACTAAGTCCAGGTGAGGGTGGCCATGCTCTGGTCAGCGTGTCCAGCAGGCTGTGTGGCAGGCTTCCCTTCACCTCCCTGCCTGCCCATGCATGTCTGTCACAAGCTTCAGACCTGGAACATTTGTATTAAATATAGAAACTTTACAGGGAGGAGCTAATAGCATTTGGAAAAGAAAATTCGGTACCTGCCCTTGGTAACAAAGGCAGAAGTAATGGGGCAATGCTATTGTTAGCAGAACTTTATCTACCAATGCTTGCAAAAGCTAAGTGGGGAGCAGGGAAAGCAGCAGGATTGTGTGGCAGATCCCTTGCCCTCGCTTCCCCCTGCTGTCACTGTCCTGTGTTCCCAGATAACGTGAACAGGCCAGAAATAGGACTGCCGTAGTGAAAGAATTTACTTAATCCGCTTCGAGCTAAGTAAAAATGTATCAGTGAAGAGGCAATTCACAGGGCAGAACTGAATTATAGGGACGAAAATTGTGTCTGCAATTCAAATAGAACTCAAAGCATTGTGAGAGAGCAAAGGCAAAACAGGCTAGGATGGGAGAAAAGGAAATAGCCCTGAGAGATGCTTAAGGGTGGAAGGCAACAGGAGGTATTTACTGAGCCTCCTCCAGCTCCTGCTGTGGAGGCACAGGTTTGTGGATGGATGCAGCTGTCAGAAGATGGGAGGGTATTTACATCTGTCCAGGTATTGTGAGAGACAAAAGAATCAGGTAAGACCTGGGAGCCTCTGGGAAGACAAGAACTGGTGATTGACTACTTTGTCATGTAGACAAAAATGAACAGGATATTGGAACAAAGAGTAAGCAGCTAGACCAAGGGAATGAAAGGCCTAAGCAGAGTATGCACCCATGCTTGTTGAGCATCTGTGTGGCTGTGCCAGATCCATGAAGCCATTTACCTGCTCTGCTTTGCACTGGCTGAACTTTGAATGGCAACAGCCTGTGTGGAAGGCCCCTCAGCAAACTGAAACTGCCCAAGTTTCAGAGATGAAAACCAGACCTGCTTTTCAAAAATTGGGCCCCACTGGCCTGGAGAAAAGGCAGCAGATCTGAAAAGCAAGGGTGCACAGACAGCCTTGGTCCATGTGTTATATGCTTAGGAGCACAGGCTCATTCTCCAAATGAGTAAACTAAAATGTTGTAAGGAGTTGGGAAACAGACTTCTGCTGCTTGAGGATGCCAGCTTCTACAATATGCTGGGCTTTGCAGCTGATGTCCTTTTTGATCTATGCTGGATGTGATAATTTTATAGAGCAGATGAGACCACTAGAAGCATCAGGTTGAGAGGGATTCCTAAAGACTGGGGCTTGGGGTTGGGGAGCGAGGTCCTAGCTACCCTGGGGCTGGTCTAAACACCAAGTAGTTCAGCAGGACAGCTTATTGAGAGAATTGTGTGGCTCAAGACAAAATGAGGGCATACATTGTACAGCCTGTGCTATGCTGGGCACAGAGAGGTCTCACTCACTGCCTGAGCTTCTCATCTAATGCTCAGGTGTGAAGAGCTTGCTACACATGACCCTGCAAACTTCTTCTGGCCCAGGGGGATCTGATCACATTCTCCCAGGGAAGCTGATTTGTGTCATCTCTGTTGCAGTCTGTGCTCCTTTTGCCCCTTCTCCTCATGTTTTTCAAATGCATTTGATTTATACACACTCATTCCCTTCCTCACAGGAATGAGTTTTGGTGTGTGTCAGTTGCATGAGAGGAAAATTTATAGAGCAAGCTGCAGAGGAAAGCAGCTGGGATCTTTCTTAGGAGAGCCGCAGTCGTTAATTATAGGAGTCTAACTAAACCTCAGCTCAGGCAAGAAGCATTTTCTAGATCTGTCTCCTTTCTTTTGTACCTTCCTGCGCAAGTTGTCACATCAAAGTCAGGATTCGTGAACAAGTAAAAACGACACCCACCTTTTTAAATAAAAATGGGATGCTGAGTGCCAGGGAGCAGCTCCCTTTTTGTCTTCCTCATCTCCCAAACTGGTGTGAGAGGCACTGCACTGCTGCCCAGCAAGGGCTGCAGATAGCACTTTTCTGTCCCTTGAGCCTGCTCCTGCTTCTTGCTGGCCTCAGGCAGCGTGGTGAGTCAGCTGCTGCTTTACTAAAGCCTCTCAGGTCTGATCTAAACACCAGTCTTCTCAGCTCAGTTCTGTGCAGCCTGGCCTGTTCCTTGGGACAGCACGTTCCACAGGGGGTACATTTTATTAGCGGAGTTACTGCAGAGCTGGGTATTTAGGTCCCAAACATGTGTGCATCACAGGCACAGCCAGCACCACTTGAAAGGATTTTTTCAGTATAAATTTACCCCAGGGAAAGAGAGGGAGAAGACATAACCTGGTCAACCTTAAAAGCCTATGTATGTGCCCCTCCAATATGTTTCTGGCTGATGATCCCAGTACAGGCCATACTATTTGAAGACTGCCTACACAGATAACTTGTCTTAGCTTGGCCAGCTAGTTCACAACCTTTGTTCATGTCACCTCATGGTCTGCAGTACTGAGATAAGAGCCCTTGCTGCAGCAGGAGTCTGCCTGCACTAACAGCTAAGAGATACTAAGAGAAAAGAAGGTTAGGAACATACCTAGGGTATATAAAGCTGGTTTGGTCTCTTTGCCAAAGAAAGGTGCTATGTGTTTTCCTTAAAGTTTCACAGGGCTGCCAGGAGATGTGTGTGCCTAGCCAAGGGAGGTTACTGTCATCAGAAGCTGATTTTGGTGCCCCAGATAGATGTTCATGGCCTTTTGCTGGGGCTTGGGCAGGGAGAGAAAGGAAGGGGGGCACCAGCTTGTTAATTAAGAGGCATTTTCTGTCTGCTGCCTTTCTGCTGCTCAGAGGGGGAGGCAGAACCTGTGCCTGATGAGAGCCTCTCACCTGTGCTGGGACCCCTCTTAAAAGCTGCTAAACATTAAAAAATAATAAAGAGGAAAATTCTGTGAGAACTTTGATAGTCCTCACAAGAAAGTGAAACAGAAGAGCCTTTGAGCTGCACACAGAAAAAAACCTCTGTACATCTGTGGGGGAAGAAAGACTGGTGGAGCCGAAATCTGGCAACAGTCCCCAGCTGTCGAGGGAGGTGCTTTTCTTCTGCAAGCTCCTGTCACGACTGATGCAGAGACAGAGAGAGGAAAAGCGCAGGATCCCCTGTAGGCAATAACTATCACCGTAAACCCACCAGGGTGTCAGTGGAATGAGGGGGTCAAGACAGTGCTCATCCTGTGCCTTCATGCAGGGGTTTGGCCCTGGGCTCACCCCAGCAGAGGGCCAGCCTCGACACATCATGCCTCCTCCTGTGGGACCCCTTCCAGCTGTGGGAGCCTCCCAGCCAGCCAGCCTCCCGCTTTGCATCCCCTCGTGTTTCCATAGCAATAGGTGTAGGAAAGCCAGTGGAGGGAAATGAAGGTTTATTCCCATCCTGGGCCAGCTAGGGGTTGGGAGAACATGAGCATCCTGATGTTTCTGGTGCTCCTGATGGAGGAAGCAACACCCAGGCTGCCCCAGTTCACCCCCAGCGAGGCCAGGGCGCAAGAATGTAATGAAAATGCACAGTGCACAGGGCTCTTCAGGGCAGGTTTTGGGGACTGTGTGCAGCCCAGAGCCATCCCCACACTGCCCCTGCCATGCTAGAGGGCTACTGATACTGAATGGATGCCACCCCTGATTTTGTCTCTTCTCCCACAGCCTCCATGTCTTTCCCTCCTCAACGTGCTCCATTCCCCCCACCCCCTTGGCACACAGTCAGTGAAGTCAGAAATTAATCTTTAGCTTTAATGGAAAACACTTTGAGGGGGAGAAGGGGGAGGAGAGGGAGAGTGAAGATGCACAGGCAGCCTTGAAAGCAGCATTTTTATTCCCAGGATGGTATAACAGGGCACTGGAGTAAAACCTCAGGGAGGGAGAATAGGGTTTAGATGATGAAGAGGAATATATGTATCCAAGACAGTGCTCCAGCAGGAAAAGAAGGAGCATCCCAGGTAAGCTCCCTGTACTCTTGGCTCCATAAGTAGAGTAGATTACAGCACCTGCTAACCATCCTCACCCCTCTTCACACAAACAGGAAGAAAGGGGAGACCTGCCCATTCAAACCAAATGGGAAACTTGGGGGGAACTTTCAGAAAATAAGATGAAAATGTCAATTTGAACCCCAAATGTTTTGTATTATTTATCTTTTTAAAAAATTATATTAAAAGATAGGTTAGTTTTGAAATGGAACTGTCATGTTGAAAGGATGCCAAGCTACTTCGTTTGTAAAATGTCTAAACATAATGTTTTGACATTTTCAGGAAAAAATTATCCCATACATTTTCAGACAAAACTTGCTAACAAATGTGACTGAAAAGTTTGGTGTCCTGAAAACTGTGTTTTGAAGCCAGCTTGGTATGTGCCAAACATGTTTCATATGCTCCTGGTATCCAAAGCATAGCAGTGCTGAGCAGACCCCGGAGAGCTGCCCAGGGAGCAAAGCTGCCCAAGGATGCTTTGTGCAGTTTGGGCAGGTCCCATCTGTGCCCAGGGCAGCTCTGTGTTGTTGGTGCCCCCTGAGCCAACTCCTGCCAGCACCTCTCTGCCTGCAGTGGAAAGCATGGCACAAATACTCACAGGCTGATGTGCCTGTGCTCAAGCCACAGCTCGCCTGCAGGGGTGGAAACTGGGGCCCTGATTATATTTAGCATATGATAGTGGGGAAAGGAACTATAAATAAGCTAGAACCATCCTTCAATTGTTCATGCAGCGTGGGGAGGAGAAACACAGAGGTTTCTGGCACAATCATGTTCATAATCAAGAGGATTCTTGGAAAGCCTGAATGCAAGATTTATTGATAGGAGAGAGAGGAGCAGGCACAGATACCAAATGCTGTGTCCCTGCCTGGCTTGTTGAGAGGTTTATATGCTTTTCAGCAGTGAGATTAGATGTCAAGAGGAGATTACCATTTATAACACAGTGTACCACTCTACGTTGAGACTTCTGGTCTCCCACAGCACCTCTGTGCCGGGCACCAGCTGTGGTACAGCTCTGACCACCTACAGAACCCTTTACCAGTTCCCACCCCAGGCCCAAGTAGGTTAGAGAGGCTAAGGGTGCTTGTCTGGGAGGGGATTCTACAATTGCCCATGCCAGGGAGCGGCTTGTTTTGAGCTCAGTAAAGCTCGTATAATAATGAGCTTGGGTTGGGAGGGTGACTAAAGCTGGTGCCAGGCAGAAACTTCTGTATCGTTTCAAGGCTTACGTAGCTTAATGCTTGCCCATCTCAATAACCTGTTCTGGCATACTGGGAGACCTGAGAGTGTCTGACCTATTTCCATTAATCCAGTATCCTCCTGTCTTCACTGCATCTTCTCCTGCAGCCTGGAGGAGGGAAGGAGGAGCTTGGCAAAGGAAGTGTGAGGAAAATGCATCTGCAAGGGTAAGAGAGGAAAAAGCAAGCCGCAGTTGTGACTTGAGCTGTCTGCAAATCCCCAGAGAAACCAGAGGACTGCTGAAAGCATGTCCACTGAAGCAGCTCACTCCTGAGAATGCCTTGTCTCACTGCAACAGGCTTGACACCAGCACTCCCAAGCTAGTGCCCTAAGGACCTCTCAGGCCTGACAGCTGCCAGAGACGTTTTCCTTAAGGCAAACCAGGCTTCAGGGTTAATATCCTTCCCCTCTGAGGGTCTGAAACATTCCTCAGGGCCTGGTTCCTCCAAACTAAGCCATACATAGCAGCAACAGATAGCAACAAAGTTTCATCTTGGGGCACAGGTCTTCTGTTTCTATTTCTGTTTTAATAAAAAATAGCTCAAGAAATAAAGCTGACTTCTGCCTGCAGCCTGGGCCAAGGCTCCTTACAGCATCCAAGGACCATGGATGGGTACAAGGTGGCCGCTGTGGCAGCTGTGTAATCTAGAGCAGAGGGATGGAGCTGCGCTCATTGCCTGCCTGGCTCCCAGCACCACTGCCTGCAAAGCTTTTCAGAAGAAAATGCAGTTTGTTCTGACATTTAGAATAGATTAAAAATCATTACAGGTTCTTCTGGAACATTTTAGAAGGTGAAGCTATTGATTTAAAAACTCAACATCAGTTTTCTAAGAGAAGTGAAACCTCCCTGACTTCCTCCTGTGAACACCAGCGCCTGGTCCTGGCTGATGGAAACACAGCATTTATCACCACACCACTCTCTAGCCCTGGTTCATCTCTGCCCTATGCCTTGTGCAGAGTTGTGTGAGGGGGCACTCAGCTCCTCAAAAACCTCTCAGTTTGTGCGGGATGCTCAATCTCTTCCATTTTGTGGATCAGCTGGGGATTGCTGGTGGGTTTAGGTCTAAAAACAGCACCATGTGAACCTGCTGCTCTTCACTGCTGGCTGCTGGGAGCATTGCAAATGCTCCTGGATCCCAAGGACACACCACATTAGCCAAACCACTGCTGTTTCCTTCACAAGGATTGCCTGTAAAGCAGAATGCAGCACTGCCAATGCCTCCCAGTCACACACTCCCAGCTTACACTCTGATAGGCTATAAATTACTTTTATTTTGAAAATATAAAAAACTCTCTTAACATATATTAAAAATAATTTTATTTGCAACTCACGGAAACTTGCCTGTAGACAATGGGCCCCAAGGAGGGGTGTCAAGTGCCATGAGCTTAGGAATGAAGTTGTGAGGACTGACAGCACTGTCTGCATGCCAAGTGTTTGTGCCATCAGGGAACAAGTGGCCCAGTCCTCAGTGCTCCACATGTCTTCTCCTCCCCTATCCCTTGACTTTTTGCACTCATGGGACCCTGTGTTCAAGGAGCAACTTCACACCCACTGTCAGTTTATATCTCCTCCTTACTTTGCTGCCTCAACCCCAGATGCCACTTCCCCCAGCACAGTGTAGCATCCTGCTGTGGCTCATTGTGTTGATAGCCATTAATAACTTTACTGTTTGCACTCAAAGTACAGGCAAAGGTCCTCATCTTCATACCTGGACACTCACCTACTCCAGCTCTGGTGGCAGAGTTTGAGAGTTGCCCAAATTTTCCCTACCTCAGCTTTGCCCTGTTGGATGCCAGGACTGCTGGGACCAATTTATTCTTTGCCAGCCAGCCTCTCTGGGAGATGAGGGACATCCAGCCTACCTTGGTGAGTACATGGACTTACTGGATACCTCAGACCACTGCTGAAGACAGAGATACTCAAGTTCATTTGTCCCTGCCATGATGTGGGTTGTGTCCTGGCCCATCTGCAGAGCTCACTGTGCTGTGACAGAGCCCGTTCCATATGGTCTTTGGCAGCAAGCCAGCCAGAAAGCAGGGGAACCAGTGGAGACCTTGGTTGCAAGGTAATTGGGGAATACCATTTTGTTGTGCTGAGGTAAGGTGCCAAAGACATCACAGCAGTGCTACACAACACAGGGTGACACCAAGCTGTTGCCAGCTTAAACAGACCAATGTGCTATGATGGCTTCAGCTTGACTCTGATTTTCTTTACCAGTCTAGGTGTTTTATCCTTGTGATGAAGGAGCAGAGGCAACAAGGGCTCAGGAAACCCCTGCCCTGCAGGTGCTGAGCAGGAGGATAAGTATCTCACACTGCCCCAAGCCCTCATGCTGTGTTCAACGCCAGATGCCCAGCAGCTGTGCTTGAGCACTGCACAGGGCTCTCTCTGGGCATGACATCTTCCTGGCTGAGCTCCTCAGCATCCCTGTGCTGGCTGGGAGCAGGCAGGTCCCTCCTGGGGTGCCATTAATACAGCAAACCATAGCAGTGCTCATCCCCTCAAACTTCGTCCTCTGTCAGCAGAAGTGAAATGAAATTGCTTCTGCTGCTGGCTCTGGAACAAGCTCATACCTTTTGGCCCTTAATCAGGACAGATATGAAATTTCTTATCTGCTAAGTAAAACGGCATTGCACTTCAATCCATTCAATTATTTTTTCCAATAAGTGTGAGTGAGGAGACTGGTGGAACCAGCTGTGGGAACTTGTACAGTCAGCAGTGTGCTGGCAGTGAAGGGTCTCTGCCCTGGCAGGCACCTCAACTCAGCATCCTGCACAGGATCGGCCCAAAATGTGCCAAAGCACGTATTTGCCTGGCTGGCACAACCCAAGAAGGCACCTGGGGTAGGGTGCTGTGAGGGTGAAGCTGGCAGGCAGGTTCTTTGAAGCTTGTTGCCCACCAAGGTGATGTCCAGGAATTCCCTATAGGTGGCCACAGTGTGGTGTCCCTGCCTTTGACCTGAGGCACTGCAGGCTGTGGGCCCTCTGCTTGGCACTTGTAAAGCAGAGATCATAGAATCATAGAATCATCAAGGGTTGGAAGAGACCTTCAAGATCATCCAGTCCAACCGTCAACCCAGCACTACCACTGTAACCCCTAAACGGCTAAACCATATCACCCAGTGCCAGATCCAGATGAACACAAACAGGTTCTCCGTCAAATATTGGTCTGTAATCAAGGCCAGCAGAGCTGTCCTTGAAGCCCTGTCCAGAGGAGACCCATTCTAGGGATGCCTGTGCCCAGCCCCAGAGCCTGAGGATCACCTCTAGCAAGCACTCAGCTGGCACCATGGAGGCTAACCCAACAGAGAGAGCAAAAGCCAATGGCAATAAAGCAGCTTTTCCATCCTGGGTCAGAACTGAACCCTGTCCAACAGCATCCAATGCCTGGGTCACGCAGCTCCAGCATTTCTCCATTCGCAGGAAGGCAGCTATCCACCTCCCCTCTTCCTTGCCCCTCGGAAGTCAACAATGGTGTGGTTAGGTGTGAGGGAGGATCACAAAAGCTGACCTGGATGCATGTGGCTTTGATGTGTGGGCATCTGTAGACTCCAGACAGGGATGGGGACACAGAGGCAAGGGAGGTGGCAGAGGAGGAGGAAGAAAGGTAGAATCAACTAGAAGGTGGGAGAAAGGACACAGGAATCCTGCAGAAAGGAAGGAAGGGAGATGAGCAAGAAAAAGAGCTCATGAAGGAGAAGAAATGGTAAGGCAGAAAAAGAGATAAAAATGAGACAAATAGAATCATCCCAGAAGAGTCCTCCCTGCATCATCCTGCTTGTACCAGTCAGGACACTGCAAAGACTGCAGCCCCCTGCCATTGCCCCTGTAGCTGTCCCTGCACTCCAAGGCATTAGCCAAGTGGGAGTAAGGCCTCCTTTCTTTGGGACTCCTCCTCAACTTGGGCTCTGCAGCAGTGGACTTAAAGACAGGACTGGGAACAGCACTGTCAGGCACTGGGGACTTGGGTGCTCCTTGGGTGCTCCTTAGGCACTTAGAGCAGCTCAAATCACATTATGCTTCCCTTCATCTTGCCCCTTTTTGCTCACTACTGTCACATTTCCCTGGCACCTCCCTGTTCATCCAAATCCCCTACATTGCTCCCCCCACTCCCAAGCCAGTGCTTCTCCATCCCAGAGGCTTTGCCAAAGCCTCTTCTGGTCCCTGGGCCCCAGCTCCTATAGCCCTTATGGTATTAGGGTTCCAGTCCTCTCTTCAGTCCCTTGGATTCTTCCCAGCACCTTGCAGGACCCAAATAGTTCAAACAGCAACCAAAGCCGCCCTGTTGGGGAGGGGAGAGCAGGTACCAGCCTCAGCTCTTGCTGGTAAACTCTATATTTCCAAGCAGGTGATGGTGGAGACTGTAAGAGGCTGGAAACCAGGAACATCCCCTGCAACAGCAGCTCCTACCCAAGCAGCTTTGCAGACCTTCACACCAGCAGCAGAAAAAGGATGTTCAGAGTAAGGGAAATAGCCCCTGCCAGCTCTGCTGCCCTACCCAAGCAATCAGACTCTGTGCTGCCTTCACCACATCCATGCAATTGCCTGAGAAGGTGAGCAGCTGAAACACTGAGAAAGTAGGAGTCAAGCCTCAGCTTCATGAGATGACTCCTAAATTTTTGCCCAACCTTTTATAATGACAACAAAAAATACAAAATAATTCACTGCAATTCAGCAGTTAACATGCATACAATCCCCAGTTAATTGGGCAACTGTTTTGCAATCTTCTGCATTAGCAGGGGAAGAAAGAGAAGTCCATTCATTTAAGGCAGATAAACTTGATCTCTATTTAATTCATGAAAATAGCAATTGACCACTTTTTCCTCTAATCTTCTGAATTCGTGACTTTGAGTGAAGCAAGGAGTCTTTCCAGCTGAGGTTGTATGAAAGATTTTGGGAGAAAAACCCACTGTCTTTGCTCTCTGAAATAAGCTGCTGTCCCAGACCAGCTGCTCCAGCCTAATACTTGGCACTGGCTTTGAGCTGGCCCCATCAGGGAACCCTCCATTTAACATCTGTTGCTCTCAGGGACCAGAAGAGTAAGCACCAGCAGACTCCCCTGGAAAGGCAGCCTTGTTCCTGAGAAATGCAAAGCTCAGCGATGCAGACTTTCACCGTGGTGATATTGGTTCCTACCATTTTCTAAAAGGTTTTCTCTATTTACATGTTAGCTGCAAAGTGGATTTGCTCCGGAATCCTCTGACTGAACAGCAGGGAAATTAATACAATAAAAATATAGCTATGTAGAGCAGTTCTCTGCTGACTTCTCAGCCTTTCTCTGATGGTAGGCTTTGAGTCTGAACAGGATTAATTGTGTTTCCTTTCCCATTAAAGAGGCCAGCTCCTGCTCACCCCCCGCCCGGCGACGGCAGAGCTGAGCTTACACTATGTCCTGCCTAATGCTGCAGACACTGCCTGGATGGAAAAAACAGGCTGCAGAAAATCTAATTTTGGGGAATAGGTGGCTCCTGATTTTCTGTGATGAAACTTCAGCCAGGGGTGCTCATTCAGAGCTGGGGTCATGCATCATCCCCCATATTATAATACCTCTGGGCACTTCACCAAAGCATCTCACAGGGCTGAAGGATTTTCTGGGAGGAAGGTATAAGTGCTAAAACCTGTCTTTAATATCTGGACATGGCTCTTTGAGTCACAAATGGACTTCAGCACTTTTTTCCCCTTTTTTTTTTTTAACCTATTTCTTTGTGACACATTATTAAAGCAAGAACACCCAAGTAGGGAAGGGAGTGATTCAATATCCTGAAACCTTAGGCCAGTTTCCCTTGTGAAAGAGCACTTTACATGCTAAGGGAAAGATCCTGTGCACTGGCTTCATTTCAGACAGAAACCCCATATACATTTTGAGAAGTAACCAAACAGCTATGAACTGGCTTGGCCCATGGAAAACAGACACGAAGTGATGGAAACAGCCCATTCCCCTGAGACACCAGTCCCTAAAAAGAGCTGAAACACATGCATGCTTCCTAAACATCTCTTTTTCACACACAGCAGTTGCTGGTCAAGGTCCTCCTGACATGACATTTCAAACAATTGCATTTTAAACAAGGCCGGCTGGAGAGCACTCAAGGGAGGCATCGCTCTGTGCTTTGCTCTAAATAATGCATGTGGGTTGCTTTGTGAAATAACTGCAGGTGACCTCCCCTTTGCCAGCCTGGCAGTGCCACGTGTGTGATGGCCCCTCAGTGCTGCTGGAAGGGGCATTCTCATCTGAAAGAATTGAGGACACAGTGTAAGAGCATCCTCGTCATCAGGAAAAACAGCATGCTGAGAATTGTGGTCCTAAATTTTAAAGGAGGCTTAACAAGAAAGACTTTTTTAAAATTAAAAACAAACAAAACACCCCCCCCAAAAAAAACCAAAACAAAACAACAAAACAAAACAACTAACCAACCAAAAAAAAAACAAAAAGGAAAAAAATTAAAAAGTACATGACCTCTGGCTGGTAGTCATTTCCAGATAATGCCCAGATTAGCAGACTCATGAGCCTGATGCTCTATGCCAAGTCCTCTCCTGCTGTACTTAAAGGTTATTCAAGCCTAACACACGTTCTTCCAAAAAGTAGGATGCAGGACATCCTATTGGACTGGGACAGTGGACATCCACACCACCCTGACCATCTTCACCCCTCACCAACTGAAAAAGTCTTTGGCAGGGCAGCCAGGACTTCCTCCTGCCAGCAGCAGGGCACAGCAGCCACCTCAGCAACAGCTCATCCTCCAGCAGCGGGGCTGTGGGGCTGCAACCTGTGTCCTGTCCTGGGCAGGGGATGATCCCTCCAGGTCCTGGGCAGCCCATGTTCATGGGCAGGAACTGCACTCCTCCCGCTGTTTGCAGACAAATAGGGGTTTGGGGAAATGCTAACTGCTGGCTTGTCACTTTGACAGCAAGGTTTTCTTGATGGCCTGTAAACTGCAGGTAATGGCAACATCCTCACGCTTAGGAGCACAAGTCCCAGCATAATAAATCCCACACTCTTGTCTAAAGTTGAGCGGCAGAGAGAGATGAAATTGGGTCATTGCTGCTGCAGATCTATCTTTGGAGCTGGAGGCATGCTCAGCTGAAAGATGATGGTTTGTGAAGGCCCTAATCCCTGGCTTTAATGGGCCTCATGAACATATCATGGCATTGATGAGTTGCTGGGCTAGGGCAGTGAGGTCTGTGAATCTCTGATGGCAAAAAGCAGAGAAAACAACAAACATCAATGTCCTCTAATGGGAGCATAGAAGAGGGACTGCTTCTTTGGTTGCCATGATGGATGATCAGGAAGAACTGAGTTTGGTGTAAACCGTACGTTGGAAAGCAGATCCAGGTAATGCACACCCCAAGGAGGTGGTCTCAGGAAAGGATGGCTTCTGCATTGCGGTAGAGGCAGAAACAGGAAAGCAGGTGAAGGAATGCCCAGCCTGCCTCCTGCACCACAGAGCCAGGGGGGAAACAGTGCAGTAAAGAGCAACCTGGTCATATGCATTTTCACAGCATTGGGTCTTCCCAAAAAGTCAAGGTAATTCTGCTTTTGGAAAGGCAGTGGCTTTGACCAGACACATCTCTCAGAGTATGTTGTGTCCTAACCAATGAACCACTTTGCCTCATAAGCCAATCACCAGCGTACAAGGTAAATCAGTGAGTGAGAAGATGCCTATGGACACAGAACTTAATTTTCTGATGGCTGAGAGTGCATTTTCAGGGCTGAGACACAATTAGTCGAATCAGCCCTGGTGCTCCACCACCAGTCCTAATCAAATCTGTTGCTGCTGCAGAATCCAGATGTAAAACTCTCTGGACTAGTGTGCCCCACTTCAACCTGGCTCCAGCTTCAGACACCCCTCTTTTTACTATGCTGGTCCACACAAGGCTGGCAAGGGTTAATTTTTTTTAAATTTTTTTTTTTTACATGACAGACATGTCTTTTTGCACTTGCCATAGCACGCTTCAGAGGAAATCCAGAGATGACACAGTCTCCTATGGTTTATATGGACTTTGAATCTTATGGACTCTGATCTATAATAAGGGCTCTGGAATAGAGAGCTGCTCCTGCTGTGTGTGTGGCCTATTTCTTCTCTTTATAATTGTTTCCTTTGCCCCATGATATATGTCATTGAGTTCACATCAGACAACAAGGAATAAACGCAGCATCCCAGGAAGAGAAGTGGAGCTGAATAACTAGAGCTTTGGGTGTGCAACCTTGAAGGAAAAGAATGGGTTGGGTTACAGTTTCATACATTCTGAATGCTTGTACTAAATTAAAAAAAAAACAAAACCAAAACCACAAAAAGCCCTATGGGGAGACCATAAATTCAGGAGAATAAACTCTTTATATATATATGTGTGTGTGTGTATATATATATATATACATATATATATATATATATATATATATATGCACATATATAGGTGCTCTCTACTTTTCTGCAAGTGGCCAGGATTTCAGTAGCACAAAGATGTGCTAAGCCTAGAAATGAGACCCCAGGGAGCAAACAGCATGGGTCTGTGCTGTGGTGGTGTCATCCTTGATGCTTCAAGCTTTGAACAAGAGGCTGGATAAGGATAAATGTATTAATAAATGGCTAGAACCTGACAGATATAAAATAAGGGTCCTGACAGCCTGGGTACAGCCAGACCCCATGTGAAAAGCTGTTGTTTTTGGGTTCAAATGTGTCAATTTATCAATTTTTTATAGAGAATTTGATCTATATGAATGAAGCCACTGAGCCTTCAAACTACAGTGTTTGCTCTTATTCCAGAAATATACTCTTGAATGCACTTTTTTTTTTCCTCTTTCATTACTACCTATGAAGATCAGGTAAATCCAGCATGGCTCTACCTCACATAGTAAAGCCAGCACTGATCTGGTTTTTTGAGTTGGCCCTCTGGAGAGGACAATGAATCTCTCACTCCATTATTGGAAATGGACAGAAATGTTGGTTCTAGGTGTCTGTCCATGGCTGGGTATCTACACCCTTGGACTACTGCCATGAAGATGACCCACCGCACACATGCCACATGGTGTACTCATAGAGAGCTGCGCATGCTTTCCAGAGAGGAAAGAAAACAGAGGACTGGTCTATGTGCTCCTCAAAGCCAACACAATAGCAACCACTGGCTTTGTGGATCTCGCATGTAGTGGCCAGGTGCCCAGTGGTACTGCAGGAGGTGTGGTGGGGAGACATTGAAATGAGGAGCACGTGGTGGCCTCCTGGACCAGTTCAAGAAGTTTTCTTTCTGTCTACTGAAGGCACTTGCTGTAAAGTGTGTCTGATTCAGCTAAAACAGACGATGGGTGACAGCAGACCCCAGTTTGTAGCACTGAACTTGGAAACTGTTATGAAGATGAATGGTACATGTCACATCAAATCAGCACCTTAGCAGCTAGCAGCAGCTTAGCAGAAAGATTTGTTCAAACAATGAGGAGAGCCCTGTGTTCTTCAGAAGGAAGAGCATCTGTTCATGAATGCTTGACTAATTTCTCATTATCTTATCGAAAGAGCTTATACCACTGGAAAAGCATCTCCAGCATGGCTAATGTTCAGCCAACAGTTGGTTACCTGCTTTGATTTACTGAGATCATCAAGAATGACACAAGCAATGTAAGAACAGATGCAGGTATTTCAAGAGGAAAGACAAGTAAAAAGCATTTGAAGAGGAGAGATAAGTAAACCGCCCCCCCCCCCTTTTAAAGCAAGGAAAACAGAATTAATAGGAACAGAGCTGGTGGCTCTGGGGGCCTGACCTGTAACCATGGCCAAGGTGAGATGATGAGCTCGGCTTGTCCAGCGACTACTTGGATCAGCCTCTAATAAATGTACCTGCTCCATGGGGTCTCAGTAATGTGAAAAGGAGTTTCTGTGTGAGGCTGTGTGGGCTATGCCTGCCTCTCATGGCCTTTGCCATGCCATGATCATATACTGTGTTTATCTGCTCTGTTGGCTTCCCTGCTAAAGGGCTGCTCCGCTCAGTCTTCTCCAGTGTGCTGTAGCCAAGGACTAACCTCAGCATGGGCTCTCAGCAAGTTAGTCCACCACCTCAGCAGCAAGCTGGAGGCAGAGGAGGGTCAAAGTTTAGGATGAATTTCACATTGCAGATTCCAGATCTGCAGTGAAAAGTTTCTAACTGCTCCCACTGGGAAAGTCAAGCTTAACTATGGTTGGTCCCTGGGGCCAGGCCCCTTGAGTGAAGTTTTCCTTCAAAGCATAAAGAGAAAGGATTCTGCCTGTGTCCCTCTCACTCATTACAGAGCCCAATGATTTGTTTCAGCTTCTCTGTCTGTGTCGCAGAGATAAAGCAATTTGCCTATCACTGCAGAGCACTTGGTGATGGCTGGATGGAAAGCACTCTGAGAGTCAGCCCTTACCTTGCTCCAACTGTAATATCTCAGCTTCTCAAAGGAGCTTAGCTGGGGGAGCTGTCCCTTTCTGCCATCCTTCATCACTTTTGCATCTGCTGGCACAACGTGGATGCTCCCCAGGCAGGCTAGATCTCTGCTGCTCTGACTGCAGGAAAGCTGGAAAAATGAAATATGCCTGGGGTGTGAGTGGAGGAGGGAAAGGGACAGGTAGGGAACCAATGCCTGCTATTTCCACATCTCAGGTCTTTCATCATCATTACAGTTGTAAATGACAGCATCAAATTTACCAAGAGATAGAAGTAAAGAGAAAGCAGAGGGGAGAGGCTGGAAGAAGAAATCAAAAAGAGATAGAGAGTAAGAAGTAAGAGAATTATGGGCACAGTTAAAAGAAGGCAGCACAAGGAGGAACAGTGCCAGACTTTGGAAGCAACAGAGAGACAAGGGAAGGATAGAGAGAAACAGAATCTGGCAGGGCAACAGGGGAGACAAGAGTCACTTCTCAGTGAATTAGCTAGAAAAGGCAGAGGCTGGCTGCTTCCCTGGTGTTCAGGAGTACAGATGGATTATCGATCAAGGGAACCTAACGTATTTCATCCAGTAATATTTCATGGCTGGGAAAGGCAGCTGATGTTTGGGAGGAGAGGAAGCGGGGGCTGTTGGCAGCCTGCCTTCTGGCTTCAGGCTACAGTGGCATTCCTAGGGTTAAATTCGGGTTTCAGAATGCAGATAGAGAGAGAACTGGTAATTAAGTCATCCAGCCTGATGGGACAGCTTTTAGAAATAAAAATAAAGGAATTAACAGATGCAGAGAAACACAAGGGACAGAGAAAAATTGTTTGCCTAACACATAGCAGACCAGAGCTTCTCTGGTTAAGCAATGACCTAAAGATGCAGCCTGTGAATAATGCACTGATATTTATTGGATGAAGAAATATTTTCTATTTATATGAAGATCATGAAAACACATATAAAATCACAGCAACTACAAACAGAAGCAGAGAATCTAAGATGCCTGCACTGAAATAAAAGTGACCAAAGGACAGACCCAGGGCACATTTTTTCACATCTGAGTGCCAGAAAATACTATGAGATCTGGGGTTCAGCTCCCTGATTGAGGTGATTCCTTAGCTTTTGGGCCAAATTTCTCTAATCCTTTGACCTGAACCCAGCCTTTGTCCTGGAGAAGCACCCAACTCTCCTGCTGTGGTGTGGCCTGTACTGAGTTCACCTGGCCAGCTTCTTCCATTTCATTTCTCCCTCCTCCAGCCTCCAAGGCATTTTTGCCTTTCAGCAACCCATGGATTTTTATCCCAGAGCTAAAGTTAGGGCTGCAAGCACTGGCTCTCCATGCTGGCTGCCTGCGTGCTGTTAGAAGGGACAGCCTCTCCAGGCAGTTAACTGCAAACTCTTGGGCAACTTCTTGGGCTGTTCTCCCTATGGCTCGGTGAGCGTGGGTTTTGAAGCCCAAAGCATCGTCAGATGCCAGCAGTAAGTCACAGGCAGCCCATGTGGCTTTGCACAAGTGTGCAATGAAGCACAGGCTGTGATGGGGATGAAGGATCTCATTGGTTGAAGCACAGAACCAGGGCTGGTTTTCCACAAGAACGTGGTGGCCTCTGAATGACTTGAGATATCTTGGGTGTCCTCCTGCTGTGCAAACAGAGGCCAAAGAGCCACAAAGAAGAAGGAGTTGCACATGGCTGCTTAGTATGCTGCCCGAAGCCAGGCAGCCTGCTGGAGGAAAGTTGGCAGCAGCCTCTAAAAGAGTGGCTTCCATGTTTGCCTGTCACCCTTACCATCCTCTCACACAGGCATTGAAGTCTGGTGGCAGTCTGTAAGCTGGATCCAGTCTCTGGGATGCTTCCAGCCTGGAGGGGTCTTCAGAAGCAGAGCATCAGCACAGCTCCCCAGGCAGATGCTGTGATATCCCAGTGTCAAGGGTGCAACTGAGGTCCTTGGGAGGGACACCTCTCTCCACATCTGGTAAAGAGCTGATGTATTTCACTCGCATGTGTAGAGTGTTGTTTGCATCCCCAGCCTCTAAAAGTAGTGAAGGTGGATGATCACTACCAGACCCCACCTCAAGAGAACTGTTGGCTTCTCCCCATGCTCAGAAGAGGCAGCATCTGCTCCCCACTGATGGCTGCACTCTTCCAAGGCTTTTCTGAGAGAGGTTTCTGTGGATGGCAGATGGACATGAAACAGGCTAGAATGGCAAAGATGAGCCCTGCAGGATCAAAGGGACCAGACTGTCCTGTGACCACAGCATGGCTGTGGGCTGAGCTGCTGGGCGTGGCAACCAAGAGAAGCACCCAAAGCTGAGAGCAAGCCTGTGTCTGGGTGGATGAGGTTGAAGGAAGAAGAGAGGGTGAAGCAAGAGCATTAGCTGGGCACTTTGAAGCAGCTGTAACTCCACGTTGCCTCCTTCACGTGCCCTCCTCTGTCTCAGCACTGGAACCCTTGGAAAAGGCAGGGAGCTACAGGAGCAAAACCATGGGAAGCTGGACAGATCCCCACCAGGTTCATAGGTAGGTCATGTTCCCCATGGGCTCCAGCACCAAGCTGTCCCATTCTCAGACCTGGCCAATTTAAGATCAGTTTAAGGTGGCATTCCTTAATCACTCAAATAAAGCACTTTTCCTGACTGGCCCTATGTGCTGGCTTTTTATACAACTCTTAATGAATGTCAGGATTTGCCCCTTGTAGAGCTAGGATTAGACAGAATTTTAATGAAGATTAAGAGTAATACCTTTAATTGAAAGATAGCCTCCGTCTGAGGAGAAATCTTGGCTCTGCAGGAGTCAGTGAGAAGCTTGCCAATAACTTGCTTGAGCCAGAATTGTACCCATTAGAGTTCAGGGCAATTTCGGGACTCTAGCTATTCCACAGGTTTAAAGAGAAAATGCCACTATTTGTTGTAATAACCCAGCTCCCTTTAATGAGAAAATTAAAGGAAGTTGATGCAGAACACGAGTGAAAAACAGGATGACAAGAAGAATGCTAAAAAGTTACCATATCAGGGGGGTGACATCCTTCCTGTGATGTTCCTCACCCTACAGCCTAAGCTTGGAGTGTGAGTGAGCATCTTCATGCAGCCTTCATCCCTTGCCCTGGACACCCAGCACATGTCCAAGTTGTGCCATTCTGTTGTGCCTGGCTTTTCTAGGATCTGCTCCACTGCATGGATAATCCTAGCTCCAATCAGGCGCTGGTCAAAGTCATGTTTTGACAGCCCCTGCGCTGCAGCCCCAAACCATGCTCCTTTATCTCTGCCTCCTTCAGCCCATGCCCAATGGCACCTGTTTCTGTCGCCATGATGTGACACCAACAGCTTCCTCTCTGTTGCCTTATTCTTGAATCATATTTAAGCTTCTCATCCTCACTTCCCTAACTTTATCATTCCTCTCTTCTCCATTTAGCATCTGATCACTTTTTGGGATCTCTCAACCACTAGCTCTGAGCTCTCCCAAAGACACTTCTGCTGAGGCTGGCACAGATACGCCCTCCACATTTCCATTTTTCATGTGCACACAATACCTGCTGTCAGCATACTACCTCTCACTGACATCTCTGGGTGTTAGAAAACGGTAATTGCTGAAGACCACATTGCAGTCAGGTGAGAAACAAGACTAATACCTGTGGTACAGTGTCTTCCAGGCCCAGCCCTTCTTGCTCTGTAGCAGCACTGATGGGGACAGAGGTTTGACAAGACTTGGCAGTCAGTTCCTGTGTGGATAGAGAACAGGACTTTAGGACATCCACAATAAACACTGGTGAAGGCTTTAGGGACTAGTGAGCCCAAGTCAGTCAATCCAGTGCTTTACAGGTAGCAGAAAAGAAGATGATATGATAATGGAGTTCCAGCCAGTATGCCAGCATGCTGCTTCTTCCAGAACAATCTGCAAGGCACAATGGAGAAGCCCTGTGGAGAGGGAATTACAATAATTGAACCAAATGGCCATGTGGGTGTTTACTGCTCTCTCATGGTCATCAGGGGGTACAGTAAATCAGGGTAAAGTCTGTGCAAATTGCACTACTGGGTGAAAACAAATAGAATGCTCTTTGGTACTCCACTATTCCTGTTTCCAGAGCCAGCAGAGATGCTGCAGGACCCCGATGCTTTGAAAGCATGTTGGTGTGGCCTGCAGTGCAGGGCAGTGATATCTGGCTGTGAAGAGCCCAGCCAGAGCAACTTGGCGACGCTGGCACATTGGTCTGGAGCAGAAGCTTGTTTTTAAAAACATGGGACCATTGGACAGCTGAGAGATATTGCAGTAGGGAGTGATGTCCAGCCATATGTCTTGGACATGCTGCTAGGAGATGACCCTGGCTGGGACACCTGAATCCAGAAGCTACATGGTCGTTTTTGTGTTCAGGCTGTCTCTGCTCAGGCCCAGAGCTGCGGTCTGGAGTGCACAGAGCTGCACATTCTGGTCTCTCCTGGCTGATGCAGGGAGGTGGAGGAAAAGGGCAGGCAGGCAGGCCCTTCAGGGCAGCAATGATGCTGTTTGTGCTGATGGGTTTGACATGCTGTATTAGAAACGCATCGATGGCTTTCAGAGAGCCAGAGAAGCTTGTAAAACATTTTTATTTTCTATTCTCACCTTTTAGAAATGTGTTTATGAGATTGTATCTGTAACTGTCTCACATATAACAATATCTTAAGTCAATTGATTATAGCACAGTCCCTCCAAACTACAACCATTTATGTCTCAGCCTGGCACACTCAACACTTGAAATACTTCCCTCTTTATAAATGATCTCTAGTCTGCAGTTGAGGCAGTTATTGATACAGCTAAATCTATAACCTGGAGAAGGAACCCAAATAAAAAAGAAGTAGCTGCACAGACTTCATACACAGTTGGCTGTCACAGCCAAGCATCTACAATAACAATATTGGCTATTTCTCCTTAGATTCAAGCTCCCTACCACAGCCTGTCTGCTTGGGAATGCACCTTGGAGCTAGCCTGAGTCAGTGTGGTACCAAAATGGTTGCAGATGCTGTCCTTGTTACATGTCCAATTCAGGGAATATCCTGGGGTTAGAGAGGTGAAGCTGAACGGCCAATTTATATGACTGCTGCTTCCCTCTGAACCCCACTGTTACAGTATTTTTGTCTCTATCTTCAGGCAATCTCATCTCCCAAGGTTTGTAAGACTCTTCCTCCTGTTAATCTAGTTCCTACAAGGTATTTCAGCAGCTGATGTGAGTGATTATTGGCCTGCTATGGATTTCAGATGGTGCATAGTGCCACTCATGATAGTGCTTGCTCTTTGGCAGGGAGAGCACTGTCCTTGTCCTGGTGCAGTGATTGGGAAGAAACTTCAAATGTAATCATGTATTTTTGGTAGTTCATCACTTTCCATACAGATATTACCCTTTGAGATACATTTTCTCTTGCTTCCTTCAGCCATAGGTGGTATACTTCATAAAGTCTGATAATAATCTGTTTGGCTGGTCTGTTATTCAGACAGGAGGGGGGTAAAGTGGGTTTAACTTCAGATTGTATTTTTTCTCTTCCTGCAGTTTGATACACTAATTCCAGCATATCCCTCAGCTAGTCTTCTCACACTGGTTCAAGATTGTCATCATGCTGGAGGACAATTTGTTTATGAAAAGTGATTTTAAACTGATGGCACGAGATTTAGCAAGGCCCAGAGCCTGGAGGAGCCATTGCCCTGAGAACATGAGACTCCACTGATGTCCATAGGAAGTCCCTCTTGCTATAGCACATCTGCCGCTGCTCTGCACCAGGGTTTCCCACCCATCTCTCCAGAGCCTTAACCCAGGGCAGGTCTGAGCAGGAGGATTGTTTCCCAGCTATGCAGAGGTTTTTGCACAATCTCTTGTGATATCCAGCCTGTGCACTTCTTCAGGTTCCATAAGTCATTTTAGGACTGCTCAGTGTACTCCCCCATGGAGGACTCCATCCCTGAATGGGTGCAGTAACTCTACCAGCATACAAACCAGGCAACTGTGGCCAACAAGTGACATCAGTTGTGTTTCAAAGCCCACAGCAGTGGAAACATAGCTGTAGCGTAGGAGCGTGAAACCATTCCCCTGGCAGCTCAGTGCATCCTTGGCTCCTATCCCAGAGCGGTGCCTCTTCCATTTTTTCCTGTGACAGGTTGCTCCTGTGGATCTCCTCATCTTCACCTTCCATTTCCTGGCAATTTTCTTCTGCCACTCATCAATTTTCTATATAATTTGAGCATTTCGTCATTGGAACAGAGGCAATGGTCTAATAGCATTGCCTTGCGTGTGCTCGCTGCCTTCCAGTTCCACCTCAACTGACTGAAAGCAGCCTCCCAAAACAGCCTGACTGAGCTTACAGGGCAGCAGCAAGACTTAAATGCTGAAGAAGGCTGGCATGACCAAAGGATGTAACATCATCCTAGAGCCTTGTCACCTCACCTGGTCAAGTGTAACGGACTGAGCCCACAAAAGCTGCAGCTTCTGCCCTCAAAAAATTGAGGTCGTCCTCAATTAGTTGCCACTAATTCATTCCCTCACTCTCCTGCATTTGTCACCCCCAACTCATCCATCTTTGTCTTGCATCTCTTGCCCATCATGACCCCTCCACCTCTGACACCCCAAACTCCTCCAGCCCCCTGTTTCTCAGGGTCAAGGGTCCATGCTTGCTCTGGTCCCCAGCAAGCGCAGGCAAACCAGGAGGTTTGGTGGGACATGAGCTGGTTCAGGTGATGCTGACTGAGTGGCTTCAGCAGCAGGAGCTGATGTCCATGGCTTACTAGCCGGGATTTACACATTTTATTGGGAGGATGCTAAGTGGGCCATAGGGTTATTGAAAAGGAATCCAAAGTCTTTCTGTGGAGAGACAGAAATGGAAATTTTGACCTTGTCAGAAGATCAGAAATGGGCTGTAGAGCCTGGTTTGACATTAACAAGCTGAGAGCAGAAGAAGGGCTTCTCTGGAGGTGCCTGCCCTCAATTTATCTGTTTTTTCCCTGCTAAAATCGTGGCACTCCCTGGGGATGGCAGCTCCAAAGCCCATCTCATTTTGTCATCTGAATGAAGTGTTTGATCTGAGAATTATTATTATTATTTATTATTTAATATTTGAAGGTTGATAATGCCTTTGAAACTCAGAGTTTTTGAGCAAGCCAAGTCCACATCCTAAGGCTTTAGAACCACAGTTCCAGCTTCCAGTTAGTCACAGGACATCAGAATGCTGTTCTTAATGAAAAACGATGTGACGCATATGGGGTATGAGTCATTATAATGTTAACTACAGTTACTTCAAGCCCAGACATCGCGAGGATCGCTTTCCTCCCTGAAGATGATTCATGTGCCTCATGTGTGACAGTTCAGCCATTTTTTTGCTTATTCGCATGAATTTCAATACTTGTTAAGAGTTTGGGGGGCAAAGCCCTTCTGTTCCTGTTTGCTGAGTTGAATTTCCTTAATATGTTCACCATCAGTTTTCCAGAGGTTTGGTACTAGAAAGGAGCAAAATAGGAGAAGCCACAAGATCTGCAGGTCTGTGTGCAGGGGGTTTGCATTGGAAGGCTGCCCTGGTGCAAGGTCCACTCCCCACTCCAGTCATGAAGTGGAGAGTACCCCATGCACTCAGCTGCTCACAAGTCAAGCACAAGCTCTCAGAAGAGGGCAGAGGGATGCTGAAGGGTTTGCAGGAGACTGCAGGATCCCAAAGACAGAGATACAGCCCAGCACTGCCCCTCCTCTCACCCAGCAAAGGACTGAGCACAAATGAGGAAGGTCTCCATGGTGCTCATACAACTGCACCCTGATATGTTCTTCCTAACCCTGCTACCTGTCTTTCACCTGGGGCTTCAGCAGCCTTCACTTTCAGAGACTTTGTCTCCTGCAAATAGCTGACTCAGAAGGTCCCTAGGCCTCAGTCTGCCAGCCTCTTAAAGAGGATTTATTCAGAAATTAGTCAGTGGGTGACCCACTATCAAGTAGGCAATGGCTACCTCAGGTAGTAGCAATCCTTGCTGGGGTTGGACTTAAACCCTCTGCAGCCACATCACAGCAGTCTGAGAACCCTCAGCTGCTGCGGCTGTCAGTGTCCCATATGCAAGGCTGGGACACATCCTCACTCAATGTGGCTTCTTTTTGGGCAGACCTCGGAAAAAGGAGAGGCAACAGAAAAAAAAAAGTAGATGAACCTTTACAGAAGTGAAACACCACAGTTCAGCCCTTGTGGGAGAACAGGATTGAACCCTGTTTGCTCAAAGCCAGCTGTGGAACATAAGGAGTTCTCTCTCTGTCATCTCCTCTCAAAACATGTCTCAATCCTGCTATTTGCTTCATGCCCTCCAAGGCCCTAGGGACTAGTGGCTGCAGTCTGTACCAGCTGCAGAACCAGCACTGGTAGCAGGAAGGCTGAATCATGTCTATCAGCCATTGACCTCACTTCTCTCCTGATCAGAGCTGGGCAAGGTTTGCCAGTCAAGTACATGCCACAGTCTTCTATTCTTAGGAAGAGTTATGTCAAAGTGAAGTCTTCAGTTTATGACCTAAATTCCACATAACAGGATGCAGAAGTGCACAGACAGGTCTCAAACACTCTGCCCTGTCCCAAACACATCTACATTTTTACAGCTAACTCTCACTGAGCTTTTTTGGGTGTTTTGTTTTTTGGTGGTTTTTTTGTACGGCTACATGGAAATACAGATTTGGAGTTGTGTGGCTTTTCTCCCTTGATTTTCTTTGTAACTCAGAGTTTTACCTTCAACAGTTGCAGAATCACAGCGCATCAGGCTGGTAGGACCATTCTGAGGTCATACATGTATCCACAGGTAGTCCCACCAGCTCAGCATTTTTAAGAGACTGTTATCTTTCATGGATAGATTTACCACAAAGCTCTGGCTGCGGGCAAAACCAGCAAAAGCATATGGAGCAGCTATTCTGGGTTTAGAGCTTCTTTGCTTTTCCAGAGCAATGCAAAGCAGCTAGACAGCACACAGGGTTCCCTTTCATATCCCACTCGTCCTCCAGATGTCTGCTATTTCCCTGAACATACCCCCTACATGACGTGTGTGCACCCCTACACAGCACCTCCTTCTCCTTCCTTGCCCCACTTCACATCCTTGAACATCCCACACTGCTCCCCTGCTCTCCCAGCCTATACCTCAGCTGGCTCTGGTCCAGGAGCATCAGCTCCGTTACTGACATTTGGAACTTATGGAGGTCTCTTGCCCTCATAAGGACTTACCCTTTTCATAATGACCTCCATGTGCTGTCATCCCAAGCAACTGTCCAGGAGGATGGGAGTTTCTTATACAGCAAGGAGCTGGAGTTGTTGCCTCATACTTTAGGCATCCAACAACACTTCAGTAGTTGAAGTGAGGAAAAGGTTACACTGAATGTCTATTCACAGCATGTCAGTTGGGAGCTTAATTACTGCAGAATTCAGGTGCTCAGAACAGTTTTCCAAATGCACATCCTTCCCCCATCCATCATGTGCCAAAGGAAAGTGTCCGGCACCTGAATACTGCTCCAGAACCACCGACAAGGGGTAGGAGGTCCCCTCTTTAACAAGATCACTTGAGACCCTGTTGGGGCCATAGGTGATGGGGAGCAAGGGAGGGATAGGAAGGGATTCCCTGTGGATTTTACTGCACTGGAGTGTTTTAGTCTTCAGCCTCCTCACAAGCTGATGTTTACTAAGAAGGAGGAAAATTACACTAATGCCAGAAGGATGCTATTCAAATATATTGCAGACACAGGCTTCTCAGGAGCTTTAACTACACAGGAAGTTGGAATCATATAGGTTATCAGCTGCTAATCATATCAAATCAGACAAAATCTGATGCTGGGTGCTATATTTTTTAAGGGACCTGCAAATTATACCTTGCTTGCTTCTGCCTCCTAAATGGCCAGATTTCCTAACAAACACTTTAAAACTTCATTCTGTCCTCCAGGGCTTAGTGCTTCACTTTTACACGTGACTTTTCTTTTTTTTTTAAACTCTATTTTTCACAATAAATGATCTGAGTCGCTCTTCTAATGAAAAATCTCAACTTATCTGTAACAGCTGAGTCATTACCAACACAGTACTGTAATATTTTTATTATTTTCTGTATCCCTCTATGAAAGCAATCTGGCAGCATGTTGGGTTTTTTTTTCCTCACCACTGTACATTAACCAGATGGTTTTTGCTCTATTGTCCACAGATACACCCACATAGACTTTTTGCCTTCATGCTTCCAGTTAATTTAGAAGTCACTAGTGATTATGAAGCATTGAAGTTGTTCCTTCCAATATGTTTTACCTTCTCCTTGTCCATGCTTAATTTCTTCTCCCATCATGCTGCCCAATTAATTAGTTTTGGCTGATCCCTCTGAAGCGTCCCTCTCGTCTCTAGATTTCACTAATGTGATCATTTTTAATAGCTGCAAATGTAACTTTAATCTGTTCCACGCTTCCCTCAGTCATCGTAAATAGGCACTTCAAATTCCCCCACTTATCTTGCCAGCACAAGGTGCACCAAGTGCCTCTGACAAGCAGGTCCTGCCTGATGTCCCCTGGTCCCGCTGATGCAGCTGCCTGAGCAGCAACGGCCAGTCATCTCAAGTGATATTTGTTTCCCTTTCATTGTGTCTCCACTCTGTTATCATTTCTTTAAAGATGCTCTGCAGCTGAGACCTCACCTTTGAAGAGGCTTTCCAGTTATTGGGTGTTTTAGTAGTGTCTGTCCCTTTCTGGCGCGAAATCTTTTATCTCAGCTCCCCACTTGATTGTTTGACTGGAGTTCAGGCTTTTAGTCTTGAGTGATGTGGGGGTTTTTTGGTTGTCAATAAAGTAACGCTACCAAATTTGTCATGGCATATATATCTGTTGCTATGTCTGTAGTTAAATGAAGCATGTGAAGCTCAGGATGTATTGGCAGGCAGATTTTAATGTTTGAGAGAACATAATCAAAACCAAAACCCCACCTCCCCATGCCAGGCAGGCCTGAAACACAAGTATAGCCTTTTCCTCCTGTATTTTATGTCTCTGGCAACACTTTTTCTAATTATTTTTTGAAGAGGGGCATCATTTGGCTGGTGTTACAAGTCCAATGGGATAGCACATCAGCTAATATTTAATGTAATGAGATCTCATTTCCTTCTGCTGGATGGGTTCTCACCAGAGTCTCCCTTGCAGCTGAGAGCAAAGGGCCATTTTGATATCCATTTTAATTTCATTCATCCCAGAGGATGCATAAATACAACAAGAAGTTTCAGTGGAGTAGGATGCTATGTGCATTTTGCTACACTCCCTTCAGAGTCTGTCCCTTTTCCTTTTCTGGGCAGGAAAGTTTCCAACTGGCAGCTTATCTTCAGTGCCCTGAGGTGTTTTATCTCTGACTGACTCTTCTAGGTCACACAATCTTTTGCCTCATGTCAGCTCCCAGGGACACTGCCCATCTATAATCTGGACTAAATGGCCATGGTTATAAAAGCAAAGCCCCAAACCATATCTCTTAGGCTGTTCTTTGCCATACCACCAAAAGCACTAGCATGTACATATCTATGCATGCATACATTTCTCTCAGAGCTGCCCGAGGCTGGAGAGACTTTGATTTGAGTTGCTAATGTTGCCTTATTATTGTTAAAGCAGGAGAAACAGTGCTGCAGTTCTGCTGCTAAGCAGTGTATCTGTAAAAGTTGGTGAAGGCTAATCCCCTACCCTGATGGGCAATCTCAGTGCCTGCACATTAATCCAGAGAGATGTGTGGCTCTGGTGAAGGATGGAACAGCTGCCCCATGCTGACAGAAGGAGCTGGCCAGGATTGTGCAGTGGCAGATGTGGTGGAGGTGACCACAGCTGGTGGTCACCAGTGCTGCCTCTGTAAGCTATCCTCCCTAATCACCTGCTTGCCTTCTACTTGGCACCTTGGCATAGGGTAAAGCCAAGGCAGATCTCTAGGCCTTGGCAATCCATGGATGAAGATACTTCATCCAGCAATGGAGTTTTTCTTTCAGTCTCCCCCATGACATGGAGAGAAAGGATTTTGAGTCCATGTTTTGCTTCCCTTCACCTCCACAGCCCCTCCAGCCTTGCCAAGAGGCTCTCCATGTGAAATGAGGCCTCTTTGTTCATCTTTAATTACCACAAGCTGGCTGGACAGGGCTTTATGGGATCTCAAAAGTAAGGCAAACAACAGGACAGGGCAGCCAGCAGTGACCATATTCCCATGAGCTCCCAGGGATGTGAGCAGGACCCTTATGAGGACTTTCACTCAGGGAAGGCAGTTGCCACCAAACCTTTTTTCCTACTCATACAGCAACAACTCCCACAGCCTCCCCTGCTTCCTCCCAGGGCTGTAACTCACCCCACACCCACACAGCATCCTGGGTTGTGCATGGCCAGGGCTTTGCTTCACACCTGCTGGGACTTAGGCTAAGTTGGAGTCATTAGAGCTGGAGAAACCACTACTAGTCATATGCTCCGTCCCTCTGTCCCAAGTCACGTGCTAAAGCCACTTCCAAAGTATGCCTCTAATATTGACTGACAGACCTCGGATGGGTAGAGATGCCAAATCTCCTTTGCTGCATCCCAAGCCGTTTCCTGTCTGTCCCACTCCCTAGGAACATGGGGGCAGACTACTCCCTTCTTAGACTCCCCTCAAACTCTGCTGGCTGTGTCTGGCCAACAGGGACATGTTTTCCCTGAGGATCGCTCTGTTCATAGCAGCAGCTCTGTGCTCTGACTGATATCCTGGAAGACAGCTTTCCTGCTGAGGCCCCTAGCCTGGGTCTGCCATTCTGGGCTCAAATCTTTCCCAGACCTGCTGGGGGATTCGAGACACACAGATTGCCCTCAGGGAGAGAAAGTTGTCACTGCTTCTTTGGGGAATGCAGGCACTTCGATCCTGTTTTTAGCCCAGGTAACCCAGCCCCTTTAGTCTTGCAAAAGGATCTTGCTGCTACTGCTGAAAAGATGTGCAGCTATCTGAAAACAGAGGCAGAGGGGAGGCTGCCCTGCTATCCCCTCCTCCTCTAGCCAGAGCCCCAGACCCTCTGGAAATGGGACCTTGAGACCCAACTGCCTTGGTATATAGCCCATCAGCTGTCAGTTTAGCACCTGGAAGAAGCTGGGAGGTGCTAGAGACAAGCCTGGATCTTCAGAAAGGCACATTGTGCTGAGAAGCCACGGTGTGGTCACAAGGGAACCCCGGTGTGGGCTGCAAAGGGTGACCGCTGGGTAGTATGGATGGTGGACACAGGCTCTGAGTCTGGCGGTCACGGTCTACTCCTGGCAAAGCAGCACTGGGGATGGGTGACGGCATCTGTCCGCTTTCTGTCCGCGCTTAAACAGGTGGCCCTGGCTGGACCAGGCTTCAGCCGCTTGTTTGTGCGCTAACAGTCGGCTCGGTGCTGGGTGCTCCTGAGGTCCGGGGAGCCGCTGAGAGGGGACACCTAGGGAGTTCAGGAATAGCAGGGCATTAGCGCAGGACTCAGGAAGCTGTCGGATCGTGAGGGAGAAGCACGGGTTCCCCAGGACATTACTCGGGCTGGGTGAGGGGAGTGGGCACGGGAAGCATGGGCTGTTAGTGTTGACTCTTGCTGTGCTGGTGCAAAGCCAGATTAACTCCACTAACCGGAGTAATGCTTAGATGTGTGTGAGCCAAATCAGCCTTCCACCTTGGTCCTTACGGAGCAGGGCAGAAAAACACCTATCTGAGCCAGTAAATGAGCTGGCTGTCCCTGGGGTGCAGCCCCCCGACCGGGCTGCCTGACTCCTCAGCACCGGCTCGGGCAGAGAGAAATCCCCTTTATCCTTTTCCTTTAAACTCTGCTCGCTGGCACTGGGTCTTTCCCTTGCTGGGGGAGTGGGAAGGGCTGTGCCCTGCGAAAGGCAGCGAGCAGAACAGAAAGGACAGAGTTTCTGCCGTGCCACCTGAAGCAGCAGGAGAAGCAGTCACGTCGGGAGCAGCGGCACGGCTCCCGGCAGCCGCCCCTCGAGCCGCTGGTCACACCGGGGGTGAGCGCGGGCCGGGAGCGCGGAGGCGAGGCGCGGTGCGGTGCGGTGCTGGCGCGGAGGTGAGGCGCGGTGCGGTGCGGACGCGGAGGTGAGGCGCNTCATGCCCGCCGCCGCCGCCGCCGCACTTCTGCCGCCGGCGCTCCAACTTGTCGGGTGAGCCCTTCCTCGGCACGCAGGTGAGGACCCGGCACAGCGCTCGTGTCGGAGCACCCCCGCTGGCACCCAGGCGGTCGGCATTCCCGGGAGGGGGGTCCGGGAGCTCGTCCCCACGGCCCCAGGCTGCTTCAGTGCGGTGGCAGCATATCCCCGGGGAAAGGCAGCCGCGCGCCGGGCTCGACTTGGCCTCAGGGGGTCAGAAAATATGCTGGGGGATGTGGAGATGACGGGCTGCAACCTGGAACAACCAGGACAGATTACCTGGTTAGAGGCTCTGGGTTGGGCAAAATGTAAGGATTTCAGCCAAAGTTTTGGAGACCAGATATGTCAGGGCAACTGCAATGGCACCTTGGATCCGGCCAACCATCGGGACTCCCTCCCCGGGCGGCCGCTCAGCCGCCGGCTGAAGTTCGGGGGTTGTTTTCCTTCTGATGAGAAGCCCCAGGAGCTGGCGGGAGCCACCCCACTGCTGACCGTCCCTGGGATGCGACCGGCAAGAGAAACAGCCCAGGGACCTTGGTCGAGAGCGCTATTGCCGCTGCCATGACTTACGCCAACGACACGGCTCCCCTGGGCAGCACCATCCATCCCTTGTAGCCCTGCGGATGCCTTCCCAGTCTGTGGGAAAAAGCTGCTCGTTCAGGACTTTAAAAGAGAAGCGCTTTCTGTCTCTACCCAGTGCTTGTTTATAATTCCTTCTCTGAAGCTGCTGCGGGTTTCACAAAAGCCGTGCTGCTCTCCCCAATCTCACTTTACTGGACTGCTTGCTTTGCTTCTGAAAAAGATAAATTCCCTTTCCATGAGCCTGGGATCTGCCACCAGTAAAAAACTTTTGCTCAGGTGGAAGGTAGCACTATATAAATAGCAGGGATAACCAGAGGATTGAGGTCTGAGTCTGCCTGCCACACACAAGGAGGAAAAAAAAGCTTTTCTCTCTGGGGAATACTTGCTGGTTACTTTGTAGGCTGTCAGGAGAAGGAATTACCCAAGCCAAAATGCAGTGACTGCATTTCTCTGGCAAAAGTTTCTTGTGTCATAAAAATGGCTTGCAGAGCTAAAGCTTTGGGGAGCTGAATCCACTTCACTTTGTCTCCCTGAACTACCATCAGAGACAGGTAATAAACACCATTATTAAAGAATGAGTAATTTGCTGCAGCTACAGCATGGTGAATTTGTACAGTAGATCCCTGCTTTTGTGTGGGACTCAACCTCTGCCTGCCCTCAGCCCAGTCTGTAGACATCACCATCACTTGCAGAGAAATGACCAAGCACTCAGCAAAAATTTGCCAATTAAAATCCACCTCTGCCACCTACAAGCTCACTGGAGCAAGCCCCAAAGGGGCCAATCCTGCCTGGCCCAGGAGCTTGTGGCAGAGCAGTCTGTGGGCCCCTGTCACTTCAGGCTCTTTTGGTTTCTCTGCCCCTTTGCATGTGTTGTGGTGCGGAGCAACTTCAGCCTCAACAAGTATCCCAAAGCTCTGCCCTTCCTGCCCTCCTTTTTTCTGCCTAATTTCTAAAGCCTTGTACCTGAGCCTGGGACTGGCAGGTACCACTCACAGGAGCTGCAGCTCTACTGCTGCTTTCAGGGCATAATTTCAGGGAAAGTCTTTAGCCAGTATGTCTCCATTTGTAAAATTAGACACGGACAAATGATTGACTTTTCTGAATGATGGGCCAAGCCACATCATTAGAGGGGAAAAAAAAAGTCCATTATAGGTTTCCTCCAAATTATCTTTCTGTTGCTATGTCTCTGTCAAGTGAAAAAGCCAGCAAACCAGACCAAATGCTTTGCTCAGCTTGGAAGGGAAGCTACAGTGATGCTCAGTGTTTTGGGGGTGCATCACTTAAACCAGCTTCCCTTTTCAGTGAAACACTTCAGGTATCTTTTGAAAACCCGAGTTGGTTGCAGGATTTGTCCCCAAACTATATGACAGGAGACTCAACAGCTGGTGTGGAAAACTGGCCCAAGGCACACATGCGCCAACTCAAGAGATTTGATGCCATGTGTAACAGCCGCACTGGTGCGGCTCCTGAGCTGGGCAGAGGTTTTTCTGCAAATCCTTCCAGCTCTCCAGTTCTCCAGGGTGGCAGAAGAGGGTGAAAGGGTGATGTGGGGCCTTGTCCCCAACTCAGCAGGGACATGCTGGGAGGTAAACACCATGAGCAGGTTGTCCTCACTCAGCCTACATAGGACCAACAGTGCAGCTCATCCAGAGAAGAGCCGACTCTTTCAAGACACTATGACTCTGGATAGGTGCAAGCAGCAGCCTGAGTCCTATCCCAGGGAGGTGGTGAGATGGGTTGGGAAGAGAAGTGGGCCAGGAAGAAAGGAAAAGCATCCATACAGGAAATGAGGGAGCAGCCCAGAGGGCCCCTCAGCAAGGCAACTTGAAAAGGTTATGGAAAAGGAAATGTGACATTGTTTTGCAGCATCTCTTTCCATATTATATGGAAGAAAATTTAGCACTGCATGATCCTAAACTCTGGTACTACGGGATGGACAGGGGTTGAGGGATGGCTGGGGGCAGCTGCTGCCTTTCCTCTCACCATATTCCTGTTGACAGAATAAACCAGTGTGAACTCCCCCTCCTCACATACAGAGGGCACATCACTGGAGTATTCTTTGGTAATAACAAATATGAAAGAGACTCTCAGCATTTGGTTTGGATTGCACCTTCTAACCTGGGTTAAAATTTAACATCTCAGAAGTTTGTCTGGGTCTGCAGATGTTGGCCAGATGAGAAGATAGCAATCCACTTATTTTCTGGACCAGGAGATCAGCTGTTTGCTGATAAATACACACTGTGTTTGGAAAATTAGAGTTTGAAAAGTAAGCTGGAAAGGTGTCACATCCACAGCATAAACTCGTTTTTAAAGAGAGAGCAGATCATTGGCAAATTAATTAAACATCTGAACTACAGAGAAACCCAGTGAATCCCCAGGAGAATCAGGACACAGTAAGCAAAGTGGGAATAGCCATGAGTTTAAGGCAGGCAGACGTGAATAAAATAAACAGGGCAGTGGAGAAAGGAGGGTGCCGGCATGCACTCACCCTCAGGGTGATAATGAATCTTTTGAGTAAGGATATGTTTTAAACAGAGACAAATGCGCAGTCCTTAACAGACGCTTTACATTGCCAGCTTCGATTGATGGAAGGGGGTTTTCAGAGAGATGTGAAGATGGAGTTCAGTGCTGCAGCTAAGCTGCTCTATCAGTAAGCTGCAGCTGTGAAGGGGAGGACATCTCTCTGTCCCCCCTGATATCTACTGCCAACCAAGTGCTATGTCCCTGTCCCCATTTTGGTCTCGGATGGTGCAGGTCTCTTACCTGGAAGAAAGCCGGGTCCTATCTGCCTGACCACATCTGTGCTGGGTGACAGGACATGGCAAGGAGAGCATCCCTGGGGCACAGACCCCCAGGCACATCTCTGGGGCAGGCTGGGCTGCAGGGCTGAGGGAAGCAGGGCTGGTCCTGGAGGGGAACACGAGGCACAGGTCTGCTCCAGCACAGGGTATCACTGCTCTCAGAGTGGTCTGTGGGAACAAAGCAGTGGGGAGGAGGGGATGAAGGGTCCCATGGTAGCAGCAGCCATAAATGGCCCGCAGGATTTCACAGGCAGAAGAGCCTTGAAGTGGAGATGATGGGATGGAGCAAAGGGTATGGGTGAAAATGCCTGATGGGAGAAGAGCATAGAGCCATTTAGGATAACCACTGTGTTCAGCTCCATGCTGGTTGTAAATAGCAATGGAGAAAACCTGATGTGAAATTGAGAACTGTAACCATTAGCATAGAAAAATCAGCCATGAGCAAAATTACAATGTGCCAGGAAGAAATTCTGTGCATCCTTCAGCAGCAGAGAGAATGTCCTGGTAATAAACACATCTTGAGGGACGTCTATGAACACTCCAGTGGGATGCCTGGTGTCCTTTTGGGTACCCCAAGCAGGGAGCCTGCTCTCAGGTGAGAGTTGAGGCTGCCTCTGTGCTGGGAGCATTGGAGCTGAGGTGTCAGTGAGTTCGGCTCTCAGCAGCTCTACATGCATGGACGTGCATGCAAGCCAAATAGGCTTTCTACATTGAGGGCGAGGTGCCAATGCCCCTCTCTCCAGACAGCAGCCTTAGGGTGCTTCCTTAGGGTGGTCCTGAGCTGAGGAACCCAGTCTGATCTCACTTTTCTCCAGGATAGTGGATGCTGTAGCAGGCAGGGGAATTCATTCTCCCCTGACCCTGGGCTGGTATTTTGTGGCTAAGCTCTCAGAACCCACCTGCCTCCCAGGCTGTCCTCACTGGCTGATGCCTCAAAGGGCTGGAGATGCTGAGTGACAGTCCAAGCACCCTCCACACCTGGAAGTTATTGACCTCCACTACTTCTCAGCCACCCTGCTGGATCCTCAAACAGGAAAGTGAAAAAGCCCCTGGTGAGAGCTATCCATCAGTTTTGTTTGGCACCTTTAAAGCCCCGCAGTGGGGCTTGTTGTTGAAGGCACTGCAGGGCTGCGGGTAGTTTGTGTGCAAACCCAGCAGAAGTGCCCTGATGCTGAGAGGACTCCCCTAATGTGCCTGTTGGCATCCCCATAATTGGTCCATTCCTGATCCTGCCCTGGTTTACTTCCTCAGCACAACGCTGCCGGCCAGCTCACTCACTCTGCTCCGCCTCAACTGGCCACCCCATGGCCACCCATCCTGCGCTGCCCCCTCTCCTCCCTGATCCTACGCACCCAGGACAGCCTGTGGAAACTTCTGACAGCCACCTTATTTATTTGTTTGCGTCTCCAGCTAAAAAAAGCGATGCCTAGAGTCCAAACCTGCTAATTATACACCTAGCCTCCCACACCACCATGTGCTGTATTTCCATCCTCTTCCATGCTGCCTTCCTTCCCTCTTCGACAGCTCGATGAGCCCTTCTCCGATCTCCCTTGCCTGCGGGGCACGGCGAGGTGCATCCCGGCGGAGTACACTGCGGCGGGGCGCAGCCCCCGTGCGCCCCCGGGCCGGCGCTGTGCTCCCACCGGAGGGGCCAAGGCCAGCCACGGCGGGCTGGGGCGCCGTAGCCGTGCCCAGCGATTTGGACACAGGAGCGCCGGGACCAGGCTTTGCCCGTAGGCACCTGTGGGTGCCGGGGGCGGCGGAGGGGGGTCGGGAGCGGCCGGGACCCCCGCGGGGCGGTGCGGGCGCAGCGCGGAGCGCCGCCCGCCGGCACCGCAGCGGCGGGGCACAGCCTGCGTGCGGGCATTCCCGGTGTGCGGCTTTGTGTTACGGGGGTGCCTGCGGTGTTTGGAGGCGGTGGAGTTCCCACTGCTCCCCTGGTGATACGATGTTCGTGGTGTTCGTGGGCAGCGTGTCCGGCTTGCTGGCAACCGGGGCTGGAGACAGAGCGGTGGGGGAGCCCCGGCCCTGTAGAACCCCTGGCACGGCTCCTCCAGAAGCAGCCCGGCTCTCCGCTTACAGCCCCGAGGATGGATTTGCTGTTTCTTACCATTAGGAGCAACGCCTTAGCTCTGAGCGCAGCTGGGTCAGAACACTGCTGCAGAGAAACATTTTTATCAGGGACAATAAAGACTCGATTTCCACCTGGAAATTGCCCAATTTGACTTGTGAACCTTGAAACACAGCCCATCGCATCCCAATTCTCAGAGCAATTTAGTCTCTGTTGGAGCCAGGAGCCCATTGCCGAGGCACTGGCTTTCCACCTGTCAGGAAATCAGAACAAGCGTTTTATTCACTCCTTTCCAGCTCTATCAAATCAGCTGCATCAAAGTTGTGAATCAGATGCTCTACATCACAAATGCGTCAGCTATCCTTTCTCTAATCCACGTCCACAGGCTTTCAGTCACCTTCTTCCTTCCCTCCCAGTCCTCACCAATTCTTTCCCCTCCAGCTGCTTCACAGTCCTTTTCTTCTTCATCCCAGCCACCAGGGTCCAGCTTTTTGCCTGGCTCAGATGTCACTTTGCTTCCCCTGCCCTGTGCTTCTTGTCCACCATTTTCCTTCCCAGAGCTGTCCCTAACATGCTCTTTTGCTTCTCTGTGTAGCACCTCTGCCAGTCCCATTGGCGGTGTCATGTCCCGCCACCTCCTGCCCCACACTGAGAGCTGCCTCCCCCACACCACCCCTCTGCCCTTTCCAACCCCCTGGCCGCCTCATCTGATGCTTCTGCCACAGCAACCTTTCCCAGAACTGGTGAAGGCTTTGTTAGAGGGATGAACAGCACCTCACTCTGCATGCTGCTGCTGTACCTAAGGCAGGAGCAGTGATGTGGAGATGATCACTCATGGGAGGGCTTGAGTGTTGGCCAGAGCAAATCTGCTTTCTGCAGTGGTGTCTGCAGGGCTGATGAAAACACTTCCTTCTCCTGACAAGCTGTGGTTCACCCTGCAGGGCTCCGGGCTGGGACACGTCAGGTATCCATGCTGCTATGTGGGCTCCTAGGGCTGAGAGAGGGCTTGATCTGCCCCTGCCAGACACACTGTCCATGAATCTTCACTACCCTTCCTTCCTCCTCTTTCATCCATTCCCTCTCCAAAATGACAATTTTCCCTCCTTTCTTAGCAGCCTTTGCAAACTGTTTTTTTCTTGAGCAGAATCGCAGGCTTGGATGTCCAGAGGCAGAAGTACTGTGCCCTGGCAGGACTTGGGCCTCTGCTTAGAAGCCTCAAAGCACCTCCTGAGAGCTTCTAGGAAGGTCTGAGATCTGGGAAGAGTGCTAAACATATCTCACATGCTTTCCTGCTCCATTAGGAGCAGGTCCACCTCTCTCCCAGGGATATGGCAGCTGTACCTGGCTGTGATGCCACTTCACATCAGCTGGATAAGGAACAGGCATTCACACTGTTCCCTGCCCTCGGACCAGCCAGAGCATGACAGTGCAGTGGGGCACCACTCTCCGAGGGCACCAACCTCCCCAAGTGCTGTCCTGCAGGGGGAAGCCTTCTGTCGGCGGGGGCGGGGAGGGGGGGGAGCTAACCTTCTCACTCAGGAGTCTGGGGACATGCATCACAGCCACAACCTGCTAATGAGCCCGGGAAGCAAGGCAGTGTTTGCCTGACAGGGCAATTAAATAATGATTGATTCCTGGAACAGCTACTTAATTCATCATTAACTGGCTTATCATAGCCGGCATCTGTGCCAAGGGTCCCTGTGAGAACTGCCTCAGGGGATGTGGTGTGGAGGTGAGGTCTGTGAAACACAAAGCTATATTTGCTACCTCTTTGTTTTCATGTCTTATTTTTGCTCCTTTTACCACGTACTTGCCTTAAGCTGAGTACACAACGCAGATGTGCATTTCTCACTCTACTGAGGACCACTGCAACCGAGCTGGGGAGCATGAGTGTCCTTGCTCAGCCAGCTGATTACAGGAGCAGCCATGCAGAGGGGGAGGCAGTTCAGTAGGGAGCCAGCAGCCATCAGTCGCAGTAGAGCTGTAGCAATGGTTTGGCTCAACAGGGGCACTGAAGTCTGCCTCCTCCCAGGTGTGCCCTCCCCGTGGGCTCACATTGTGCTTGTATGCTTGTATGTGTGCATCTCCCTGTGCACCTAGCAGCATCTCACTACCATTGCCTGCTGTCAGTACTGCCCGGGCGAGCCCCATGGGGCTGATAGATATACACGCTATCCAGTGTTGTTGGTAATGAAGTTAGAGAATGGCCACTCTTCACCAGCTTTGTCTTTTATGACTTCCTTGCTTTTATCTGCTGACTTCATTCCTTTCCCCAAGCTTGGTTATTAACAAGCTGTCTTTATTACCAGGCTTACTTTATTACTAGCTTACTTTATTAAGTCCCTGTGTGGCTAAATTCACTGTAGAATCCAGATAATCCAAAAAGGGTTTGAGGATAACTGCGGGGCTTGTGTGGCTCTCTCCTTCCCTGCGTGTGTGCATGCAGGGTTGGTCTTCACCCTCTCTGCCATTCCATCTCTAATGCCATCTCTAGAGGTCTGATGGCCCTCATCTACACCTGCAAACCTAGATCTTTGCTGCACGGTCTCTATGCGACGTGCTGATCTTGGTGACTAAGGAGTGGGATGCATCTCTAATCCCTCTGTCACTGGGACTCTACACATCAGCTATTGGAGAGGAAGGTTTCAGCCTGGCTGCCTTCCAGCAGGGCTGAGTGCACTGCCGTAGGCATGTTGTGATGCTGGCCCTCAGTGTCCTGTCTCCACAGCTGACAAATGCCGGGACTGGGCACTAGGACTGCACTTAGTGGTGCTTTATTTATCAGAAGCACAGTGAGATCTTCTGCATTCTTCCCCTCATCCCTACAGTTCTGTTATTGCTCCGTCCTGCTCCCAGGGAGAGCATCAGCCGCAGCTCCCAGGAGTGGAAGGCAGTAAGGAAAAGAGAGTTTAATACAAGTAAATATTTTATAATCCCAAAAGGTAAAAGGCTAGCATGGACTAAATCCTTCAAGGTGTAGCCCTGCCCTGTCCATACTTTGTGCAGAAGCTCTGAGATCCTGGCCCTGCCCTAGGGACAGCTCAAGGGCAGTCTGGGGGCTCAGAGAGGTTTGGGCTCTCCCTTCTCCCCTGGGACAAAGCCTTCAGCCCCACCCAGCCCACATTCATAGAAATTTACCCATGCTTCAGCAGTATTTTCCCGTGATTTCTTTTGCTACCCACACTATTACTCTTCCAAGTCATGTTCACCCTGGGCTGTTTGCTACCTGCAAACCCTCCCTGCCTCTTCCCTCCAGCCCAGGTTAGTGAGTCATCTCTCAGCCAGCATACTTTATATCCCTTTAGCATACTTTTTTACATATCCCTTTAGCATACTTTGGGATGCCCAAAGTCAACAGAGTCCATGTCCAGCAGCAGTCCAGCTGCATAGATGCACTCATCCCACACTCGTCCACTGGCACCTCCCAAGCTGCGTTTTAGGTTTCCAATTCCTTCCAGCTCCTTTCCCTTCTTTCTCCCCCACGCTCTGTTTCCCAGCACTTGCTGCTGTGAATGTATGGCTTTCCCACACAGCTCTCCCCCTTCTCTAACCTGCTGCAGAAGACCCAAAGTGAGAAGCAAGGCAATTTCCACGCAGACAGCACCCACTGCCCGGTGGCCAGCATCCTGCCTGCAGTCCATCTGCTGGTATTTGTCAGCACATTTGGAGCTGGCTCCCTTCAGCACCTCGCAGCAAGATCCCATTCCTCCCTACCCTAGCTTGCTGTCAGAAGCATTTCTTGAGATGAGGCATTGATGCCATACAAAAACTGTCAACTTTCTCTTACTAGCATTGGGCTTCTGCTTCTGCTTGGGCTGCTGCTCTCAAACAACACTCAGTGATTGGTCTCGTCTTACTGTTTTGCTAAGCAGCAAGCTATTTCATTAGAAATCTAATTTGCATGTTAAGGTAAGCAAGGAAGAAGATTGTGGTTTCTTTGCCTGAAACTGTGATGAAGCTTTGAGCTTCTCTGTCTGTGCAGGAAATAAAACCATCCTTGATACAAATATGCATCTCCCTTAAATATTTTGAAAATACTTAGCAGCCATCTGCTGCACGAGCCATTAGAGGCTTTATTAGTAAGGTGGGAGACTGCAGAAGGCAGAGAATGGTTTTGGGGAGGGAGAAGTGGAGGGCATTCACCAAAATGGACCGAGTTTTAGCAGCACAAGAGGGCTTTTTAACAACTCCATTTTCCTTAACGGCTTTCCAAAATGTGATGACCACTTCCAGAAGAAAACCCACGGACAGGTCCATTTAAAGCCATGTGTGTGGCTCCCAAACCTGCATGGTGTGGCAGAGTTTGGCCAAGGGAACACTTGAGCTTTTCCCTCTCTGAGGTCTTCAACTCCATCCTCTTGATTTTTATTTTCTTCTTGAGGACAGATTTAAAGCCCGGGTGATGCACTGTCTATCAGAAAGCCTAGTGCACCTCAGGGAATCCTATAGCGGGAGGAAGCATGCCCCTTCTACACAGCATCCTGCAGAGGAGTCAGAAACTGAGGTCTCTAAGGAGGACAGGAACATTTGGGGGGGTTGCAAGGCAATAAGGTGGCATGGTCTAGGAGCTGGAAAAGTGCTAGAGAGAGACTGTAAAATGCAGGGCTCAGGTACTGAAGAGCACAAAGTAATTGTTTCTCTCTCCCGGGGAACACTGATATTTCACTGCACGTTTTCTTTGTACCAAGGTGGGTTGGGAAGCCAAAATAGCAAATGCTCCTCTGAAGAAAAGAGGTGGAACTTTTTCATCTCAGAAATTTTCATGGAAAAAAAAAAAAGGCAGCACAAAGTTTCAGCACTCTGAAATGAAGAAAGGGAGCGGGAGATGAATTTCCCCAAGGAATAAACCCATGTTGACATTTGTAGATGAGGATTCCATTTGGACTCAGCATTTTCTGAAGCTGGTGGCCCAGAGCCAAGGCTGTACTGCTGCCACTGTACCCAAGGGTGGAGCTGGTTTAACCAGGGCTTTGATGTGATGGATCATTTACTTACAATGTCATAATTTCAAAGTGAACCAAACCCCATGGTGTGTCCCCTTTAATCTCTACATCTCTTCGTTCCTCCTCACAGCTGGCTGAGCATCCAACACTCCCACCCTAGCCTAAACACCACCTCCATGTCCTCAAAGCAGTCCCTAGCTTCCTTTGGCGGCTCACTGCTCTTGCCCCAGCCCTAGCTCAACCTTGAAAGAGCCCTAGAGAACCTCCCATGCACCTGAAAGTCAGTTATGTGTATGTGTACTCTCCTGAGGGCTGTAATTCACCATGCAACCCTCAGCTTTGGAAAGTCAGGAAGGCCCCTTGAGTGATTGTCAGTCTCTTATCTACTTCTGTGCTGTCTGTTATGCTTTGTTACAGCACACAGCAGAAAAGATGCAGCAGGTTCTTTCCTGTCAGGCTGCACGTGGCCAACTCAAGATGCATTATAGATACACCAAAAACTCATCTTAACCCAGCCTGAATCAGATCATCTTGTTGCAGGGCTGCATCCTTATCTTAATACCAGCCGGGGAGAGATGAAGAGATGCTCCGTTTGCCAAGATAGCATTCAAGATGTGCAGAGGTGGGGAGGGCTCTTGTTTTCTTCATTATTGCCAAATTTTTCTGTTTCCACTAGCCTCGTCTTGACATCGGCTCTGCATGGGCAAGAGGCTTTTCTGCTCCCTTGCCTTGCTGAAATAACAGCCTCCTCCCTTCCACCCCCTCAGCTCCTGCAGGATCTCTTCCCCCTACCACTGGCAGCATGGAAAGCGTGCGTGAGCTCCAAAACCCACTTTTGGCCCAGGCCAATGGACACCTTCGCAACAGCTATTCTTACCACCAGCATCACAGCCAGGACTACCCCAGTCATCGCTGCCAAGGGAAACTGTATTCCTATATCTTCCAAAACACTAGCAGTGCGAGGACTCACCAGCTGCTGGATGCCAGTTCCCTACAGCTGGCTGTTGAAGCCTTGTACGGCCCCAGTTTCATCCTTGTGAAGGATGAGACCACTCTCAAGGCCAAGGACAGCAAAACAGAAAGCTGTGAGACCACTTTTACAGAAAGCAAAGAGGCTCCATCTGAAGCTCCTGATGGGCACGAGGCACAAGGGTCCTGCCTGGTAGAGAGTGACATCCGCATCCAGACTGTGTCCTACGAGGTGGAGGAAGAGGAGCTCCAGGAGTATGAGGTGAGCTTTGCCAGGTGTGGCACTAAACTCCTGTGGTAATTCTGGATGTGGGCTCAAATTCTTGGTAATTTTATCTCCTTTCTTTACCCAGAGCTCTCCTCCCCATACCCTACCATCTCCTGCTTCACCAGTCTTCCTGTGCACCCAGTATTTCTTCTTCCTCCTTATCATTTCTGCTCCCTTTTCCTCACTGCCGACCTCAGAAGGAGGTCAGCTTTCCTAAGAATAGCCTGGCTGCATGCCGCTGGGAGCAAAGGGGAGATGGGTCTCTGCGGGACCCATGGGATATGGGGACTCTGACAAGGGCAGCCTGCTGCTGCTGTGGCACTCGAGCTGAGGAGAAACAGCAATTCTTGTATAACAGCAAAATTCACATGCCTGATGGTAGCAGCTGAGAAAAAGCTTTACATATAAGGATGGGATGAATCCTGTAAAGGAAGAATGAGAGCTGACAAAGCAGCCTCCTTGCTGCGCTGTGCCCCACCATGGCTTGAGCAATAGTGCTGAGGCTGGGAATATCATCCAAGACCTTGAGAGTTGGGAGTGGGTCCCTGGAGCACACTAAAGCTGATGTCTGATAACCCAGCACAGCTCTGCTGCTTGTGGTGTCGGTGATGTGGCCTTTTCAGATGGCATCAGGAGCGTCCCCACCTCTGCATGCTTCCCGACTGAGACAAATCACTTCTAGGGTGGTCTGAGGCTGGCCAAGTGGTGCCCAAAGGCAGGATGGTTGACTGCAGCCACTGAGCAATATACTTACTGAGGGGACAGGGCATGTTGCCCCTGCAGTGGAGGCTCCAATTCAACTGCTTTCGCTCACTTCCTAAATTAGTTTAGCAGGATATTGATCTCCGAGTCTCTAATGGGGATAAGGCACTTTGTTTAAGTTTGTTTAAGCTGACAAACAGTCAGTTCTGCCAAAGCTGAAGATATTTCAGTTTAAGACTCTCTCTAATGCAGGGAAATCCCAGACCCCCAGCAAGTGAGCTCAGCATTTGCTCTGGCAGGGAGCCAAGAATCCATTCCACTCTTGCATTTGCTGAGCTATATTGTTGTTCATCAAACCACACTGAAGAGTCTAAAATATTTTTGAAATTTACTCCTTGAATTTGCTGCTGGGAATCATATGAGATTATATGATGGGACCAGGAGAGAGCAGAAGCTGGGAGGTGAGGGGCTGAGATGCAGTTGACAGGGGGGCATGGGGAGGTGGGCATGTGCTGAATTCATCTGGTTTTGCAGAGCGACTCCTCCAGCGACAGTGAAAGCGAGGATCATTTCCTGATGCTTCCCCCCCGGGACCACCTGGGCTTGGCCCTTTTCTCCATGCTGTGTTGCTTCTGGCCCCTGGGGATTGCTGCCTTCTACTTCTCCCAAGGGGTAAGAGATCCCTTTGCTTGCCTGTGTGCACTGAGTGCAAGAGCAAGGGCCCTGCAAGCCACAGCAGCCCTGGAGGTGACCAGCACCTTTCTGGATCTAAGGTTTATCTCTCTGCCATGGCCACAACTCTGAGGGTTGAGGCAAAGGGTGCTCCTTGATGTCTCCACAGTTGTTGTGGGGTTGCAAGCCCTCCAGTTCTGGGGTAGGTTACTGGACTTTTTTCTTTGGGTCTTTTGTGTGTTATTTAAGGAACTGGAGTTCCTCTTGGCCCCTTGTTCAGCTTCTCACCCTGCAACTAGGTTCAGGAAAATGGCATTTTGCCACCTGTCCTCTCACTCTCCAGTAGTGCAGAGGTTCTAGACCATGACCCAGACTGAGGCAGCTCATGCCACAGTAACCAGGCTGCTCTGGAGTTTGGACACAAAGGAGATCCTGGTGTTCAAATCACACTACAACTCCTCTCTTGTGCTTGTTTCTCATGCACATTGGCTAAGCTGTGGGAGCCAATGCCAGGCTGGCAGAAGCTGGAGAAGGTGGTGGCACTCAGACTGCACCAGCTCGAAGCTGCTGCCTTCTTGAGGGCTTAGCCCAAAGCCTGGGCTCACTTACATTACTGTTGACCCAGAATAATGCATGCAGAGCTCAGGGATTTAGTCCACATTTGCACTGTTGCTTCTGTAGAAAGAATAGATAGGGTGTGGGGGGCAGCATTAAGAAGTTAAATTAAGAGGATAGGAACAGAAATGGAAAAGTGTATTATATGAGTGCCTGGCACAGAGGTGGTGAGAGGCAGGGGAAGCATTAATTGATTAGGACTCCAAGGAGCAGTTGATTTCACATTTTCCCACATGGTGCAAGATAGCACACTGCACTCTCCACATGATGATGTACATGGGGCAATTTATATCTAGCTCCATTTGCTTTAACTACCCCTTTTAACTACCTCACTCACTGAGGCAAGGACCATCTCTTTATTTGGTGTCTGGGCGCAGGGATCTCCATGTGGCAACTTGAATACAAGTAGTAGGTAATATCAAGAGCAGCTTGGAACGTGCCCTGAGCACTTGGAGAAGCTGGAAGTTGCCATCCTGTAGAGCCAACACCCACATCTCTCTGCACTTCTGGCTCCATCAGCCCTCCTACAGCAAATAGGCTTCAACTGAAAACCCCATGCAGGAAAAATCAGGTGGCAGCACAGCCAGACCAACAGACCATGCTGTCCAGAGCCAACTCTCTGAGACTAGACAGTACTCATCGCATATCTGTACAGAGTATAGTGGAATCTATCACCCTGTGCCCCAACCATTTGCCTGCTCTTATGAGGGTCCAGCCTCCCACTCACAGCTCTGGCTGAGTGCCCAGATGGGTGCTTTCAGACAAGCAGCCAAAGCCCACGCTTTTCTTGGAGGCAAAATCCACAGGGAAATGTGTGTAGGTGTCACTGCTGTTCTGAGCCCTCCTGATCTGGCAAACACTGTGCTGTCTGTTCCCAGCCTCCATGGGACACAGTGGCCAGCAAAGGGGTACTGACTCAGTAGTGAAACAACTGCACTCTGACTAAAAGGCCAGGTTGATGCAGCTGTGAGCAACAAGCTTTTCTTCTCCTTCCAGACCAGCAAGGCTGTTTCCAAAGGAGATTTCCATCTGGCCAGTTCAGCTTCCCGCCGAGCTCTCTTCCTTGCTGCGCTCTCCATAACCATTGGCACAGGAGTGTACATCGGGGTGGTGGTAGCACTGATTGCTTATCTCTCAAAAGGGGGCCATGTATAGCTGCCACCTGCATGTCACTGCTGTCCCTGGTCGCCGGCCCTCCTGGGATTGAGGTTTCCTGTGGAGCACAGAGCACCAGTGCCTGCAAGGGCTGCTTGCATAGCAGGACCTCGGCATGGATGCCCTATGCAGGTTCTTTCTCCTTTCAGAGAAACAGTAGACCCCTGTTCTCTCCGAGGCTGTGGTATTCCACCATCCAACAACAGGGAATTGAGAACCAGCCTGGCTGCTGGGACAAAGAGGAGCACATTTGCCTCGTGGAAGATGTGCAGGAGAGAAACTGCATGCTGCTGCTGGGCTGGTGTCACCACCCCTGATTTGGGGCCACAGCTTCCCTTCTCAGCCGTGTAGCTGGGAGATCCACTGCTGGTGCCCAAGCTTGGCCCATGAAGGGAGGAGAGGGGATATGGTGCCAGGGAATGACCACTGTTTCTTCTGGGAGGCCAGAGTCCTGGTGGGGTCTCCAGACTCCTGTGATGGGGACAACATTCTCACTTCAGTACCATGGAGGTGGCATGTGGCTCCTCAGTTGCAGTGAAGTAAGAGGACAGAGCATGGACAAGACCAAAGGGCATGCTGTATACATCCCTCTGCAGAGAGACCCCTGATTCACAGAAGAACATCCTAGTTGCTGGCCCATCCCAGAAACAATAAGGAAGGCAGGCTGGTGGTTGCACAATGTCTCTTCCATTGCTGGTGCAGGCTGGTAAAGACAGCGATGTTTTCTCTGTGTTAATAATGACTGTCATGAAGATCCCAAGTTGGAACCCCCATAAGGTTGCTGTCCCAGAGTGCTGGGCCCTGAAAAAACTTGTAATCAAAAACCCAAGAAGAGACCTGAGAGCGGTGGGGGCCTGAAGGATTCTACTCTTGATGCTAGGTCAGGGCCCTGCATGCAAAGATGGATGGAAAGAAAAGGCTGACATGACATGCAGAGTCTGGGGTGGGACTGCTGTTTGCAAGGGGATGAGATCCAGAGAAGGAGAAGACATGGAGGGAGCCCAAGACACAGGGGATGACCCCAACACACTCCTTCCCATGTCTTGGAGAAGGGTATCTCCATCCATCCTAAAGCCTCTGTTGACAAGGAAATCCCAAGCATCCCCACATACAACTTACTTTTGCTTATTTGTTTATTGTCAGTGACACGTTAAGTGCTTCAGAGGTGGGTATGAAGGCAATGGCTGCCCCAAAGGGCTGGCAGTAAGAGACTGTGCCTCATCCTCTACTCCCCAGCATCCACCTTGACCATCCCCCTCGTCTCCCTGGCCGTGGCTCTCCTGTTGCCTCTTTTTCCTGTGTGCAGGGGACTGCAGGCAAACTCTGGGTGTCCCTTACCCACTTCCCAGGGTTTCTGGGCAGGCTGCAGCCAGTTTTGCCAGAGATGCAGCACGTTCCTCCAGCTGGGTGCCATTCAAATGTACATTTCATACTAAAGAAGCATGTTAATGTCTGCGATTGCTGTTGTACTTGAGCCATAAAAGAGAAGCGCATCAGAGACCTGTACAGAAGCTGGTCTGAAAATTCCCATTACGTTTTATAACATGGAAGAGCTAATAAAAAAAGCAGGAGAAAAGTCTCTGTTTATAAGAACATGGAACTGGCTAGCAAAGAGGTGAGCTTTGCAGGAGTGCTGCACTTACTGAAACCTGGAGGTGATCATGCTGTTCTCAAAGGAAGTTATAATCTAGCTGGTGTCTGGGCAACTTGGAGGGAGATGTATTTCAATGTGGATCATGGTGAGCAACTAGCACTGAGAGCAGGATGGTGGTGTAGGCATTTTCCCTCTGTGTGGAGGGATGAGAATTAGGGAGAGACTGGAGCACTGTGTGTGTTCACGTTACTGTGTGTGTCGTAGAAGCATAAAATAAAATGAGCTTGAAGAGGGCATAAGAAAAACATTAGGAGGGAACAAGCAGATCTCGCTTCTGATGGTGGACAGAGAATTTGCAGGGAAGGGCTGAGGTGTTCAAAAGACATGAGGTGGCTTAGAGAGGAATAATAAAGAGTGTGACTCACTCAGCAGTTGAGTGACAATTTTCATTCCCCTCTCCTGCGTGTGCTCAGCCTTCCTCGATGTTCATACCTCCAAATAACTGAGCAGGACAAGAGCACTGTTTCAGGAGAGGGGACATCTGTGTTTGCCCATGCAGCAGGGGTGACCAGCTCCACAACCCCCCAGGTCAGTGCTGCCCCAGCTAAAGCCCTCCTTGTCTATCTGTCTATCCCCTTCAAGCACCCCCAGCTGGGGGGCAGGGGTGGGGGCTTCCCGCTGATTCTATCCAGACAAAACCGTTGGGGCTGCTAGATCAGAATCTACAATAAGAAACTGCATTTGCCTCTGCATTTGTAATTCTTCCAGCTGGTTTCCTCCAGGGGCTGCCATGGGTGGGGGGGGGCCAGCAGCACCCCGCTCACTCTCCCTCAGTGCCCTGTGCCCATGCACCCCAAACTGCTTCTTTGACTTCTTTTAGTTGGAGAGGCCTGGGGAAGAACCAGGCTAAAGGGCCAACAGGATTAAAGTGTTTTGCACTAACAGCCTGAATCTCTGATGGTCTTGTCAAGGGGGGGAGAAGGGGCTGTGCCACAGCATCCCTAAGGGGGATATTATGCAAATGGAGAAATTAGTTGGAAACAGCCTGAAGGGAAACATGTGGAAATTGAAATTCGAGGACCAGCATGGAGATCACTGCTGAATAACTTATTATAGACTCACAGCGTCTGCTGCAGCCGCCTGAGCAGAAGGGAAGGAAGCAAAAAGGCAACAAGGCACAGCAGTCAGGGAAGACACAAGCTCCAGAAATTTGATTAAGCTTTAAAAAAAAATTTCAACTAAACTGTGCCAGTGGCTCCTCACTCCCCACTCCTGTCCTTTCAGAGAAGGGCTCCCTCTCGCAGCCAGGACCCCCAGCCCTACAGCAGAGCTCTGTAATGGTCCTGATCTCACAGGGAATACTCAGAAATGCAAAGGAGGGTAGGGGGGGAAAAGGAGGAATAGCCTCAAGCTCTGGCCTGGAAACATGTCTAGCCCAGGAAGAAGGGAACACAGGGACCCTCACAGGTCACAGCTGTAGGAGCTGATGCAAAGGGCAGTGAGTGCAAAGACGATCTGTCCCTGTGCAAAGGGGCAGTGGGGAAGCTAGATTCCTGGTGGCTGACAAGGAAGGATTTGAAGTTGAGGGTGGGGGAGCGTTGGTTAAACAGTGATGTCCTACAAGGGTGTACACCACAACCTGCTGTCCTTCCCCGCATCCTTTTAAAATAATCACAGGAGGTGCTGAAGAGTCCCTTGACATATCAAAATAACTCCTCCTTCTCCATTCATGAGTAATGTGTTCTCCATAATTAGGACATCTATTTGCAACCGAGTTCCCCACCAGCTGGCTGCAACTGCCTGTCCCTGTGCTGCCCAGCACTGCCAGCACAGACACAATCCTGCAAACCCCTGGCTACACCAACCCTGTTGCATCACCCTCCTGCCCACTGCTCTCCAAATGCCCATGTCCTGACCCAGTTGCCCCACCCAGTACTCCCAGCCCTAGTCCTAAGGCAGTGACACCAAGAAACAGACCATGCCCAAACACCTCTCTCTTGCCTCACACTGGCTTTTGGGTTGCAAGAACTGTCATGACAGGGTGCGTTCCAGATGTCCTCCCTGCTGTGAGGACAAGACCTTGGAGACCAAGCCAGCCCCACTCCCAGGGCTGGTTGAACATCCCCTCCATTCCTCCCCTGATTTGGCGATGCTCCTTGCTTCTCCAGGAGCTCAGAGCAGCACTGCCTGAGGTGTGTTGGGATTTGGTTTCTTTTGCCAGCAGCAGAAAACGTCTTCCAGCTTGGGCTCGATTTGTAACCTCTGCAACATCAAGGTGAGCACTTCCCAGCAGGCCTTTCCCTTCAGAAGCAGCTAACAACAGAGTGGATGGAGCCTGTGCCAAGGGCAGGGGTGGACTTTGAATCCTGCCTCCTTCTGGGATGCAGCCAAGAAGAAAGCTATCAAGGGAAAAAGCACCAGCACTTCAGCACAGATCTGAGCGACCAATGCATCTGAGCCATCGCCTGCTTCCCTCAGCAATGCTTACATTCCTCATCCCTTGGCAAGGACTGTGGTGTGCCAGAACAGGGCCACTGGCTACAAATGGGGCTGGGGAGTGGTAACAAGGGATGCTGGGATGATACCATACTAGATCTTCCTCTTCTTCCCTCAGAGACGAGGTGAGAGAATGGAGGAGAAGGGGAAAGAAACTGGTGTAGTTTGTGGAGGACACAAGATCCCTGTAGGACCCTGTCCCCAGCCAAAGGGATTCACTGGTCCTCCCAGCTAACCTGCCCCTCCTTGGGGTCAGCCCCAAGGCAGGACATGGGGTGTCCTTCCTGCTGCACTCCCTGGAACTTCACTGACTGGGAGGACAAAGCCCCTTGTAAAGGCAAAGCTACCACCTGCTCTCTGAGCAGCTCATGTCAGTGGGATGGGATTCCAACCATGCTGATGGGAGTGAAAGGCCTCGATTCTCCCCTTCTTTGTCCTCTGGAGGCTGGTGAGAAGAGAGATACAGAGAAATAAAAGCAGAGTTAAGTCCTTTGGCTCACTTAACAGCATAGTCAGTGTTTTGCCTTCACAGTAATCCAGTAAGGAAATAGCTAATTATCTGAGATGGGCAAGTTTTCTATTTTTATCAAAAAAAAATTTAAAAATCATTTAGCAGTGCATCTCTTCAGCTAGCTTATCATTTCTCCTTTGCTCCCCTCTTTGCTCAGCCTGCAGTAGAGAGAGCATGGGGAGGCACAGCCTGTGGCAATGCCATCTCTCCTGGGGCTGGTGGGAGAGGATTTTTGCAGAGAGAAGCCAATTAAGAGCCATCAGTAAGGCATCAGCTGCTGGAAAATCAAGAGGCTCATTACCTCTCCTCTCCCCACAGATGCAGGCACCACAGCCTCCAATAGCCACAGGTGCAGGAACACACTGCTGGGGGTTGAGCTGTCCCCACAAGGCAAGGGGAAAAGTGGTGTCAAGAGGGGACAATGCACTAGGTGGGGACACCTTGCTTGGGGATAAGGCAGATGCTGTCCCCATAGTCAGTGGGGAGACAGGGCTGGCATCACCCTCCACTGCTCATCTGTCCCTTTTGATGCCAAGTCTAACCTAGCACAGCTCTCTCCCCACTGTTCCCCTCCTTGTCCCAACAGTGTCCAGACACAGGGACATTTGGTGACCACATCTGCAGGTGTGCTGCTCCTCTGAACTGACCTGTTTTGCTGTAGATGATGCCCAGGCTGGATCTCAGAGGCAAGGAAGGGCTTTTACAGGTGAACTGCAGCTGCAGTAAGTGTATCTTGAAGATGCAATTTAAATATTCGCACAGGTGATACTTGAGGGGCTTTAGAGACTAGAGACTAAAAAGTGCCAGAAAGCACCCAACTTGTGAGCTCCTAGACCAGACAGGGCCTGTGTCCCCCCACGCCAAATGAGCAGGTTCTCCCCTCAGGCCAATCTCTCCTGAGCAGAGGAGCTGGTGCTGCCCCTCCAGGCATTCCAGAGAGCAGGATGGGATGGGGCCAGCACTGGAAGAGTCTCTCTTCTCCTCCCGCTCCACCTCATCCTGCTTCTGTCCCCCATTTCTGCTCAGGAGCTTTTCTGGCTGCAGGGTTGCACTCAGCTTGCTCCCATCCTCTGGAACCTTTTGGACCCGTCCCAGCAGAAATCCCCCCACTCTGCAGTGGCTCCCTCTTTACTTTTGGAGACATGATGCTTAACCAGTTTTTAATTCTTTCAGTATTTGCTGGCTTCATTTTTAAATCAATTATGTTGCTTAATCAAAATGTCACCAGGATCAATCCCAGTGTCTTGCAGAAGTCAGAGCACAGAGCACTGTCTTCTCCTGGCACAGAGAGCTAAGGGACAGCCTGATGGGCAAGGGGTCCTTCCTGCCACACAGCCAGGCTCCCTGCACAGACTCACACAGTTACAGAAGTGCCAGGAAGATAGAACTTTATTCTCAAGTACCTGAGTTTAGCAGGAGGTGTCCATCCTGCCACAGCTATCCTACCTTCCCCAGCATTGTGGTTACTGAAGTGATGGAAAATAGGAGAGAGGCAAAGAAAGATGCCAGGGAAGGAGAAATGAAATGCAAATAAATGCAATATCTGCTAAAATGCTATCCGCAAAGTAGTATATCAAAGTCTAGGCACAGGCAGCAAACTTTTGACAGTATTAGGCTAGAAAGATGGAAGTGTTCCTTCCTGAAGTGCTTTCATAGCTGAGTGCTTTCTCCAAAACCCCAATATTTTCCAGATGCCAACTGTGCTAAATTAGCATTACACATCACCTCACTTGTTTTCTAGAAGAGGAGAGACAGGACAGGGAATGCTGCATCTGAACTTTGGCTAAACTGCTGGAATGGAGCCACACCACAGTTGTCAGGCAGGGGCTGGTTCAAGAAATCTAAGATAAGTATTAATTGGTTATTGATGTTTTAGAAGAGCTGTTGAACTGGAGGGCAAAATACTTGAGGATCCATATGAGGACAGATCTTCCACACTTCCACTAGCAAGTTGGCATAGGAAGCAGAGGTGCCTTAGCATGATTTGCTAATGAGAAAAAATTAGGAAAGTTTTGAAATACAGAAGAAGAATAAAGAAACTGGGCTACCTTGAAGGCAGGAGAGGTGGAGATGGGATTAAACACAGGGAGATATGATGAGAGGTTGCTAAAAGGAAATGCTGCAGCAGGGAGGGAGCTCTTTGGCTCACAGTGACCAGGGAAAGGCCTGAGCCATTGCTCCAGCATGAAAAAGGCAGATCTGATGTTTGGGCAATTGGTTCAGCAAAAATATTCATGAAGGATAAATGGCAGGGCAGTGGTGGGCCACAGCTGGACTCCAAGAGTCTTTTTCAACAACAGCACATGAGATGAATTTTAATGGAAAGGAAGCAGAGAAGAAGAACAGGGACCTGGCAGTGGTTAGAGTAACCTGCTAGGACAGAGGCAGATGGTTCCCCATCTGGGAGCAGGGCCCCTCTGGGGCACATTAGGAAAAGGATTCTGTCTCAATAACTGAGTTCATTCAGCAGCCCTAGTTGCTTGTAGTCTGGACCTATTGAGGGAACTATGCAGGGGACTGATCCAAAAGATCCGTTTTTCATTTTTCTTCACATCTTTTTTCTTTCCCTCCCCACAAATATTCTTGATAATGAATTGCTGCTATGCTTGTCAGCTCATGAGCAGTTTTGAATGGTGCCACTGACTTTTCTATCTTTCTGCTTCTGCTACATCTGCACTCTGATGATCCAAACAAAGCACAAGAGCTATCTCATGAACTGCAACCCTTTCACCACCTTGAGATGCTTTTAAGACCAACAAACCAACTGCCTCTGTGCAAAATCTGGAAGCAAAGCCATGCTTGAGCTAACACATACCAGCTCAGTGCCCCAGAGCTTTACTTTGGCAGCATCAACTACTCCCATGGCACAACATCCAGGCAGGCCCTGCTCTGCTGCACTGCCAACCTTCTGCACTTGCAAACTCCCTCCAACAGACACGAATGTGGTGTGTTAGTAGCAGACCTAAATTGCAAGTAGGTGAAGGGCTGCTCCCCGTAAGCTTTGCAGCCCCCCAGCCTTTGCTTTTCAGTCACCTGTTAATTTTCATCTTTTCCAGGATCAGTGCTAATAAGCACTGTAAGGGAGCTGATGTGGCACCTGAGCTAAACCTCACTGCCTGCATGCAAAGGGAGAGATTTACTATCCAGTACATGGATGTGGAACAGCTGAGGCTGCCTCAGATTCATCTCCCATCACCAGATCACTGTGAGAGCAGTATGACATGTACAAATCAAGTGTTACAATTTCCCCCCATTTAAGCTCTGTTCAGCCACAAACTACATCAATAAATAATGAACACCCAGCATTCAGGTGGTGCCAACTGGCAGTGACCCATCATGGCCCGCTGCCATCAAGGCATGGGGAAGGAGAAACATAAAGACACTTCTAAAATCCCTCAGGAGGATGAATATTATTTTCCTACCATGCCCCCCAGGCAACCAGCTAAGGTCAGAAAAACCATCACACCTAAGTCACTTCACCAGGGCTTCTAAAAAATGTCTTGCAAGGGATTGGAGCCCAAGACCAGCACCCAGAAGATATTCATCCTGCAACTGCCCAGGCGTGATGCTTGCAGCACTCCCAGTTCAGGGATAGTTGAGTGATGGGAAACAGAAGAAGCCATTCCTGCACCCTGCAGAGCACAGTGTCCAACAACAGGGGATTCCCCCAGGCTCTCCTGATCCCCACCTGCCCTCAGCACCACTCCGCACCATGCTGATGGATGCTCCAGCTCTGCTGCCTGCCCCAGCTTCAGTGCCATCCACATAGGACCTATGTCAGCACCCAGAGTCAGAAAACCCACCCTCCCTGCTGCTTCCTTTGGTTCACACAAGGAAGGGAACACTCTCAGGGTCTTGCATCCACCTTCAAAGCTGCTGTTGCAGCCACCACTGTCACTGAAAGCAACTATCTCCAGCCTCCAGCAGTTTAGAGATGCAGGTGATCTTTCTGGAGTAATTACCAGCTCACTCCCTTAGAGGAATTCATGGATGAGTCCTCCCTGGCAGCTAATTACTCCAATTACTTCCTGACACACAGAAGCCAGGGCTCTCTGCAGCAGCACACAGCACTGCTTGGCAGCTCCCTGCTCCCCACATGGCCTCCCTTCCCAGAGCACCCACTACCCTCCTGTGGGACCACCCAGGGTATGTCAGAATGGGCAAATGGTTGTGAGATACCACCCTCACCAAGGAGCTAAATGGTTTCTTAAGAGATGCCCCCGATGCTGGCTTAATGCTGCTCCTCCAGGGCTGCCCCACCTCACACCCAAGAACGCCACACAACAACACTAATAACTCTCCTGCAGGCTGCTGCAGAGGAAAACTCAACAGAGGTTCCTAACATAGGGCCCCCTCTGCCTAGGAGGCTGACAGGGAGTGAACTCAGACTGTCAGGAGCAGGACTGGGTTGCAGCAGCCAGTGACAGATTCCAGACACCTTGAGGAAGGAAAAACAATTTATCTGTAAGATTTGGGGCATGAGACTAATGGGGGACAGACACACCACAAAACGCATTATCCCGGTCACCAGAGCTCCTAATGCCCCTGCAAAGACCTGAGGGTAAGAAAGACAAGACTCAGTCCTGCTGACCCAGCCTCAGGGGCTGACCTTGTAAATGCAGGCCTCAGAAGGCTCTCCCCTCACATATGTAGGTTGCTCTAACTCCTGGCAACTTCCTAGGAAACAAGAGCAGGTACTGTAATTGTCACCACAATCCTCAATGGTAGCAGCCAGCCCCAGACCTCCTGCAGCTTAGTCTGGCACAGCCATGCTGGCAGACACTAGAGAACTCACACACTAAGGGGGTAAGGCTTTTTGGAGTTAGGCAGAGACATTGCAGCCCAAGATGCTCACAGGGCAGAGGTGCAAACAGCTGGTTTCAGCCTCCCAGTACAGCACCACCACTTCAGGGCAGGATCACCATCTCAGACATTGCCACTGCATCCCTGCCATCACACAGGGCTGTGCCCACTCAGTCATCTCCAGTCTTGCACTTGATCTGGGAGGCAAGCCCTGGTCCCTCACCAAGTAGAGCACAACTCCAGCTAGGCCTCCAGAGCACCGTCAAGCAGCAGACAGTCCCTACCATGACACAAGAAGCAGAGGAGAACCTTCTCAGGGAGTAGGCACTGAGGTGTGCACAATCTCTCCCTGCCCACAAGACAGTTTCAGAAAGCCTTGCCTAGAAATCACACAGCATGAGTTAGAAAGCGCACAGGACGAGGAGTGTAAGAGTCTTTATTGCTTTGATTTCTTACAAGTGAGGTATGTGCATCCAGACTTACTGCAAAGAGAAATCCATGTTGTTTGCAGCACAGGGAATGAAGGGACACTGGGCACAAAAGTTTCAGTCTGTCTTCTCCCAGGCATCAGGGAAGAGAGACCCTAGAAAAGTAAGTCAGCAGCCAGCTGAGGAAGCAAAGGTTTGTGTAAAAGGTTATTACTACAAGACCTGAAAGGTCAGGAACAGCTTTTCCAGAGCCTTCAAAAGACACAGACATAGCTTAGCGTTCCCAGCAGACAGACTACAGTGGGGACACAGACAAGTCTTCTCCTCTACCAACCTCTGCTCCCTCTAGGAAAGATGAGGGCAACCAGAGGCAGGGATTAAGCACCAGAAAACCAAGGTGGCATCAGCAATGACCCCAAGTCAAGCTTTTATTCTTAGCTGGGAAGAACCCAGACCAAAGATGCTCCTCACATAAAGCTGAACCCCAAACCCCTCCAGACCCCACAGCTGAGCCAGCACTGCTCTGGTCACTGAGGAGATGCTGAGCACCTCCAACATTATTCATTCAAAAAACATTGTGGGGCACAGAGACCTTCACATCCTTCATCTCAAGAGGCCCAGCAGCATCCCATGACACTGACATAGTACTGCCTCCCTTGCTCATCCTCTGAGCACAAAAAGAGGATAACTTCCTGGCCCCTGTCCTCTGGGGCAGCTCAGCGCCTTCTCCTTTCATTCCTCCCGTCTCTGGGAATAGGCGCTGTGAAGATGCTCCCATACCTGATTGAATCACACAGAAAATAAAGCCAGAGACTAGGAACAAAATAAAACAAAACCAGAACAAAAGTTAGAGTGAGGTCCCAGCCTGGACACCCCACCAGAGAGCCAAAGGGCACATCAGCAGAGGAGTTGTGGCCAAGCCAGCTGACAGTTGGCACTCAGGCATCCACCAGTGTCAGCCCATCATGGAGGGCACGCTTCCACATGTAATAGGTGGAACGGGCTGTGAGTGGGAAGCGGGCACTGAACTCCTTGTAGGTTGGGAAGGTCTTCGACTCAAATCGCTGCTGCAGGAACAGCTTGGCCTGTGCCTTGAACTGGGCAGTGGCAATCACATCCATCACAAACATCCGGCTGTTGGCTCTCTCTGACATGGCATAGCCTGAAATGGTAGTGTTGCACGGCATGGTAGGCACTGGTTTATCCATGTGGGTGGTGGCTGCCTCCACATGGCACTGGGGCTTGAGGCCTGGCTCCACTCTTGGAGGCGCCAGGGAAGCAACACGGTTCAATGGCCGGCTGGAGCTAGTCCAGGGCAGGCGATGCTGCCTGATGGCCTGGCCACTGCCCTTCCAAAACCAGTAGGCTGTGGAGGAGAGAGATGGGTAGCGCAGACGATACTTGCAGAACGGCAGCTGCCACTGCTGGACCTGCCTCCTGGCCACATCTCGCAGCTGCATTCTCCAGCACAGAGAAGGCTTGAGCTGCAGAAGACTCCTGGGTGCTGGCCGGTCTCCATTCCATCTCTTCCTAACAGGCATGCTGTTCGGCTTCAAATGCAGGAGTGGCTTTCCTATAGCTAGAGTTTTCTGGTTATCCAAGGGTGACTGGGGGTGTTTGAAGTTAGGGTTCTCCTTGATTGCTTTCCTTCGCCAATTGTAGTAAGTGGACCTGGAGATGCCAGGAAAGGTGCGTTTGAAGCACCTGTAAGGCACCAGAGTGTTCATAGAAATGCATTTTTCCAAGTAGGATTTGGCTCCCTGCATGAAGATTCCTGCTTGGACGGGGTCTAGGGAAGGACTTGGCGATCTTAAGCTCCCCTGTGAATTTGCTGGCTCACTCATATCAGCCTTTTTTGGGACATCCCTGTGAAGCTCCTGCAACCTGTGGGCCTCAGACAGAGCAGAAGCATCGCCATTGACCATGCTCTGCATCTCATGCTTCCAGGCGTAGTATGTGGATCGAGAGATTTCTGGAAACATTTGTCGGAAGTGCTGGAGGGGGATTATATTGCCCTCCTGAAAGCAGGACTGGAGGAAGTGTTTAGCTGCAAACCTGGCAGCCGCTTTCTGCCGGTGTTCACGAGACTGGCGCTTCCAGCGGTAGAAGGTGCTCTTGGTAATACTGTACCGGTCACGCAGGTTAGAGTAGGTCAACTGAGGGTCACTGTTCAGCAACTCAAGGGTCTTCATGGGCTGGACAGGAGGCTCTGGTGAAGGTACTGTGGGTTCTAGTTCCTCCAGGCCAACCACAGCCACAAAGTACTGTGCTTTGAAGACCTGCTGGGAGAGCTGCTGTCCTGACCACATGATGTGGAGTGTGGAGGTTTGCGGGCCACACTTTCTGGGCCGGATGAGCCGGTTGAAATAGGGCCGGATCTTCAAGTTGCTCATGGGATAGATAGAGTAGATGTTACACTGCAATACTGAGGCAAGAGCATAGACATGCCACATGTTGGCAAAGGTGCCAGGAAAACAGGTAGCTTTGATATCAGCATCGAAGATGGCCTCCAAGATAGCCATGGGAAGGCTGGTCATCTCTGGGGTCTCTTCGGTGCAGAGGGAATAGCGGGCAGCCTGCAGCATCACTTTGGAATCAATCATGCCATTCAAGTAGTACTGCTTGTGCAGCAGCATCTCCACCACAGTACGCACCTGCAGCTCCAGGCTGAGGCTGGGGTTACCCCAGAGCAGCACACTGGCAGCCTCAAAGAGGCGGTTTCCCTCACCTTTGCAAACCAGAGGCAGCATGTTACTTGGGGCATCCTCGGGATAGAGGCTCCTGGCTACCCGGTCAACCTCTAGCTCCTCTTGGAACTGACTCCCACAATAGCCAGGCAAGGAGAAAGATGACAGGGTCCTCTCCGCCTCCAATGCTGCACTGGTGAGGCCGTCCAGGCCAAAGCATTCAGTGGCTTCCTGCAGCTCCTGCAGCACAGACTGCACCAGCTGGTGTCGCTGGATCATCCTGAAGGATGGCAAAAAGAAAGAAGTCACTGGAGATGAAGACGGTGTACACTCCAGACTTCCAGGGGTCTGGCCTCTAGGTCCAGCTCCTTCCCAAAGGACAGGATGCGGGGAAAAAAGGTAGAGGAAAGGCCACTGCTCACCCCTCCACCCACACTCCCAAGGACAAAGGAGGAAGCCTGGGTCCTCACAGGCAGACCTAGGACTGGTACATGAGCTCAGCTTGCTCTCCAGTGACCTCCAGTGGGCAGCACACACGGCAAACAGACCTCCACATGTCTCAGTGAAAACTAAGGAGTGATGCATCCATTGGTGTGGGAAGCCACGTCGCCTCCCACCCCCTGCACACCTGGCTCTGTGCCTGGCATCACTCCTACACCCATCTCTCCCACCAGTAGCTCCACCCTTCCCATTTTACCGTTCCCCTACCAGCACCGAGAAAGAAGGGTTTCCCTCAAAGGGAAGACATTTGTCACCTCTGCAGGAAGGGACTCGTGACAGAACCACACCACATGGGGACACGGAGGGACGTGGCTCAAACTGTTCAAGCTCTAAAGAAGAAGGGGCAAGGAGCTTGCCCCCTCCCCCAGAGAGGAACGCTGCAGCTGCACCCACTGCATGCACCGAAAACACCTGTCACAGAACCTGGGATGTAAGGAAGAGACAGACAGCCCAAGCCACAGCTACTGCTGCCTGAGCTGACACTAGATGTCACTTGCTGCTCAGCAGATACACACCAGCAGCCAAGGAGAAGCCACAAAAGGTAAGCTTCTCCTAGACCAGCTACCAGGCAGGAGGCAACCCAAAAATGCAGAGTGTGAGCACTGAATGGGTAATTCAGAGGCTACATGGAGCCCTCCTCCCTGTGTGAGCCAGTCCCAGTCTTGTTCTCCCTCTCTCTGCATGCCAGTTCCCACTCACATAATACAAAGGGTCAAACCTGCATTCCCCTTTTTGTCCAGCTTTTAGACACCCATGCGGGTCTGCCCCCACCACCCCAAGGGCTTCCGTGATGGCTGTGCACTCTTTACCCCATGGTACAGCTTCATCAGTGCAGCCCTCCTTTCTCTGTCAGGCAGCTCAGGTTCCTTACACCAGCCAGCCCAGTCTCTCCCTCTTGATAGTTTTCACCCAGGGACCACAACACTCAAATAAGAGCCCAAATCTCCTTAATTTTCTCCTAAGGTTCATTCCCATACCACCCCCAACATGTAGGGCATCACTCTGCAGCCTACTCAATTCACACCCCAGCCAGAGCCAACCTTCTCACAACACTTCACAGGTATCATTGTGGACTTGCAACTCTGTGGGGAGATGAGCACCTGCAGAGCCAACCAGGAAAAGCAGGAGCTCAATAAAGCAGATATCTCACCTTACCTCTCCCATTTCTCAGTCCTGTTGCAGATATGGTTATTAATGCCATAGTATCTACAGCCCCTGACCAAACCACAAAGGAAATGAGGTACCACAGAATCCCACAGACACTACAAGGAGCCCCCCCCCCTTCTGCTGTTACCACTTGCCTTTCATTAGGCCACAGGTAGTCACCAAATCAAGTCACTACCCCTGCTCCAAACTCCTCCAAGATCTCCTGGATGTTAGAGGTCAGAACCCTCTTATAGCTGCTCCCACAGCTGTGGGGCATCAGCTATCAGAGACAAATTTAGGAGAATGGACACAGCTGTGAAGCAGAGAAGATAAACTTGTCCTAAAATCCGGGTCTGAGAAAGTATGGGATTGTCACTTTCAGATCAGGTTTGTATTATTGTTCTCCTGGAAGTTCATAGAAATTTATAGAAATTTTGACTAAGCCTGTGGTGAGTAATATGTGCTTGAAGAGCTGAAGCAAAGGCATCCCCCAGGAGATGCTGTAGGGCTGACAGAGCCCAAGTCCTCCTTCTCTGGGACCTGTCAAACCCTTTAGGAGCCAGCCACCTATCCCTGGAGCAGCCACCACCTGCTGAGCACTGTCCCATCAGCAGAGTCAGGAAAGGCAAGACAGGCTTTTTCCCCCCCCAGAGAGCATGAGTAGCTGACATAGGCTCGGAAACATCAGCAACAACCCTGGTCTTCATGTCCTAAGGGCATTTTCCACTCCCTTACAACTTGGGGGAGACAGGGAGGAAGAGCTGGGGGCACAGAATTTAATCCTTTTTTTTTTTAGTGATAACTCCACAGCCTCAATGTCACCATCAGCACCGGCTGCTCAGAGCAATCCTAAGGCAAAACCCACAGCAGCAACGAGCTCTTGGGGCAAGGTGGACTAGGGCTTGGGTAAATCAGAAGCAGAAGTCAGACAAGCTGGGGGGGCTTGGTTCATCGCCAGATCAAACCCAGGCAGCTCCCAACACAGGGGAACTGCTGCCAAGGGAACACTTCTCCCCGCACACCCCCAGGGAAGCCAGCTGAACACGACAGACAAGTGCTCACTAAACTGCCTCAGCACCAAGAGGTAACCAAGGGAACTTTCTGCAACTGATAAAAGAGGTTTTACCTAACTGGCCGCTTTTGCATTGTAACAGATAAGGAAACACTTGCAGATCACGTTCCCTCACCTAAACTGATGGGGCTGGTGGCATCCAGTAATGCAAGTTCCCCCAGCCAGTCCCAAAAAACGCTCCCGCCAGCAGGAATCCAGAAGGACTTCAGCTCCTGCCGCCCGGGAGCGCTGGCACCTTGCAGGAGCAGGGGTGTCCACGCACCCCAGACCAGGTGGGTTGGGTGGCTCGCTTCCCAGCCCGAGCTGCGGGCTCAGGCCACCCCAGCGGTAAAGGCTTTCATTTGAACCACTCTGACCGTACAGCAGGAGCACAGAAGTAGTAGTCTCCAGGAGCTGTCTAGGCTAAAAATATCACCGGGGGAGTTTCAGTGGGCGAGCAGCACTGGCAGCTCGGGCTGCGGGCAGCCTGCTGAGTCTGCCAACACCCACACGTCCACCGAAGCCCACAGACATCGCTCGTCGGGAGAGGGAAAACCCTCGGAGCCCCCATCACCTAGGCCGGAGCGCTGCAGCCGAGCCCCGCTTCGGCCGCCCCTCGGGCCGGGGCAGTG
>VWZF01006311.1:901037-958928 GCA_013396755.1 Sclerurus mexicanus | reverse complement strand
CCAGATGAAAGCGGAGCGGGCTGGGGGTCACTTCCAAAGCTAAAGTGATAATGGCCATTGTCCCGCCGCCGCCGTGCTTAAAGGGCCCGCCGCCTCCGGCCGCCCTGCCCCGGTGCGCCCCGGCACTCTGTGCCCCACAGCATCCTTCTGCCCCACACTCCCCCCGGGCTTTCAGCCCCACTGGGGCCGCGGGGTGTGGGCTGGACGGCTGTATGGAGCACCCCTCGTGTCCCATGGGGATCAGGCAGGTCCCAAGTGGGTGTCACTGCAGCCCCAGAGTTGGCACAACTTGTGTGTCTGCCTGCCCCTGCTCCCCGCTTGCTCCTGTCGAGGCCACAGTCCTTCCGTCCTGCTAGCTAGGAGATAGTTACCCTTTCCTCTCCTCTCCCCAAGTGGTGCCACTTCCCCGGCAAGGCAAGACTGGTAGAAACCCCGGGCTCCTAAGGCAGATGAAGATCAGGTGTGCTGCCCTTCAAAACTTTGTGAGAAGCCCACAAATGATAGCAGCCTTTTCCCTGCCCTTGGCTCTGGGCAGCCTCCTGGACAGCCCTGCATCTGCCTGCCCGTGCCTGGGCACTCCGTGAGGCTGCCTTCTTTCCCATTATCTGTACCCCACTGCCTCCCCAGCCTAATCTCGGGGCCGAGGTCCCCCTCCTTAACTCCTGCTCTCACAATGGGTTCATCCTGTCCCTCGGGTATCACGTGAGGCTGTGCAAACAGCAGGCGCATCAGGCACCTCGCTCGCATTGCTAAGCTGCCAACACCAGCTCCACCCCACGGCCTCTTCACATGTCCAGAACCCTAGAGCTTCCTCTAGGACCTATCTCATCTCAAGCTACACCACCCCAGAACAGGACCCCAAGGAGGCCATCTGCTCTTGGATGTGAGGGCTGGCATGTTTTAATAACAGAGTTTGGTCAACAGAAAAGAGTTGTGTGCTTTGCTGTCTGGTCTCAGTGCCTCATGTCCCCTGCGTGTGTACCTCTGGTTGCAGACAGAACTAGTTTCTTCTCCCCAGCCTATCCCTGTGGACCAGCCTGCCACAAACCCAGTGAGGGGCACAAAGTAACTCCTGATGCGAGAGACGTCCTGCCACCGCCCTCGGAACCTCACCTTGGCACTCATTTCTGCTGCAGCATTTGGCAGTGAGAGGGCAGGAGGACTCACTACGTATGGGACTCTTGTGCATTTTGGGAAGAAACTAAACACAGACGTTTCAAATGGGGGAAATGTGCCCAGCTCCCTCTCCTGCTGCCTTCCCTTCCACATCAGTCCAGGGGCAAGCATTGCCACACAAATCAAGGCATACCTTCACTGCTCAGTAGCACATACCCCAGAGCATTTTTTCTCCCTTCTCTTGTCTCACATCTGAGTCCAGGAACGAAAGGGGACACCAGGCAAGGAGGGTTTGATTGGAGGAATGGGTTCCCTGAAAGCTGTGGACTGGCTGCTTGAGAGTCCTCCCAGCTTCAGTTAGGAGTCACCATCCCAGGTGACACTGAACCCCAGCCTTCAGTGCTCACAGGCGTCACTCTCACTGGACACAGAGAAGCTATAGTGCAAGGAAAAGACCTAAATCATCCTCTGGTGAGCTTTTTCCCCTGCAGGCAATCTTTGTATCTCTAAAGCCAGCTCCGCTCTCACTATCAACCTGTCCAGTCCTGGCTCTTTCCCCCCTAACCCTCCCCTCCCCCAGCAGGCTGGTGTTCATATCCACAGCTGCTGAGCTTCCCTTCTCATCCTTCATCCTTTTAACTTCTTCGGTTGCAAATGCAAAGTGGTGCTCACAGGGCAGTGAGACACTGGTAAATGCCAGAGTCAGCAGGGTCAGTGATTAACATAGGAGCTGGAAAACACACAAAGAGACAGCCTGGGCAGTTCTGTTATGCAGATGACTGCACACACACGCTTCCAGCTTATAAACAAGTAGTTAACATTTTTCTGTTCGTTGGAGGAGTTTGGTGGGGGACCAGAGTGCTTCCTGCTTTGGTGCAGGATGCTTCAGCATGACAGTAGGCTATGCAGACCTTTGCAGTTTAGCTCTGGTTGCCAGAAGCTTTTCTACCTGTTTTGCTTTAATCTGTCTGCTGCAGCCCATTCTTTCTCAGACAAGGTCCAGAGAAAAGGTGGAGAGACGTCAAGTTGCAGAGGGTGTCTGGGCACCATGTTTCCAGATGTGCTGTAAGGCAGGTTTTACTGCTCCGGGTTTGGGCATGGAGTCTTCTCCCAAGAGCAACCTCTGTGTTCAGCATATGAAATTTTTGTTGACTTGAACCTCATGAGGAAGGGCGTCTCAAGGACTTGGTGTTGGGTTCTTGTATAATAAGGTAGGGCTTCCTCTGCTTCTATCACTGCAATGTGACAATTCTGGCAGTGCCACACATGGGGACAACATTTAAACACTCATGTTATTCTCCACATCAGGAAAGTTCCCCAGTTCTGCCTCCACTGCCACTTAAGGAACATTCAGGAGTGGAGGGAGTCAGAGCACCCTATCCACTGCAGGGCTGTCCATGGGTGGAGCAGAGGAGACTATTCAGATAGGATGGGATATGACTAAAACACATGGGGCAGCCAAATGCCATTTGGGGCAGGTCTCACTGTGGGCCAGTTGCCAAAACCACCTCTGGAATTGGAACAGGTTGAATCAATCTATGATCCTATTCTATCCTGTCCTATCAAACCCTATGATCCACTTATGATCTACACACAGGCTAAATTGAGAAGTCCATCCCCTTAAAGCCATTGCTGGTGCCCTGGCTTCTATTTTCCTCATCTTTCGCCCTCCAGAGCACTGCAGAATCTAAGTGCTATCATCCTTCTGAGAAGTCAGGGGAACTGAGACTGCTGAGGGGCTGACAGAAATGAGAGCTTCCAGGAGGGTCTTAAGTGTCTGCTGTCTTGGCTGAATTTCTCTTCTGTACCTGGCATTGCTCCACGAGGAAAGAGCAATGAGCAGAGCTTGCAGTCTGAATTGGCAACAGAAATATGGTTCTCGCAGCTGCAATATGCCCACCATTCTCAGGGGGAAGAAATTTCAAGTGGTTCTGGTATGATTGTTCCCAAGAGGAAACTGGAAAACAGGGACTGTGCACTACTTTTTGTAGTAGCTTGTTCAAGGTGAATGACAGAAGACCTGTTTGGGGGTTCACATCATCTGGTATTTCTCATTCCCAGACCTGAAACCATCTCTGAACCCATTGCCTCATGCTTGTGCTAGAGCCCTTAGAGTGATGCTCAGAGAGACTGTTGGGCTCCGCAGAGAGCTCCTGTGAGGCACCCTTCTGTTGATGCATGCCCTGGGACAGTGCTGGACATCAGCAGACAGCGAATTTTGTTCAGTTCTGCTCACATAACACCAAAAAGGAGAGTAACAAACTGCAGGCAGTTTTCAGCCAAGAGCAACAGAGGTGGAGTGATTGAATTATACTAGGAGACTGTGTGGAGAAATTCTATTCAGTGATGCTGAAGTGAGAACTGGTGGGCAGGGATATCAAGTGCATCAACCTCAACACCTGAGAGCAGTTAACAGGAGTGACTTCAGCCATGTGACAGGATAGAAGGGCAGCACAGAGGGCAGAAGTATGTGGCCTGAACTTTAGGACAGTTTTGTGGCAAGGCCCAGCCAGGAGTTTCATCTCCCAAGGGAAGTGGGGAACTTGCCTACCATTAGATCACACCTTGGACAAGAGACTGACTCTCCCACACTCTATTGCTCTCCTCCTTTGAAGTCAATCAGCCCTCAGGGTCAGTCTCCTTCCTCCAGCACCCCTCAGTGCTGCCTCCTTTCCATCCTGTAGGGAACATGCAGAGCCCTCAATGCTGGTCTCTCTCTGACCTAAGATCCCTTCCTGTGGGACCAGGAGACCTCAGTGTTGTATCCTGTGAGTCACCCAGAGTACCATGTCCCTCTCCTAATGGTGACCTCCCAGTTCATCTTCTGGATGATGAACTGACCAGTCTAATGCACCAGGAGTGCACAAGAGAGCCAGGTCTGCCTGTAACCCTGCCCTGGGGTACCAGAGCCCTGACAGCAGGTCCCATCTCTAATTCACCTCTGCTTTTCTTGAGGCTCTTTTCCCTTCTGGCTTCTGACCTCCCTCCTCCTTCCCATTCTGTGAGATCGTAGGGAAGGTTTGAACTTGGTGTTGGCACTGTGCTCTTGTTCCACAAGGCCCCATGAGGCTCCCTGGCACATGGAAGGGGATTAAACATGAAGCACCAAGTGCAGTACCACAGCACCAAACAAGAACCAGGAGTCTTGGCCACATCCTGGGGTCCTGGCCGTAGGTGGGAGGGGTGGAGGAGAGCTGGGAACTGCAGGAGATTCAAAGTCAAGATCAAAGCATTTCCCTCTGAAGCCCTAACACTCTTCTTCCCTCCCACTTGCACATAAAAGCACTCTGCCCTCAGCGGGCTCTCCTCTGGGGAGGGTGGGTGGAGGAGGGGTCTGCTTTCCTCCTCGCTTTTCCTGTGTTACTAATAATTTTTCTCATAGGTGAAATGGTGAAAATCCTTCACCTCTCTTCCCCCGTGCCTGCTTCTTACCCAGATCCAAAGGGCCTGAAGCCGTTTCAATGGCTATAAGTTCATGGCAGACCTGGCCTGCTTTGGGGTGTTACCAGCCGATTCCAGCATGGGGGATATGCAGCAAGCAAAGCCTTTGAAGTGTACAGTAGAAAGACACTTAGAGGCAAAGCACAAGGAAGGAGGATTGAAAAGAAAGCAGAGCAGTTTGGCCCACAGGAGGGGGAAAGGCTAATTAAGGCACAGTGTGGAGAAGGAAAAGGCAGAATCATTAAGATATCACAGCAGGAGCCCGTGGTGCGGCTCCATGGAGGTTTAAGCCATGCTGAGCCTTGCCTCTGCTGTTTGCCTCCCTCAGTTCCCCATTCCCACCCTTCACTTTGGGGTGGCACAGGAGTGTGAGGGTCTCTGATAGCCAGTTCAGATTGCTAGTCCATCTGAAAATTAGTTGGTTTGCTTCATGCCCTAACAGAGAGCTGAAACTCAGGATGGGAGTCTTACCTCACCCTTACTAATGATCTGACAGAGAGCTAAAGCTTGCAGGTGACCCCAAATTGAAGAAGCTGCAAGCTCCAGTGAGGACAGGCACATTGGAAGACTAGAAATGGGAAACATGGGCAGGAAATGGTGGATTCAGTTTTGGAAAGCCCAGGAAGGGGATAATCATCTGGCAGTGCTTCATTATGCAACATCGCACAAAGCCAGCAGCATTAAGAAAGACCTGTGAAAGCAAGGGAAAGGAAGCTGCAGAGTCAAGGCTGAAGTTTTGTCTTTCTGTGATCACGGCAGCTGCTGCTTACTTCAGAGAACGCTCAGGGCCACTTGCCCCTCAACGGCAATGAAGGATGGGTTTGTCAGGCTTCTCCCTACATCCCAGCTACAGGCCAACAGGCAGAGAGGGACCACAGGGAAATGGGAGCACAGAGAGGCAATGGTGACTGCCATGAGTTGGGGGGTGCAGGAGGCTCTGGCCTCACCAGTCCAGGGCAGGGCAAAAATGCATCGAACAGGAGGCAGGAGAGGATGGGGGATGGGATGTTTCACACCTAGCAAGCAGGAGCAGATGGGGCTGGAGTTAAACACCACAAGGAATTAGCTCGAACTGCCTCAAGGAGCCCAAGCCATGCCCAGCTCTTGCTTCCCTGGATTCATGGCATTTTAGTGACAGGTTAGTCATGCAGAGAGGGTTTCTCTTGGGTCTGTAGCTAGTCAGGGAGCTGAGATACGGTCCTTCAGTGCAAACAGACCCATAAACCCCTGCTCAAGTGGTGATTCCCCAGTCCTTTCTCAAGCCCTGCCCCCAGGCACACACTGAAATGGCCATGGTGTTTGCTGGGGGAGAAACGTGAGAAGTAGGACTGGAGTGCTGTAAAAGATGTAAATGCTCCCGTGCTGAGAGCTGCTCTGAGTGTCTAGGGCACAGTCTCGGAGAGAGGACAGAGAGGCACTGAGAAGGCACTTCTCTTTCGTTCTTGATCTTGGCTGACTTAGGAGGGTTCCCAGGAAAAATCCTGAAGCTAATACACTAAAAAGACCTCACTTGTGCTGTATCAGGTGGTGGTCATGGGGTGACAGGGACAGAACAAAGGACAGGGAGGAGGAAGAGGTGGGAGGAAGGGCTTGGGATAGGCAGTTGTGGCCGTCTCAGATCCTCTGGCTCCCTTGGTGCTGAGAAGCCATTTCATCAATTGGGAAGGGAAGGGGAGGAATATCCCTTTGTCATAAAGTGGATAAGAGAGCAAAGGAGTCAGTTCAATCCCCGTAACTACTGACAGGGTGACACACAATTGCCACAGCTGCAGTGCTTCACCATGAGAGGATGTGACTGCCTAGGAACAACCGACACCCAGGTCTGATGCAACAGCTGAGAAAAAAAAATTAACATAAAAATTAGTCATCACTGAGGTCAGGTTTTCAGAGGGCTGATCTCTGCCCTCTGGAGCTTAACCTTTAGGTATGACTGATAGCATTGTGAATTCCATCAGTAAAAGAGCTGAGAGAGGGAGATGAGGGCAAGGAGAAAGGGACACTGCTTAGGGAGAAGGCCATTTGCTGAGGAAACAGATTAATGTGTCTTCTTTCATCCCTGAGTCCGTATACTATGATTTTTGTGTGTTGAAGTATCTGGACCTCTGAGCAGCTAGCAGCAGAGCAAAGATGGAGATGAGGATGAGGGAAGAGAAAGAGGGCTGGAAGGCAGGGAACTGGAAGAAGAAAAAAGCTACTTGGCGTATGGGAAGAGGGACCAATAGGGCATGTGCAGAAGCCCAAAGGCTCTGCAGAAGAAATGGCATCAACAGTATGGTAGGCGTGAGAAACACAGGAGTGAGGAAGGGATACCAGCTCATAGGATCCCTCATCTCATATCATCAGACTTGTCCAGAAATTTACTTGTTTCGAGAGATTTCATAACCCAGAATTCTGAGTTCTGAGACCAGAACCCAGCCGAACTCAGAGGGTTCATTCACTGGCAAAGCTCATTGCTGCTGTCTTGAAGTCCGTCCCTCCGCTCTGCCTGGGATCCGCGCTGCCCAGCTCCCGTCCACGCCGCAGGGCGGGAGCACACTGCCTCCCTCTCACCGCCACGCTGGGAGTCGCTGCCTTTTCCCAAGGTCCGGCTGGAGAAATCCCCTGCCGCGGGCGCCGCAAGCTGTGTGTCCTTTCTAACCACCCTGAAACTTCACTGCCCACCCCAGAATAAGCCAAACGTGCAGAACCAGTACGGGCCCTTCCTCGCCGTGTCCCCCCGACAGGTGGGCAGCGCCCGCTGCCCACGGGGGCCGTCCCTCGGCTCTGGGGTCCCAAGCGGGAGCAGCTCGCGCCTGTCCAGCTCCTTCCTCCGGAGACCAGGGGCCACTGCCCGGTTCCTCCGGCCCTGGAGCCTGCCGGGCGGCCCCGGGCCGGCTGCGTGAGGGACGGCAGCTCTCCCAGCGCCCGGGAGCGCGCCCCGCGCCCCTCACGCGTGGGGGNTTGCAGGGCTGCCCCCCGGCTGGACGGGCTGTTCCTGCGGCGCTTCCTGCGGCTGCTGGCCGTGCTCTTCCCCGGGTGGCCCTCCCCGAGCGCCCTCATGTTCCTGACGCTGCTCGGTGTGGCCTTGCTGGGTGAGCCGGGGTGGTGGGGACGGGGGCGGCATCCCACGGCCGCTCCCCGTGCGCCCCCGCTCTGCCTGGGCACCGCCGGCCTTCAATTCCCTCCCGTGCTTGCCTTTCTCTAGAGCAGCTGGTTATTTACCAGGTCGGCGTCATCCCCAGCCAGTACTATGCCGTCCTGGGGAATAAGGACTTCTCCGGGTTCAAGACACTGACTGCAGTTGCCGTGACTCTGATCATAGTGAACTCCACGGTAAGACCAGCTCACATGTCGGGAGAGGAAGGGAAAATTGCCCATGGCTCCTGGCACGATCCTGGTCACAAAGAATCTGAGTCTGCTCATGTCCCATTAGGTAGCTATGTGTGAGATGGATCACTAGGACAAACTGTTAGTTTTTATTTTATTTTGGGAAATGCTTGTTCTCACTTCTCTCTTCCCGGCTGTCTCTTTACCCTCATTACAGCTAAAAAGCTTCGACCAGTTTATTTGCAACATGATGTACGTGAACTGGAGGAAATCCCTCACTGAGTACCTCCACAACTGCTACTTCCAAGGCCAGGTCTACTACAACCTGCACGTGCTGCATGAGGACATCGATAATCCGTAGGCTGCCTTCGGCTTCTTTCAGTATCTTGCTTGGTTTCTCCTGGGTTACTGTGTACTTTTTTCCAGCTTCTCTGTGTCTCTGGGTAGGGGCTTGAGCCCTAGAAGCTTTTACCATCTAGGCAGAAATACCCTCTTCTGCCCTGGTGGGAGGTGGTACCTTTTGCTTGGAGCTCCTGTGACTGCTGGTCATGATGATTTCAGGGGTAGGATGTTTCAGTTGCGAGGAAAATGGATGCCCATCAGAACAGGGATCTACTGCTAGTATAAAATATGCTGTCTGCAAACTCAGCTTTTGGCACTCAGTATCACATTGCAAAGGGCCTGGTTGGAGTCAGAGAGCAATGCCTTCCTTGCCTTTGTGCACCCAGCACATTAGGGCAGTCCCTGTTCTGTTTGAACTTCAGACATCAGAGTCTGCAGCTGAACACAGTTCTGTTCAGTTGGTTTTGATAATCTGTGGGAGCCATGTCCAGGAAGGGCTTTTTTTTGCAGTGTATGAGTCCTGCATTTCCCTTTTCCTGTTCCCAAGCAGGAAATGTCAGGGGTGACTTCAAATATGAGAGAAGGAGGAGCCTCTCCCTGCTTATCTCAGCCCACCCAGACTGAGATCCCTTTCCAATTTGCTTCATGCACTGTCCTGTTTACTGCAGAGCTGCTGATCTGCCTGGGCTAAGCAGCGTAGGTCGAACACCTGCCCTCCTCATAACGGCAGGTGGACCTTGGACTTCCAGCCTGTTCTTGCACACAGGGAACTGATGTCATAGTTAGACACTTTGAAGGGTTGAAGATCCTATGTTAGACATCGTGTGAGAGGTCACAGAATCACAGAATATTCTGAGTTAGAAGGGGCTCACAAGAGTCATTGAGTCCAACTCTGAAGTGAATGGCCCATGCAGGCATTGAACCTATGGTGTTATTTGCACTGTGCTCTAACCAACTGAGCCAATCTCAGTGTAGAGGCTTTTTTCCCCCTCCGGAATTTAAAGAAGTTGTTATTAAATACTTGCTGAAAAATGAGAAATCAGGGGATAACTTTTTCTAAACTGTGTGGCTTTATACAGTTGTTTTGAGATTCCAAGCTCTCCTCCCCTGGAGAGGGCACCTCTGGTCTAGTCACTGCACTGGTGGCATCTCCCATGTTGATGGCACTGGAGACCAAGCACAAGGTGCCAGTCAGAAATGGCTGTCTTGCAGAGACTCCTAACTCTGGTGGTGACCTCAAGGAACTGAAGCAACCTGCACATTTCTGCTCCCTGGTGCTCCAGGCTGCCAGTCCTCGCCCCTTTGTTGCACAGCATGGTCTGTGTGGCTGCTACGAGAAAGTGTGTTCTGGGTGTCTCAGATGTCTTATGTCTGTATTGCTTTTCAGGCAGACCCATTCCCTGTCCGCTTCTGCTGGCCCAGTGCTAGAAGACGACCCACATAAGAGCAACTAACTGTGCATGAGGGGAGCAGCAAGCAAGGACAGAGGCCTTGGCTTGGGTCAAACTGCCCTACGTGCTTGGCAGTAGCTGATCATCATCATGCTGATGCACTTTCCAGCTGCTGTTTGGTTTACTCCCACCATGATTGAATGTTCATTTCTGGTAGTGTTTTGCAGTGGTATGATGTTGCAAGGAGAGGTTGAAAGTCCACGCCTGTCACCAAGGCATGCAGTGCTTCCCAGGCAGTGTAGCACATTGGCCATAGCCAGAAGCTCTTGCTTGCCTGTCTTTTTCTTTGGGGGCAAGAGGGAAGGGGCAGGCAGAGGCCCTCACCACATGATTATTCTGCTCAGGTTTATTTTTAACCAGGGAATGTGTTCACATTGTGCAGTGAAATGCAAGAGATAACTGGGTCAGTCTGCTCTGCAGCAACAGAGCCAGCTCTCCTGACCTTAGCAGACCAAATGTGTGGGATTACTGTGGAGTATTTCTCATTACCACCTTGCTTCTGCTCCAACTTCCAATATTATTGTTTAGTGTCTTTTTGGTGCCACTTCAAAAATTCTCTTCATCTTGCAATTCCTTGACAAGAATTTTTTTCTCTGCACCGGGAAGTTAGAGGATGAAATAGAGAGATGAAGAGACCTTCCATTATGCAGAGCAAACCAAGCTGAGTGTTAGATGCATGGAGTCACCCATCTTAGAGGAATGAAGGGTGGGTTCTAAGTGCCATACAAACACTTGCAGCAGAACATTTGAATTGATGTTACGTGTTTTTATTACATGTTGCTTAATAGCTTATAAAAAGCAACATTCTCCTATGAGTCTGTAGCACAACTTAAATTACAACTTTATGGAAACAATTGCAGTCTGAGGAAAAGGAAAAATGATGACTCTAAGGTCAGTCAGGGTGAGAGCCATCCCAAAATTACACCCATTGCAGTTCCAGGGCTGCAGAAGAATTGAGAGGTGATGAAAGTCCTTGTGGTTGTATCTGCACTGAGACTAACCAGGAGTCCAGCCTCACTCTTTATTCTGGTCTCCAGCATTCACATTCATGTCCTTTCCACTTGGGCATAGCACAGCAGGCTGAAGTCCTTATCCATGTGCTCTGTACAGATGAGGTGCCGAGGGAATAAATATGCTGAAATTCTTCCTAGTTACCCGAAGTGCAACTCCTGCTCAGCAGTTGGATAGGTGGGACTTGAGAGTCTGTCACCCATGTGCCTGCTGCCAGTGAGGTGAGAAGTCTTGGTGTGGTGCTGCCTGCTCTGGGGAGCTAGGACAAGTGGTAGCACTTTCTTCCTTGCAGCAAAGGGATGAGACACTCTGGAAGGGTGGCTTTAATGGAAGTGTTTGTAAATATCCAACAGCTGACAAAGGCCTGGCCTGTGCCCCAGCCAGTCCTGATGGCTCTGATGCCTGAGATGCAGCACCAGTATTGAAGGTTTGGGTGAGAGTCAACAGTGTTTTGTAGTTTGGAGGCTGTTCCAGGAGAGGACTAAAGGACAAGAATGCAGAGACCTTTAGCACAGAGTTGAGCAATGTTGTTGGAAGTGAAACAAAGGAGTAATACAAGACACAGAGTGAAAGTAATAGCAAGAACTGTTCTTTCTGGGTGCTAGGGAGGCCCTTAGGTGGGTCCTGCTGGGCCATGGAAATGGCCTCCTATGGGGGAGCAGGAATCCCAGCTGCAGGTCCTTCTCAGACAGCATTGTTCACCTGCACGCTGTCCTAAGTTCACACAGTCAAATAGTCTGGCTTATTCCCTTTTAGGGGTTCAGTAATGGTTCTTGTATCTAGGCTTTAACACTGTCTGTGGCTCTTTGTGTTGAGCAGGGACCAGCGCATCAGCCAGGATGTGGAGAGGTTCTGCAAGCAGCTCAGCTCCATGGCCAGCAAGCTTGTCATCTCACCCTTTACACTGGCCTACTACACATACCAGTGCTTTCACAGGTAAGGATGCACCTTGGCCCTGCTTTCACACCTCTTTCCTATGTTCTTTTTTGAATCCTGGCACTCATGTTACAACTCCCCAGATGGATGTTTATACACAGGGGTGTGCGGTCTCTGCATTCTGAAGGGAATTCTGCCTTGAGTTTTGCAGTGTTGGCCCCCAAACCTCTGTGAAAGCCGAGAGAGATGACAGTTGAGGGCTCTGATTGCTTGAGCCCAATAGTGCAGGAATGTTCTTTTGGTTGGATTATTAGCTGACCTCTCTTTCTCCTTCTCTGTAGCACAGGCTGGCTAGGCCCGGTGAGCATCTTTGGGTATTTTGTCATTGGGACGATTACAAACAAAGTATTGATGAGCCCAATTGTGTCTAAACTTGTTCATCAGGAAAAACTGGAGGGGGATTTCAGGTAAGTTCCAGCAGAGCAGCGTTTTCACTGCCTCTTGGCAGCTGCTGCAAAACCTTAATTTTTGTGCCTATTCACTGCTATGTATGCAGCTACTTCTCTTGTCCGTGGTTTTACCTGCACTCAGAGAAACCTACCTGTGCAATGGTGACCCAAAGCCCGTGTACTGATGGATGCCACCCATTTCACAGCCCTGTGTCATGACAGGCAGTGCCCTTGGTTCAGTCTCCAGCTCAGTCTTCAGGCTGCTTGCCTGGTCATTGCTGGTGCCTCTGCTAGGGGCTACTAGAAGAAAACTGCACATGGAGCTTCACTGAATGCAGATGCAAGTTCAGTGAACTGCATCTACTGACAGAAATCAGGTTTCTGCTTCACCATAGCGTTCATTAATTCCCAAAACAGCACAGTGTTTCCATATGCTCTGTAACACACCTACTCCCCCATCCCTTGCAGGGTTGGCTGGGTGTGTGGCAGGGTCTTTGCAGCTTTCCCTCGGGCTCAGGGCGTCCAAGGACAGCAGCAGAAGCTGGTGTGGCACAGGGAGCCCAGACCAGGGGGATGATTTTGTATGGTGGAGGTGCTGGACTAGGAGCAAACAGGAGGCCCAGGAGCTAAGAAGATACATGCAGAGAGCAGGATACCAAACATGCACCACTGAGCTGGCTCAGAATGATGTTACCATGTACTAAGCCTTGGTCTCTGGTGCCTTTTTGAGCCTGTTGAGTGTTTCTGTCAGGAAATTCCTCAGATCAGTGCTCTGACAGATGTTAGATGAGTTTCCTCTAGCAAGGGTTTTGGCTACATAATTCAGTTAGCATTTGTGCACAATGAATATGTTTTTCTTGGTTATCCAGGTTCAAGCACATGCAGATTCGTGTCAATGCAGAACCAGCTGCTTTCTACAGGTTAGTAGTGTTCATTTCTTTATATCCTCATAAGGATTGTCCCAGTTCAGGGCATCCTTGTTGTATTCATTTATCCCAGAAGAGCCCAACTCCTGTTGCTGCAGCCAGAGCTTTTTGTCTCCTCCTTTTCACTGCTGCATCATACAGCCCTGACACACTGTATGTTCTTTGCATTCTATGCATCATCTGCAGGAATAATCCACAACTGGAAACAACTGTTTTTCCTCTGCTTTCCTTCTAACATCCCTAGGGGCCAGATACAGATTTGGTGCTGGCTTAAAGACAATTACTGATGTTTTGCCAGGTCCTTACCTGGAAGATTGCTCGAAGTCTTATCACATCTTGTTCCTCTAGGGACTTGTTGCATATTGCTAACATTCTGCTGTTGATAACCTGCATGTCTTCTGTGAGTGTGGTAGCTGCTGCCTGGCCACCTTACCTCTGCTTGCTCCTCTTGGTCTGTCTGTGCCCTGAACCTGCATGTGTTGTACTGCTGCTCTGAATTTGCTCAGTGCCATTTACCCCAGAGCTGAGCTCACAACTGGGAGCCTGGCAGCATGTCCTTGTTCAGTGGTGCCCTGAAGTCTCTTGAGCTGCCGCTTGGTTCACAGAAATGTTGAGAACTCAGGAAAAGAGCCACGGTTTTACTGCAACTTGTTTTGGGGTGGCAGGAGGTTGTTGCCTCTCTCTTGTCACGTGTCTGCCCTTGCCCTGCACGTTGCAAAATTGCACTTCTTCCAGGAATTTAAACAAGTAGCATCTCTCCTCTCTGTGGTCTTCCCTGCCTGTGATCTGTTATTTGTCTCCTTCATGCTGTAATGACTGGGCATTTCAAGTGTTGTGGTGCTGTCCCCAAGGAGTTTGATTCAAAATCACTGATTTCATAAAGATTTATATTGACAGGTATGAAACTGATTTAAGTAACTGAAATCAATCTTGGTTTGCATTGGCAAGTCTGAATTATCTCTTTGTGGCCTGGTTGATTCCTACTTGTTGATGAGAATTTTTTTTGTAATGGAGGACGTACTCTAATTACATGCCCTTATTTAAGCTTATTTAAGTACTTTCCCTCACATTTTTGAAGTTTTTTATTGTATTACTAAGTAGAAAATGAAAAATTAATTATACCAGAACACCGCGTGTCTTACTTCAGTATAGTGTGTTAGTAGAAAAGGTTCACTTTTGTGGGAAACTGGAATTAAATTAAACTGCACAAAACCGGCATTTTCATGGTATTCGTCTTAATTAAAAGTAAAGGCATTATTTTAAAGGTTGCATTCCTAGAATCCTGCAAGAGGAGGAACATGAAGTGAGTGGCTGGTTTTGATTACTCAACGTCTCTAGCTGTTATACCTTGGCCTGTTGCACCTGCCTGACCATTGTTTTGAAGAAACAAAAAGCTGAGCACTGTTACTTTTTTACATCTTTTGTTTCCAAGTCTTTGGCAAACTTGCTTTAAAAGTGAAGTGAATGGAAGAAAAAGAGGAAACTGATACAGCAAACTCTCCTCTGCAATAGAAAAAATAGCTCTGCTCCCCCGTGCCTTGCTTGCCTGTAACTCCTTGTGTCCAAGGCTTTGTCCTTTCTGAATAAATGGATAGCAAAGATTGCAGTTCAGTAGTTACCTGAGGTGGGTTGTAGGGCAATGATGCCAAACTGAACTCTAGCCAGGTGCATTTTTGAGAAAGAAAATGTATTTTTCTAAGAGATGAGAATCTTTAGAAATGAGACTTCAAAAATCTTAATTTAGATGGGTTTGTGCAGCTTCTGACTGTATCTCCTTGGGTTCTAGTGACTCTCGTGTTGCATGGACTATGATGGGAGTGTGGGTGCGTACTGGGCACAAGCCTGTATTGGGTGTCAGGGGCAATAGCTGCCATGGCAGGTGGGAGTCTGGACTGCGATGTGGATGTCTCTGCATTTTGCCACCTGAGGGCAGTCCAGCCTTTGCAAAGCAGCAGAAGGAGCTGCCATGCTTGCTGAAGGTGGTGGTTTAGAGCCGAGACGTCTCCTTGCTACTGGCTCAGCCTGGCCATAGGAGCATCACCACCAAATTGAGTTGTGGGTGACCAGATGGAGGTAGCTCTGGGAAAGGGGGAGTTGTGGGGCTGGGGTCACCCACACTGGGGGCTGCACTGGTCAGGGCTTGTCTTTGTCCCAGTCCTGCGCAGTGGGAAATAGGGAGTGGTGGACTGGGGCTGCTGGCCATGTAGGCTGTGTGGGCTTATTATCACCTTCTGGACTCCCCTCTGCCCTCTCCTTTTCTGGTTCTAGCTGTGTAGTTACACCATCCCTCTTTTCCACCCAGGCTCCCCTTGGGAAATGTGTTTGACCTTGGGTGTGCATTGCTCCAGGCTGGGGCCTTGCACAGTGTCTGGCCTTGCCTCATTTCCTGTATGCAATAGAAGCATCCATGGGCTCTGGGAGAGATTTGCAAGACTGCTTGTTTCAGCCAGTTTCTTAATGATGCTCTTCAGGAAGGTGCTCTTGCCTGTTCACTTTCTGCTCAATGAAGAGCTTGTAACTTGGAAGTGAAGGTGCTAGACCTGTTCCAAGCCTCAGTTTTAAAGCCCATGGTCCTGGGATGTCTGTGACACCTTGCAATCTTATTTTACAGGGCCGGGCGAGTGGAGCACATGCGCACGAACCGGAGGCTGCAGAACCTGCTGCAGACCCAGAAGGAGCTGATAAGCAAGGAGCTGTGGCTATACAGTGAGTGGGGAGCTTGGGGGGCAAAGGGGGTGTATGGTAGCTCCATTGTGGTGGCCCACAGGCCTGGTTACCCTACTGGTAGAGCAGTTAGGTGGGTGCTGTGTGCCTTGCTCCTGCCTCTTGCTGATGCATGAAAGTCCTGAGGCTGAACAGAGGGTGCTTCCTGCAGTACTAAATGGGGATCCAATTGTGTAAAAGCCTCATAAAGAGGCAAAGCTGTGGAGAACCCAGAATCTGCAGGAATCTGGCTTTCTATGGGGCAGATGTTCAAAGGCCAGGAAAAGAGGGAAGGGCTTGAGCTTTGGGGAAGCACAAGACTGTGTATGTGGTTGGAAGCTGTGAAAACTTCTTTCTTGTAGAGCCTGTCCCTTAAGCATAGTTGTCTCCTCAAAATCTCCCTTCTTCCACTGTCAGTGAGTCCAGGTTTTGGCTTTAAATGACCACTATAAAGACAGCTCTTCCTCATTTCAGCAGCATCTCAGAGCTTCTGAGCAATGTATGGGAGGGGGAGCCCTGAACAGAGGTGTTGATGGGAATTTGGGATCTTAAGTCTGTCTGTTGTGTGCTCCAAGATACACTTCATGGAAAACTATCTCACCCAAAAGCTTTCTTTTTGCCATCCCTCCTGTTTACTGTGAGTCTTCCAGGTTCCTGAGACATAGAAACAAGCAGGCAAAGTGATTTTTGCCCCATAGTGGTTCCTGACCTGTGTGTCTAGATGATGTTTCTCTGCTCAGGAGTCTGCCCCAAAGTGCTGTTTGCTTGGCAAATGGATTTGCACCCTGGTGCTTGTGGTGTCCTGCAAAATGGGTTCTTCTGCTCTGGTTCATCATGAAGGGTTGAGACAAGAATGCAGGTCTCCTCTGACTGGGCTCATGGGCCACACTTGAGCCTGGCTGGGACAGACGTTCCTGCTCTAACTCAGTGTTTTCTCTCAATGTGCTTCTGCCCAGTTGGAATCAACACCTTTGACTATCTGGGAAGCATCCTGAGCTACGTGGTCATTGCCATTCCTATCTTTTCTGGGGTCTACGGTGACCTGAGTCCAACAGAGCTCAGTGCTCTCGTCAGCAAGGTGAGCTAAGGATGATCTCCCAGGCTGCATTGTGGATGGTGAGCAGGCACTGAGGACGGAGGTTTCATGTGGCGCTGGTGACCTTGGGGCTGGATAAACCTGCAGCACCTGACCTTCAGGTTAGGCTGTCCCTACCCATGGAAGTGAGCGCTTGTAGCCAGCTGGTATATGATTAACCTGGGGGTGAGAGCTGTCAAAGTCACATCTACCTAAGTGTTTCCTAGCTCAGACCACAGTGTCTAAAAAAAATAGCAAGGTCAGAAAGTCTTTGACTTTCAGCAGTGTGGTGGGGATGGGGTCTGCACAGTGCTGCAGGTCTGGGTTATGCCTTGGGCTACTGCCTGTGGTGACCATGGCCACCAGCAAGGCCAGGCTGGCTTGCATTTGCCTTCCTGACCTGGCTCGTTATCAGATACTTAAAATTGGCTTGTGATAGAGAATGCAGAGGTAAATATAGCTAAGTGAGCACTGCAGGCTGAGACACCCTGCTCTGAACGATATATGGTGCTGAGGCAGAGTTGGTGGCAGGGATCTGTGTGACTTAGAGCAAGCGTGCTGGACCCTGGGCTGGGCTGGCAAGCAGGCACTCTGCAAACACCATCCCGGGGTGGCAGGACATGTGTCTACCTGGCAAAAACTAATGTACTGAGCAGGGAAGCCCTGTTCCTTTCAAATGAGATCATCTTCTCCTTCACTCCCACCACCCTGGTTGACTTCCCAACCTCTCGTTCATCTTGCAGAGGCATCTGACATGGCCAAATATGTGGACTTCTTGGCTGCCTCCTTGCAGTCATGAAGTAAGGGACAGTGCAGAAGCTCAACACTGACCCTTATTCTGTCATGTGATTTCTCCCCAGAATGCCTTTGTTTCCATCTACCTCATAGGCTGCTTCAGCCAGCTCATAGATCTCTCCAGCACTGTGACGGATGTAGCTGGCTACACACACAGGTGAGCTTCTCTAGGGGCACATCTCTGGGAGAAATGGAAGTGCAAGACAAGACTCTACCGACATCTGTGCTAAAAAAATACAAAACAATTACTTGTGTGCAAACGTGGACAAGTTTGGATATTGTGAGGAAGCTGCTGGAGGTGTCCATGGCATTCATGCAACCTCTTGTTTGTCTAGGATTGGTGAACTGCAGGAGACCTTGCTGAGCCTTGGCAGAAAAAAAAATGGTAACTATTCAGAAGCCAAAACCAGCTGGGATTTGGACGGGTGAGTCTCTTCTCAGCAACTGGCTGGCTTGCAGCTTACATGCCAGAGTGTGAGGCTGCCATGGGATGGAGGTGGGCCTTCGTGTCACAGTCTGTTGCATACAGTTGGTTGGAGCAGGCAGTGCTCACTGCAATTTGTCATTCCTGGGTTGTGTGGGGCAGGGCTGCTGTCACAGAGGCACAGGAGGTCTAAAGTGCCTGATCTTTGCCCATCTCAGTGTGGTTGCTTACCCCCAGATCTCTTCTCCTTTGTCTTGGTGGTGGCCCAGCAACGATTTTGGGAAGGACCCAGTGCCAAAGGACACAGCTTTCCTTCTGGACCAAGTGACACTTTCAGTGCCATCCTCTGGCAAGCTGCTCATCAAGGACTTGAGCCTCAGGATCTCACAAGGAAACAGTGTGATGATTATGGGAAACACTGGTACAGGGAAGACATCTCTCCTGAGGGTGCTTGGAGGACTCTGGGAGAGCAAACGGGGTAAGGACTGCTACATGCTGCAGCCTTTGCAATCTCAACTGAGGTTACCCTGAGTTTGGAAGGTGGCAGTGTGTTCATGTGAGGCTGGTGCCACCTCAGTCTGTTGAGTGTGTCACTGATCCACCGATTGGAGCCAACTGTCTCATTGTCTGGCTCTCATTGCTTTGCCCTATGTTAAAAACGCACTTTTGCAGGAATTTGTTGGCTACTTTGTGGGACAGGACTACACAGGAGGCAGTAGGGAGTTGCTGTCTGGTACTGCAGGCTTGACATGAGTGCGTCTCTGTGCAGGGAGCGTCAAGATGCTGACCTGCTTTGGCCCCCGGGGAGTGGTGTTCCTACCTCAGCGGCCCTTCTTCACTGATGGAAGCTTGCGTGAGCAGGTGAGCCCAGGGGCTGTCTCTACTCTGACCTCAGCTCTGCTCCCAGCTGTGGTCATGCCCTGCGAACCTGTGTGGTGCAGACAGGCCTACAAGATGGAGGATGCCTGTGGCTTCTCCTTCCCTTGTGCCTGAGTTCATGCCAATTTCATTGCATCTCTGATGGACTGTTCGGCTTCCTCTGACATGGTTTCTTTTGCTCTATTAAACAGGTGATCTATCCCCTAAAGGAGATCTATCCAGTTTCAGGTATGTGGAAATTCATTAGAGCGATTAACCAACCCTCTGGTATCAGCTCAGTGTTCTGTACCTGGTGCAGCTTCCCCCCTGCCATGCCCCATCAGAAACACTCATCCATTTTGCTTTTGTTGCTTTGGATTTCCCTAGAAGATTTACCTTAGTGTATGTTAAAGTCAGTTCTGTGTACCTTCCCTTCTAGGAGGGAACATACTCGCTTGATAAGAACTTAGTACAATGAGAACAAGCTGGCCATGCTCTGCCTGCTGTGCTAGTTGTGATACATGTTGCTGTTGGGATATATCTAATCTGTTTGGTACAGTTTGACTTTGGGCAAGCCATGTTTGCCTTTATCTCATTTTCCATCCACCTTCATCTTTCACTTCCTCATTTTCAAATGATGTCCCAGAGCTTTGCATTCTATTGAGATCAGAATATGGATCCTTTCTCTCCCCTGCCCTCTTCCCAAGCCGGACCGCATGTGGTCTGCTGGAGCTTGGAGATGTCCAGCAGTATTATCTGCTGCTTTCAAACACTTGGGAGTCACAATCTTGCTGAGAGTAACTACAGCTGTCAGCTACTGTTGTGGCTCTTCAGCAGCTTCATAGAGGTCCATGGCAGATGCACAGCCCTTCTACTCAGCTTTCGTAGATGCTGACTGTACCAGCTCAAGTGTATGTTCTGCTCCACAGCTGATTCACCCTGAGGCTTTTCTCATCCCACATAGCATCATTTTGCCAGCTGTTATCTGAGTCCCATTCCCATGGCTTCACCACCTGCAGTGTGCAGTCTCAACCATAAGAGAGAAACTGGCCTTGGCAGCTGAAGCCTGGATTCTTGTGTTCTGACTGTGTCCGTCTGTGGCCATGGACTGAGCCAAATGTCAGGTGTATTGTGGAGCCCAGCTACCTACTGGCATGCTGCTCACAGGCATAGTTAACATTTTAAGGAAGGCCAATTTTTTGGGTTGTCTGTGCCAAAGATCAGGACCTGGTATAATTAAGTGGTCAGGTCAACTACACTGAACCTCAGGAGATCCTCCAATCCTTCCCTTTCCCCACCAACTCCTCCATGCAGCTTTGATGTAGGCACACATTGCCCCTGCTTATGCTATATGGCTTTGTCCCCAGGGTCTGCAGATGATGAGAGAATTGTGCGGTTCCTGGAGCTGGCTGGGCTGGTGAGTCACTGGTAGCGCTGCTGCCTTCTTTTCTGGTGCTGCCAGTGAGGGAAGAAAGGATGATTTTTTTGTGGCAGCACAGAATGACTGTGTGCTGGACTTATGTGGGGATGTTGTCTGTAGCTGAGACAGGACCATCTGTGGGACAGGAAGAGGGATATGGAGGAACTTCATCTCATGTGGAGAAAGCGGGACTAGTAGGAAGGGGGTGGTTATGCTCAGAGCCATGGGCTGATAGGGTTGAGGACTGTGTTTACAAGTTTGCTGTGCTCTCTGCAGACTGATTTGCTGGAAAGGGCTGGAGGACTGGATGAGCAGGTGGACTGGAACTGGTAAGGGAGCTCACTGTCTGTGTAAATTTGGCTGATTTCCTTGAGTGGGGAACACTTCTAAGCAGCGTGGAGTGGGGCATAAGGGACATGGAGACAGTTGCTTGTTGCTGTCTCTGATATCAGAAGCCATGTGATTTTCAGCAAACAAGCTCTGTTTCTTGAGGGAGATATTGAATCTTGACCCTGCTGCAGGTATGACATGCTGTCCCCAGGGGAGATGCAGAGGCTCTCTTTTGCACGGCTCTTCTACCTCCAACCAAAATATGCAGGTGAGTGACTCACTACTAAGGAAAAGAGGAGAAAAAGACAGGACCTTTGGTGTAAAGAGAAGCTGGTACAGAGACAAATCCCTTGTTTACTAGGGACATGCTTCACCATGGCCATTATGTTAGCAGCATAGCACACAGAGGATTCAGGTGTGAAAACACTTCATTATACCTGTGGAGGGTGGTAAATCAAGAGGCTGTATATAAGACATTCTCTTCTTAGGGAACTAGTGATTTAATATTCTTGGTCCAGGTCCAGTGGCACCTCTCAGCATGCTCACCAGTTGCTATGTTAAGAAGTACATATGCTGATGGGTGTGGTGACAGCTGCCATATCTGAAGTTCATAAACATGTGTAGGGTTGTGGAAGCAATATGGGAAATTTAGCCATGACATGGCAAAAGAAGACAAGGACCAGTGGGAGGAACGGTTCTGAGAGGTCACGGAAGTATCTGGGAGTAGCTGATGGGGCCAGTTCCTTAGTCTCTGCTGGGCGGGCTGTTGGAGGACTTGCCATGAGGGCCAGGGTGGATGTGCCAGTGTCAGTAGCAGGTAGCCACATGGAAGTACCTCTCTTTCCCCTGAAGCCTGTGGCACAGCTCTGTGCTGTCTGGGCAAAAGAAACCTGTGAATTGAAAACTAAAAACTTTAGAGATGATGTAAAACAAATTGAATTTTTCTACTCCAGATCTGTAGTATTTACCCTTAACAGTCAGGAAGGTGCTGCAGGCCATCCTAGGTGCTCCATGTGAGGTCTGTGCTGGAAGGATGTAGAGGCTGCTGCTCAGCTTGATGCTCTGGCACATGGCCAGAGTCTTGGCTTTCGCACTGGTGGGGATGAGGCAGTGGCTAGCAGCTGTTGAGGGGGAGGAATGAGGGGAACAGAGCACTTTGGATGGATTCAAGGAGTCGAGGGGAAGACCAGCTTTCCCAATTGACTGACACCAGCTGTGCCAGAGGAATACCAGAGTCCTTAGGCTTCTTAGTCACCTTCTGCAGATGCTCATGGTAAACTCCAGTTAATAAATGAAACGTTCTCAGCAGTTGCTGCTCTTTTTTGGATTTGTGGGGCTTATGACTTTTCTTTCAGTGCTAGATGAAGCCACCAGTGCCTTGACAGAAGAGGTGGAGCATGAACTCTACCGTTTGTGCCTTCAGCTGGGCATGACACTGATCAGCGTGGGACACAGACCCAGCCTGGAAAAGGTGAGATGGAGGGACAGCATTCCATACCTCCCTGGTGGTGGCAAGACAGAGGAGATAGAGAGGGTCTCTGGCAAACAGAGGGGAGTGACTAAGGCTGGAGTGCCTCACTGTGGGAAGACATGCCCTTGTAGAGACATCCTTCAATGTTGTGTTATTGAATTGCAGTTCCACAGCTGGATTTTGAAACTTCATGGGGAAGGAAGATGGGAGCTCACTCAATGCGAGAAGATGAAGCGGCTCCCCACTGGGGAAGGACACTGAAAAATATGCCCTTGTCTGGACAGACAGAGAACCTGCACATCTGGAGAGCTCTCAATGGCAGACATGGAGCTGCCAAACCAGCAGCTGTCAACATGGGATTCAAACAGTGCAAGACCAGTTCTGGATTTTGCTGATGGACACAGAGCATGTCAGAACTCATGGTGTGGGGTTCTGGCAGGAGCAGACACAGCTATGCTATCCTTCTCCCAGCCTTCTGCCTCCCTGCCTCTCACGGGGGAAAGGGGCTGAGCTGCTAGGCTGCCCAAAGAGAAAACGCTGTCTCATGGGCCTTATAGAAACAATGGCCAGTGGAACCTCCACTTTGTCTGGAATGCAGTGGTGCGAGGCTAGGATGCAGCCTCCTTTTCTGCCCTCTGTGCCTTGCTGGGAGCTCTGTGTTTGATACACAGCTCTGCAGAACAGATTTCTATGTCTTGTGGCTCTGTTGATGGTTGTGTTCCCCAGCAGGAGCCAAGGGGTGCACTGTAAGGGGAAGAGAATCCTGGCACAGAAAAGGGGCATGTCTCTGCTCTCCTTACAACACACGGCTACAGGTGAAAGGAACATTTTTGTATTAAAATCTAGGGCCTGTTTTCAAACTATTTTTATGGAGAAGAGCCAGTATTTGTTGACTGGATGCTGCACGTTTTCTATCCAGGGTTTGCTTTACTGGCTACTTGTAAACTGTCAATGGTCTTGGACTAGATTATGGCTGAAGAGCAGAGTAGGGGTAGGAGTAATACACCTATCCAGGGCTGGGCATCATGCCCTGCTGCTACGTCCACAGCTACTGCAAGGCACAAGGAACCCCAAGGAGGGCTTTTGGCCCTCTGACCTTAGGAAACATAGCTTGTCTCCCCTTACTGTTCTGCCTGTGATGAGTTACGTTTTCTCACCTGCCTTGCATATGTATATGGAGGCAGGTTTTGAGGGTCTCTGTGTTGAAGAGGTCACTCTGAGACCACGGTGGAGGTGCAGTCTCTGAGCACTTCCTGGCCACCCCTTGCTTAGGGGCAATTCTGGATGTTTCCCTGGTTTCACAGTGAAGGAGGAGGAGGTGGCTGCTGGTAAAGCTGAGCTAGTAGCCCTTCTGCCCCTCCATCAGGTGCTTGCGTCCCTCTATGATCAGCTGCACGGCTTCATGGTCATCCAGCGTGGTTAGGTCCCCAAGCTCACTGGCCTTGTCCTCCACGATTTTCCGTAGCACCCGACGCATAATCTTACCCGAGCGTGTCTTGGGCAGCCGGTGTGTGACCTGTGGTGGGGAGGAGGAGAGTTAATACTGAGGGAAAGGGGTCATCCAAGCTGCCAGGGTGTTGGAGCAGCCTGCATGTGTTACCTGAACATAATCTGGAGCTGCGTACTTAGCGATCTTCTTTGAGATGAGCTCCTGTAGCTCAGCAGCAAGAGTCTCCTGTGTGTAGCCACTGTCCTTCTTCAGCACAACAAACACGTAGACTCCTGGCAGAAAAACCACTGCCTGAGGTTACTAAGCACTGTGCACACCGTGCTCCTGAGGGCTTGCCTGGACCTAGTGCGAGGAGAGAAGTCTCTGCTAGTAGCCTCAGGGGATGCTCTGTAGCCAAAGCTGCGAGTACTTTTGGCTATGGTGCTGCTGCTGCCACCTTATGCAAAGCCTGGTTGGTCTCGTGCAGGTTGTGATGGCTTTGCTGAGATCTCAACTAACATGCTGTATGGTGTGGACACAGCATTGCTACCAGGGGTTCATGTGATTGTGCCACTTCCCACTGCAGTGCCACAAGCCCAGGAGAGATGTTTCAGGGGCAGGAAATGAAGCATCTTACCTTCTCCCTTGATCTCATGTGGGTAGCCGATGATGGCAGACTCCGCCACTGCCACGTGATGATTCTGGAAGACAATAGGGCTGGGGTTTGGCTCAGTACTTTTGGCAGGCTGGCTGCCACCTGGGAGCTGCCCTGGCCTGTCTTGGCTGCTGCAGCCCACAGTAATGCAGAGAGATAAGGAAGGCCCTCAAGTGGCCTCTGCCCTTCTTACTTCTTGCCTCAGTAGATCTGCAAACACAAGTCTTTTCTCCCTGCCCCAGTTGCTTTAGAGTTGCAACTTTTAGACTCTCTTGTGTGCCTACAGGTTGCTCCACCAGGTCCCACCATCTTCACTGGCCCAAAGATACTCCTCCTTAAAATGTCTGGCTGCTTCTCTGAGGTTCACCCACTTACAGCATCAACCATATCAGTCTTTGTCCCTCCCTTGCTGTGGAGAGCCAGAATGGGAGGGGAAAGGGTGAAATGCTGTTCCTACAGGCAGGCTGTGGGTCCAACACTGTTCCCTGCTGCTACAGCAGCAGTGTACTTATGTCCAGGTATTTCAAAGAGACCTCTCTGAGTACTACCACTGTGCCTTTGCTGTATCCTTGGGTGGCTTTACTTCCACCTGCACCTCTTACCACAACATTCTCCACCTCTGCAGTGCCCAGCCGGTGTCCACTGATGTTAATGATGTCATCCAGCCGTCCTGTTAGCTGGTAGTAGCCCTCACTGGTACGATATGCACCATCCCCGGTGAAGAAAAACCCTGCAGTGGCCAGAACCATGCCATGGTAATTTGTTGCAGTGAGCATGGGAGCTGCTTGCCAACTATGCTCTCACCTTGCCCCCTTCTCCTCTCTTTTGGCACCAGGACTCATGTACTCTGCTCCTTCCTCAGCTGCTCTGGGTGAAGGTGCCTACCTTCCTTGTTAATCTGCCTCTGTTGCTACCTGATCTATCATCAAGCTCCTTCCCTCATTCTGAAGTGTACTGTCTAGGGCCCAGCCTACCTCACCTCCTCATGGTGGGAGCACTTTGCTCCAGTGCAGGTGCCTGTGGTCTTGCTGCTTCTCCTCTTTGCTTCACATGAAGACACACACACTCTTGGGCTTGCTCAGTGCCCGGGGGTGAGTGATAGAAGCTGACAAGATTTGCAAGAGATGCACCAAGATGTCTGTCTGTGCTCAAGAGAATTGAGGGCAGAAGGACAAAATCTACTGCCTTAAAACAATATGTGATCCAATGGGGAAGTTTGGTGAGAGAAACCCATTCCCAGGGCAATGCTGTGGTATCAGGCCTGGGAAGATCAAGGGCCTCAACATTGTGAAGGGTTTATGGAAGAGCAAAGCAGCAGTACCAGCTCTCTTGAGTCCTGCTTCTATGCAGAAAGCCAGCAGGCAGACACAACCACACCCAACCAAACATGTCTGCAGTGTCCTGCCACCCATGTTCCTTACCTGGATAAGGAGTCAGATAGGTTTCCAGAAATCTCTTGTGGTCATTATAAATGGTTCGTGCCATACCTGGCCAGGCTTGTGAGATGCAAAGGGCTCCAGAAATGTTGTTTTCCAGAAGGATATTTCCCTGTAAAATAGTTACTTTTTAGTAACCATAGTTGAGGGTACTTAGGATGTTTAGTTATTGCCTGTTTTAACAACTCTGTGATGAAAATGTCAGGGAAGGCAGTGAGGCGTGTCCTTTGCTCCTCACTCCAACAGGACGGGCTTAGTCTCCCAGCACCAAACTGCCTACCGTGGTGGAATGCAGGGCCCCTCCAGGGAGACTGGCTGTCCCTGCCCAGCTACATCACCTTGGAAAGATATGCCAGAGAGCCCAAGCACAGCCTGTCTTATCAGGACAACGCAAACTCTAAAAACAGCTCAACTTCTGCACTAATTGGAAGAACAGTTTCACCATTTGTCCCTTTCCAGTAAAGAAGGTTGCTGTCCAGCAGAGGTGAGCAGGAAAGACACGCTTACAGCTCTCCACTCCCATCAGCAAGTACACATTGCAAGTGTCTGGGGGAAAGTGGGCTGAGCCAGTGCCTGGACTGCAGATTATAAATGCACCTTGTCATCCAAGAGGGCAGGCTTGACTCCAAAAAAGGGTCTCATAGCCATGCCTGGACGGATTTCAGCTCCAGGATTAGAAGGACGGGGTGAAATACAGATGCCTCCTGTTTCTGAAAAAAAAGAAACTGCAATGCTCATCAAAGTCGGGAACAAGAGGAAAGCCAAGTAGCACTGCTTGGCCAGCAGCCTTTGCTCTGGCCCCATCACACACTGCACAGACTGGGCCTGGGTTTGCCAGATAGCTGGGGAAGGCTCTTTGCAGGTGGGTAATTGTGCTTGTTTAGTTCAGCAGGGATCTGTTGAGATTACCATCAAATCACCCATGTTTGGGTTAGCTTTAAAAGCCATTTCTCTCTTTCATGTTTAGGTGCTCCTGGGCCCTTACAGCTCATACAAGAGTGTCAGTAACAACTGTTACCACTTGGCCAACAAAGCAGCAAGTCACTCCTAAGGCCTGAGAGAGCAGAAGCTGAAACAAGGAATCATATGCATCTCACCAGTTTGCCACCATGTGTCCACTACCGGGCATCGTGTCTCACCAACCACACGGAAGTACCATTCCCACGCCTCCTTGTTGATGGGTTCCCCCACTGCAAGGGGAAAGACAAGGGGCAGAGCTGAAAGGTCAGATTAAGGACACAGTTTCCCAGGGCCTGCTCGTGGAGTCACCCCTAAATAGTGCAGTCTTCTGACTTTCAGGTCTTGTGTGGCTGCTGTTCTTGGCAGTTGTGGGAAGAGACACAATAGGATACCCAAGGATTTGCTGCTCCAGCCCATGCTCTGAAGTTACCTGAGCCAAGCACTTTGAGAGAAGAACGGTCATACTTCTTCACCCATTCATCACCATATCTTAGGAGCAGGCGGATGGCAGTGGGTGCCCCATAGAACTGGTTAATTCTTAACCTCTCTACTGTTTCCCAGTAGCGGCCTGGAATGAAAACAGGGCCAGTAAGCATCCATACAGATCTCCCCAGCCCAACAGCAAGACAGAAAGAAGAGGTGAAAGCAAAGACTCTCTAGCAGTGCCAGGACCCTCAGCCAAGTTAGTCCCATACTGGGAAGAACTGAAACAATTCAGGAGCAGCAGCGGACCCTTATCCTCCACATCATGTAGCTCTGCTACTCTCCCTGCTGCAGGGAGGACAGGGTGTAACAGCTCCACCCATGGAGAAGCAGCAGTGGCTTCCTAAGCAGAGGAAAAGACTCTTCCCCTTGCAGCTCGCTACTGGGCACAGCCCACAGTCTGCTCCTGGGGCAGCAGAGCCATTGCTGCATGTGTCCTGGCATCAAGCTGCCTGCAGGTCTCACAGCGCACTGTGGAATGTTCCAGCTCCCCTGAGACACCTCACTCACCAGGGTTAGGATGGATGGGAGTGCTCTCAAAAAGGACTGTGGTGCCACCATTGCAGAGGGGGCCATAGACCACATAGGTATGCCCCGTGATCCAGCCAATGTCTGCCACGCAGCCAAAGATGTCCCTGTCCTGGTAGTCGAAGACGTACTGAACAAGAGAAGAGAGGTAGTGAGGGGTAGTGCCTGGGCCTGCCTTCCTGGGAAGGGAGACAACAGGGAACAGTGTACCCTCTTTCAGCCCTAACATTATTGCATCCTTCTGTCTTCCTACCACCACTGCAGGGACACTTTATTCCTGCAGAGAGTTTTTGAAAACATTAGATAAAAAATAAGATTCAGGTGCTTTATGAAGTTGCAGGAGACAGACACTTTGCCTTTGCACTGGCTAAAGATGAGCTCGTAATGCGACAAGGAGTGTCTATTCCCTGCACTGCCTATGAACTGCTGGCCCATGAGCACTGTGTGGCTGGGAACTATTACCTTGTGTGTGAGAGCAGCAAACAGCAAGTAACCAGCTTGGGAATGAACCAGGCCCTTGGGTTTGCCAGTACTGCCTGATGTGTAGAGAAGAAACAACATGTCTTCACTGTCCATGACAGCAGGCTCACAGTATGCATCCTCCTTCATCATCTCCTGCAGAAAAGAGCACAGCAGTTCTCTCAGGCCCTCACAGCCTCCCCCATCCCCCGTGTTGTCCCCACACCTGCTTGTGTACCTCTCTGCACCTGTGCCACCCTTCTCCCACCAAACATCATCCCTGTCTCTGCACCTCTGCTCCCCTTGCTCAGCAGCCTGAACTCTTTTTCGCCTTGCTGAGCTGGCAAATGCTCTCTTCAGCCAGAGTAGACCTGCTGAGTAAGAGACAGCTATTTTTACACTGCAGCTGCTCTGACCAGCACAGAAGTCTTCCAGGAGGCCTTTCTAGCACTAATTGCAGATGTGATGAGCAGAGGTGGAGAGACTACTGTGCAGCTCCAGGAAGCCAGCAAAAATACATGGTAGGGGCTCACCTGTTCAGAAACAGTGCTCCATGCTGGCAGCCTAGCCACCCTGTGTGCCATGGATAACAGGCACACGAGCAACCTCACTGCCTGCTTCATTTGACACAAGCTGCCAGCAGCACTCACAGAGTGCCAGGTCTGCCAGCAGAGCGGTGTGTGACACTACAGTGACAGTCCAGGGCTGGGTTCAGAAAGTAGCAGCCCATGTCTGGTGTGTTTCTAGCCTTCAGTCCACCTTGCTATGAGTCCTGGCTTGCACCTGACAGTACAGGGCTGGTAGTGTGGGAAGATACCAGTTGCCAATCCTGATGGCTTCTGGGACTGTCCTGGACTCAGGTGCAGTTCTGGGTGTACTGCTGCTGTGGGACCGTGTGGACCGTATCCCCAGATTATGTCAATGCCAGACAAACTGTCATGGCCAACCAAGACCACCTCTCCATCCACTGTCCCTACTCCCAGAGCAAGCACTTTGCCCAGGGGAAGTGGCAGTAGCACCAGACAGCCTCTCACCTCCTCCAATGGCACGTCTAGGGCTGTCATGGGAACCTTGCTGGTGGTCCTCATGGAAACCAGAACTCGTTTCACTCCAGGACACTGCTTCACAGCCTGATCCACTGTCTTCTTTAGCTCAATAACCTTGCCGCCTCTCAGCCCCTGGTTCACTGTAATCACTGTCTCTGACTGGGCTGCAGAAGACAGAAGAGTCACATAAGCAGCTCTGCCCCTCTGTTTGAGTCACACAGCAGTTTGGCTCTAACATGACACTGCACCTCTCTCTCTGTCTCTCAGCTCCTGTTACTCATGTCCTTCATTTAGCAAAACCAGCAGATTTGTATCTCGGTATCCCATTAATTCTGCCTGTATTGCATCTCCTCGGAGGAGATGCTGCATGCCAGCCCTTCGGTCCCACAGATGAAAGAGAAAAACAGTTCATTCCATGGGCTAGAATGTATTTAGTGAGCTCATGCCATTTCCTGTGTTGTTAATCCCTGCTCCATGGCTATACATCATGTCAGGGTACCCTCAGATAGCTCAGGGAATCTTACTCAGAAAACCTTTGCCATCCACACAATCCTGAGCCCCTCAGCTGCTGAACCAACAAGCTCAGCACAAGAAGTTCCCCAAAGGAAACACATGCCACTCTTAAACTCTTACCCACTGGTTCTTACCATCCCGGATCCTGTCAGCGAGGGACTCTGCACTGAACCCAGCAAACACCACAGCATGCACAGCCCCGATGCGGGCACAGGCCAGCATGCTAGCCACTGCCAGTGGGCATGGGGGCATGTAGATTGTCACCCTGTCACCCTGTTTCACCCCTTGCCGTTTCAAGGTGTTTCCCAGGCGGCACGTCAGCTCCAGCAGTTCCCTGCTCAAAGAAGCAATGACACAGTTAGAGACTTTCTTGCAGGTCTAACCTCTGTGCTTAAAGATGGGAGACCTCAGAGTCACAGGGACACACAGTTTATATCCCTATATTCCTCACTCTGGAAGTCCATGGGAGAGCTGTAAAATTAAGTGGAAGGAAAGGAGAAGACAGTTTCTAACATGAGTTGTTATTTGTGGAAAAGAAATAAAGCAGAATGGTTTCTGTACAGCAATGGCCACTGGCAATTCCTCTGCCTCAGCAAGCCTACAACACCTCAGCTGACTTTCCCAATGACAGCCTGCTCATTGCTTACCAACCTGTACAACTGGCATGACACACTACACTGCACAGCTGGAGGCTACACGTGGGAAGTTAGATACCTTCCCCCATGAAAACAGGGTCCTGTGCTTTGCTAAAGCTGACAAGTTCAAGTCCTTGAGAGCTTGTGCCCACTAGTAAGAACAACAGCTTTAGGAAAGCAGTGACCAAAACAATGCCTCTCCCGAGAAGTGTCCCTCCCAGAAACCACAGCTTGGCTGTCAGTGGCTCATTTTATGGAAGGGCTCTACATGTAGGAAGATTGGCAGGGGTGGGTGGTCATATTTGTTGTGTGAGGTCTGGAGCCAGAAAGGACAAAGGGATTTGTTCTGTGTGCAGGGGGATTTAACTGAATTCTGCAGCAGAAACTCAGAGAGCAGGCAAATTAATCTGGAAGGTGGGGGGGTCCTAGACCAACTAGCAGGGCTGGACAGGCAGTCCCCCTGGAGAGCCAAATCCAGCAGCACTGCTGACATGCAGATGAGCACGGGATTTCTCCACACACATGCAACTGTGAATCTGGTCTCTATTGCAGACCATTTACCTGCAAGTCTAGACACAAGGAACTTTGTTGGAAAGGCACACATGACTTTCCTGCGAGTCTTACCTACATGCACTGCAGTGCTGCCCCAAGGATATTATATTTGCCTCCCCAGCTGGGCAGGAACTTCTCAGGGCCCAGAGGATTTAATCAGGTGGCTGGCTGAAGTTTCATATCAGCACAAGAAAGGTCACAGTCACCATTCTGTTGATCTGTCCATGTGAAGGGATGCTGGATTCCCTCACATGACAGACATCAGAAGATCAGCCCTGTGCAGTATTATGCATGCTGCAATATGCCTCTCATATGCTGAGAGGTAATTACTGACCTGTATGTCACCCGTACCTCCTCTCCTGGTTCATCCTTCTCCCAGATTAAGGCCACTTTGTCTGGAGCTACATGGACATGACGGTCCAGACAATTCACTGAAATAGAAAACAGTCACATTGACAGAGCAACCCTCTCTACATCTTACCTCAAACCTCTCCTCAAACCAGAATCACCAGTTCCATTTTCAGATCAGTCAGAGCTGTGTGTGAGTCTTCTCAGCATTAGCCTTGTGCAATCTTTGTGGATACCAGCCAACAGATCACCAGCACCATCCCAACCTCCTTACACTCCTCACTACTTCAATACCTACCAATCCCCACTATCAGCCTCCCCTGTAACTGTCTAAAGTCCCTTTGGAGGTCACGTCCCCAGTGCCCTCAGAGTGTCTGGCAAACATTAACTCAGCCATCATTGCACCCAGCACTGCCTTGCAGCTGCCTCTGGGGTGGAATAGGGCAGTTTTTTAGTGGCAATGCTCCTAAATAACAAATGGAGTACAAAGCAAAGCTTTGCACAGGAAGGCAACAGGGTGCATTTATCCAAGATGGAAGAGAGCCAGGGCAAAGGCAGTGTCCCTGGCTTTCCAGGGACATTGTAAGCTGAGGCTTTGGCTGTAGTTCTTCCAAGAAAAGTCTCCCACATTGCTGGCAGCTGCAGTTTCCTCAGAAGCCTTGCTCCACTCTGTGTTTTCCTTAAACCTGCTACTAAAGTCATGAGATGATGCAGCAGCTCCAGTTTGCATATCAAAATGCTTTTTTCTCCTGACCACTTGTATTTTTCCAGGAGAGAAAGAAATGCACACAAAAGGGGAGACAGTAAGATCTCAGATCCTAAAGGCAAACAACTCCTGCTTTCCTTCCAAAATGAACCACAAAACCTGATCTTCTGAGAGGTTTGTCTCTTATTTTGAACACTGGGGCCAACAGCACTGTGAGCAGGACACAGTGTCACCAGCTCCCATATCTTCCCCTGGTAGCCCCCCTACGGCAGTAGCCTCAATCCACAGAAGAGCCTCCCACAACAGCAGAGACTTCCAGTATGGCTCATTCCTCTTGTATTTTGCTTTCTGCAAATACATTCTGCCTTCACCAGGCAGGGATGACTTAGTGCAACCCTGCGGGCTGAATGCATAAGGTTCGGTGCTGTTGCCTGTGTCCCACAGAACGGAGGCACCGTGCTGCTGTGGGATCCACAGAGGCTGAGGGAGAGCAGCCCAGCTCCCAGGACACTCCAATACAGCTGCCGCCCCTCTGGAGAGACCCAGCTGCTCCCTTAGGAACAGCCACAACCTTACACTACAGCCACCGCAGAACCTAGTGAACCTTTTGGGGATTCCCCTCTCTCCAGCCCTTTAACTGTGTGCTCTTCTGACATGCTCCCAGGACATAGAACCACCTGTAGGCACTTGGTGGGATCCCATGCCCATGTCTCTCCTTACCTGTCACATTCAGCTGCCCACCCAGGAACCAGGAGACCCTGCCCTGGTGCAGGTCACAATCCTGGACAGAGTGGAAGGGGGTGATCCAGGTGATCCGGCTCCTTCCTAGTGCTCCCCAGAAGGCATCCCCCTGCTCCACTGACACCTTGTACAAGTCTTGGTGGTCCTTGGGTCTGGGGAAGGCGATGGCTTCGGGCATGTAGGCAGTGAGGGGCCCATGGCTCCAGGCTCGGGTAGCCACCAACCCAAGAGGGCATCTGGGAGCCTGAGAAAGAGCTTTGGAGCAGCAGGTCCTGGCCAGCAGCCTGGCCATCACTGCAGGGTACCTGCCTCTCACCAAGGAGATGGGTGCCTGGAGCCCTTGCAGCTGCTCAGGACACCTGGCCTGGACAAAACCCAGGTTCTCTGGAAGCTGGGCCTGTGTTGTCCTGGGCTGACTGGACACACTGGACACAAAGCAGCCCTCCAGCACAGGGAGCCTAGGCACCCTTTCTCCCCTGCCTTGTTTTTCTCCTCCTCTCTTCCAGAGCACTATGGGAAAAAAGAAATTCAATCACTTTAAGGGAGGAGAAGGGGGTGGGCTGTAGAAATACTTGACTGAAAATAACCTTCATGCTAATCTGAGTCCTGACAGCCGATCTTGAGCAAGAGCCAGGTTCAGCATGTGCTTGGGCTCCCCTCGGGCCAAGGTGCCTGGGCCAGGCTCTAACACCCTGCTTCTACTCCTGCTCCTGCTCTCCTGTGGCTGTGCTGCATCCCCAGACTCCTCTGCTTCATCCCCACTTACCTCCCTCACACCTCCCTCTACTCATCCTCATCCCCATCCCCTCACTCCCCACAGCTCCTCCACTGCAGCACTCCAGTCCTCTGCTGGCCACAAAGGCTGCTTGGGGCAGGTCACCTGTAAAGGTTAGGTCCTTCATGCTAGTTGTGAGTGACAGGGCCATCCCTCCCCAGAATTAAGGCCCATTTTATGCAGAGCTCTAGGCTGTGTCATCTGTGAAGGCTGTTGTGGCTCTCAGCTGCAGGAGGGAGATATTACACCCCATCCCACCTCACTGCTGGGCAGCTATCAGAGCTGTCCCCCCCAGCTGTCTGGGCCAGGCTCTCTGCCTCCTCCAAAACTACAGACTGGCTGTACCACCACGTGGACTGGGAGCACTCAATAAAGCCACAGTGGAGCAGGGGTTGGTGGTTTGGCATGAAACACTGCAGCCCATCTCCTCATGCTGAGACCTCCCACCACCCTCTGTAGCAGAGCAAAGTTGCCTCCGAACAGCTTTTCTTTTCTGCTGTCCTTTTCTTCCGCTCTCCATAGGTAGTTTTTTTTAAGGCAGGCTTTGGAGGCTTCCTTAATCTCATTGACCAGATTCACCTCCTTTCCTATGGGGCACAAGAGTAAGGCAGAAAAAGGCTCTCTCTGCAAGTAAGGCTGTTCTCAGCCAGGCACGCCAGTGGGCTCAAGAGCAGACATGAGAGGTTAGTAGATCTCCTCTTTGCTCTTCATAGTGCAACACCACCCGTGATCTGTGGAGCTGATATGTTTGGTGAACAAGCTGCACACCAATATGGGGGACTATTTGCCATCAGGTACATGCATCTCAGACTGTATACCTGGCTTGTATCAGAGCTGCCCTGAGCTCGGTGGATACCTACAGGGACAACACAGGCAGCCTAGGCACCCTGGTGCCCATGGTGAAACACAGTCCTGTGGGCTTACAGGCCCTCCACAAAGGCAAGCCCAGGCAGCCTCATCGTTCCGCAAGTCTCTTATTTACTATGCGTGCCTGCTCTGCCTCAGCACTTTTCCCCTCTCTAAGACATTACGTTTTTCTATCAGACCATCCACACATACCCTTAGCAGGACATGCAAGTCTCACCTCCTTATCTGGTAAGTCAGAATAGGCCCCCACTGCTCTCAAATCAGAACTCACCTTGCCAGAAATCCTTCCCTCTCAACCAGCTCCCCTGCACTTTCAGCGTCTGGCTACTTCCTTGGCTGCTCAGGCTGGCTGAGCCCTGCAGCCTGCTCCTGGCAGAGGCCTAGCCTGCCCAAAGGTCTGTCTGGCTCTCTAACACCAGGGCACATGTGATACAGGGAGACAACTGATGCTGAAGTGGCATATTCTCTGACTAGCTGTGCGTTGTAACTTCTGCTCCAAGTACAAGCACACTCCATTTAACTTTGTGTTTCAAAGGGGAAGCAGCACCCAAGCCCTATCTTCTCCATGTCTAGATGAGGAGGAAGGTGCAGACTCTTTGCGTGCCACTTTGGATCTCCCACCCCTCTCTGGCTACAGCCTGACATCCAACCCCCTCTCAGTTTTGGCTGAATTCACCCTCCATGAACATTGGTGACCAGACTCATACACAATATTCCTGTTTAGTTTTATTCTTGTTCATATCTTTACAGAAAATGGCACATAAATCACAGATGCTGGATGACTAGAAGTTGTTACAGCTCCATATCTCAAACACCTCAATACTGAATTCTTTTCTCACTGTATATACATTATTTACACTCCATGGGCTATCATCTAACACGTCAAACGACCAGGCGACAAAGACAAACAGGGGTTGGATGAATGGGCTGAACCTTTGACAGAAGAACTCTGGGGAAAGGGTGCTCACAGCTGAAAGCAGGACAGAAAGGGGCACCTGGAAGTCACTGTCCTACGGCTTTTGGAGGGGGAATATTGCCTTACTGGGATGGGAAGTTGATGGTACCATGGAGTGGGTTTGGCTGTGTGGGTCTGCATGTGCTCATACGGGATGTATGCACACGTTACAGGGTGTATCAGGGTGGATGTGCATGGCTGTCATTCCCTTTAACACTCAGAGGGTGAGCTGGACAAATTTAGTTCAATAAATACATTAGGTGGATGTTGTTGTGTTGCCTGCAATAAAGTATTCAGTAAATAATTTCACCATTCAGCCCCTCTGCAGCGGTGCAGGGCTTTGGCGTTTGGGGTAGATTCGGAATCAACTGTCCAGACCTGCAGGAGCCAGTGACATGGGCTGGGGTCACCTCAGGGTGCCAGGTGGGACCAGGGTGTTGTGCCTGTGGGCTAAACCTGCCTCTCCTTGCCAAACAGAGGCAAAACATCACTGCTCTGAAGTTGCAGCCCCTTCCCAGCAGACCCCAGTGCTGGGCAGGGAGACACAGGTGGAAGGTGCAAACTACCCTGGATGGATAGTCATCATTTAATGCAAACACTGCCATGGGCTTGTCCTGCTGTAGCCTGGGCCAGAGGCAGAGGTGATGGCCAGGGAAGGTGGTGGGTCTGCCTGGGGCACAGTGGGATGGGGTGCAAGGGGAAGGGGCCTAGGCAGCACTGGGGAGAGATGTGCACCAAGCAGGGACATGGCAGCAGGGGACAGGCTTACTTCAGGATGGCAGGAGGGATTTGAGGCTGCAGCAGAAGGAGAAAGTCCCAGAGCCAGTCATGAGGCTGAAGGGACCAGAGCCCTGGTGTCCTCTCAGGTGCCAATGATGATGTGACACTTCCCAGTCCCCCAAAAAGAAGGGGTGGGGGGTGAGGAAGGCCTGGTGGGGCAGAGGATTGAGGGGCAGGGGTACGCTCAAGGGGAGCAGGCAGTGGGCACCCCTGCCAGGCAGCCCCAAACGCAGAGACCAGGGCCCCGCTCCCTGGCAGGGGTGGCCAGGGAGACCTGGCAGTCCCAGGGGGATCGTGGCCCCCAGAGGACACAGTGTCTGTCGGGGCTGGCTTCCACCACCTCTCTTCCCCCTAGTTCAGCTTCTCCTCCTTCTGTGACGAGTTCAGCTTCTCTGTCTGTCTCTCATCCTCCGCCACTGCCACCTCCTCCCCTGACTCCAGCTTCCTGCCTGGGGTTGGGGTGTCCCCGGCGATGGTCCCCAGGACTTTGGTGCTGTGCTCCTGAGCTTTGGCCCTGAGGGCGGCAATGCTGTTTTCTCTCAGTTCCTCTTGGGAAATGGTGGTTTTGGGATCCGGACCCCTCTCTTCCTTGTCACCTTTGTCAAGCTTGGGCAGGGCCTGGCGCTCCACCTCTGTCTTCCTCCCCGCCTCAGCCGCTGCCTCCAGAGACTTTTTGTGCATCCCTAAAAAGAATTGTTGGTATTCGGGTTTAGAAAAGCGCCTGGGCATGGGAAAGCCATCTTGAACTGAAAACAGCAAAGATAAAGAGAGGCCAGAATTAAGGAAAAGCAGAAACCCTCACTTCACACAGCAGTCATGGTGAGGCACTTGCTCCGGTCCCCGTGCAAGGGCAGCCCAGGCAAGGCAGCTGCCTGCTGGGGCAGCCTGGCATCTGTGGACTTGAGGCTTCCCCCAGAGGTCTATAATTACTCTCCCCTTCATTTCTCTCTAAAGCTAACTTGTCCCTGCCTGGGGATGAGGGTCTCAGCAGCACATTTGCCTGAGCTTCACCAAGGCTGGGGTGGGAGATACCTCATTGCCTATTTCTTTATCAACCCACTCCACACAACCACCCCTCTGCCTCTCTCAGTTTCACACAGACAGGACAGGACAGCCCGTCGTCAAGATGCCAGACACTAGTTGGAGTGGGACCAGCCTGGGAGGTTAAAAAGAGAGAAGCAAAAAGCAGGAGTGTTGCAGGGTAGCTGCTACCTCCATGTCTGCACAGAAAACCAAGTGAAACCAGACAGAAATGCAGCTCCCCCAGGTGTCAAGAGCAGAAAGAGGCAGGAGAGTGTTCCCCCTGGGACAAGGACAGTGCATTTGAGGGTTCTGCCACCCCACACAGCATCACAGGACTGGAGGAGTGAGACTGGGATGACCTCCTGCCCTGGACAAGGGTTTGCTCCAGGGCTGAGAAGGAAGGATTCCTTAGCCATGGGAACTGAAGGCTAACAGCAGCCTGAGCATGAGGGCAAATTCCTGCTCTGGCCAGATTCTGCAGGTCAGGATCCAAGACCCAGGAGGAATTTGGGATAAGAGGTCAAATCCTATTGACGAGGGTCACTGTGGGGCAGGGGACATTGAGGGAGGAAGGACAGAGAGGGCCTTACCCTGCTGCCCTTCACCTGATTTCCACATGACTCTGACTTCTTCCTTTCATTCCCCTATTTGTTGCTACCCTCTTGCCATCACCCATGAAGGCAACTGCTCTCTTACCCAGGAGCCAAGGGGCGCAGGACTCCATGATGCCATCCTTGGCAGACTTGAGGATGGACTCGGGCAGTGGGATGGAGTGACGCACCATGGCACCGTAGAGCCCGTACTCAGCCATCACACTGCTCCTGCCCCAGCACTTCTCCCTCTTCCGCCATTTGGCCCGGCGGTTCTGGAACCAAACCTGGAGCAGGCAACAAGGAGGGACATGGGTTTTTTTGGCAGAAAGAAGGTATGTCAGTCCCCTTCCCACATAGGAACACACATGTTTGTGCAGCAGAATGAAGGCAGATGTGTGGATGCTCATCTTGAAGGCACTACAGCCTCTCTCCCCATGCAGCAGACACCAGGTATCTCTCCCTCCCTCCCTTGAAGGAGTGGCAAGGGTCAAGTGTGAGAGCAGGTCCCATCCCTCTCCAGAGGATGTAATTAATTTGCCATTGCAGCGTCTTTTTCTAGTGGCTTTTGGCTCTTGTACCTGGGATTTTCTTCTATTGTTTACAGGGTGTCTGAGCAGCAGCACAGGGCTGCAGGCACCAGTGCCTGCAGGGAGGGCTGGGACGGGGGTGGATGCTCAGGAGAAGCAGGAGAAGCGGGAAGCTGATATGTGTGCTTTGCCCTGAATTCCCAGTTTGAAAAGCCCCTCATCTTCTCAGAAAATTGGCAGAATAATCTCTGAGCTGTGACCTGGGGGGCAGTGAGCAGAGAGGTGGGCGGCAGTGGCAGGGAGGGGGGTGATACTCACAGAAATCTATTAGTGCTCTCTGTCTGATTTCCATTCCTCTTGTCTCCCTCGCCCTCCTCCCTCCCCGACTCCCCTCCCTTCCCACCGAGCAGAGGCATCAGCTTTAGATGAAAAATTGCTTGAGGTCTATTCAGAAGGAGGCAAAGGAAGAGTCAGCCCCAGGGGCAGCCCAGGCCTGATTGAAAAATAAGTTAATTTCAGTTTGAATCGATGGGCCTCAGGCACTGAAATATCACGGGAAATTAAAGCAGCTGGTCCCCAGGGAACCACACCATTGACCTGCGCTAATTAATGCCATGGAGTTACCAGGCCCCTCTCAGGGAGGCAGCCCCTCCCTCCCCGCGGACACCCCAAACACCTCCTCATTTAACTAATTAGACTCACAGAAAATTGGGTGTTAATTTGTTTAGGATTTTTTTTTCTTTTCTATTTTTTTGCCTCCCTTTCCCGGAAAGTACGCGGCAGAATGGAAATGAATGGCAGGGTCTCGCTGGCAGATGGATGCTCGGGGTCACTCCGCAATCTTCTCCGACTTGATTGCTTGATTAGGTCGTTAGCACATTAAAAAAAAAAATTGCTTGCCGTCTGGCGCTGGCCTGATGAGTGGGATGAGGCGGGAATCGCCTGGGTAATTTATCTTTTTATACTGCAAAGAATTTGATTTCAATCTGCAGATATATGGAGGTGCCTTTGACACCTGTTTAACATTACAGAGCTGACAGCTTAACCCTCTCTTGTCCCCACCGTTCGTTTCCACGGGGAAGCTGAGACCGCAGTGGGGAGCACTGGGGGTCTGCCCCAGCACCCCAGCTCTGCCGTGGGGACAGGATGACTGGTGCCTTGGAATGATGTCCTGCTCCCAGCTCCTAAGGCTCGCCTCTTCTACCTGTGCAGAGAACTGCCCAGCACTGGAGCCTGATGGTGGGGACACAGCTATAGGGCAGGCGGGTGGCTTGCTGGCACCGGTGCCAGCCAGCCTTGGCCACTCGTGGGAGCCCAGCCGTCCTGCTCCCGCGGAGAGCTGAGCAATGGGTGGGGGCTGGTCCCAGCAGCTGTGATCCCAGCTTCTCCCAGCAGAAGACACTCTGTGCATGTCAGAGGGGATTTTACAGCCAGGCTGCTTCATCACACGCCACCTCCTCTGCATGATAAACAGTCTGATTTACACTTTCATACCGCCGATATGTAACCCTTGGATCATGGATGGCTGCAAATCCTCCAGCGCCTGAACAAAGACCCTCAGGAAGGCACACCTTACTCTCTTCACGCGCTCCTCCATGCCTGTGTGAAAAGCGGGTTTGCCTGGCCCTGCATCAGCAGGATGTTGGCAGGGTCTCCCACTCCAGGCGAGGCGCTCCCGCCGCGCAGAGCGCAGAGCTGGAGGGGCTGGATCACACCCAATCCAACCTCCGCCCTCACTTCTGTGGCACCTTCTCACCCACCAGACCCGGGCAGTGGGGCAGCCACCCTCGGCACTTCCACGCTGTGAGGGAGCAGCTTAACCCACCTGGGACAGGAGAGGCATCCTGCCTTTTCTACCCTGGATAAACCACTACAGTTAAGTCTGTCACAGCAGAGCTCCCTCTGGCTTCAGAGAGAAAGTCCTGCGCAGCCCAAGGGCTGGTGCCTCTAAATCTGGCTTGGTTTAGGGCTTCAGTAACACCTTTCCACATACCCAGAGTGGCTTGCAGGGTTCAGCTCTGTACAGCTGTTTTTGTCACCAGCTGCCACATTTAGGATCTCAGCTCAGGAACATGTTTTTCCATCAAGTACCAAGTGGGCAACTTTTTAAACTCTCCTCATTCACTGATGTTTTCACTACCTTTCCATTTCTCCTTCCTCCTGCCTTGACGCCCAAAACATCTTCCCCCATGCCTCATGCTCCCCTTCTCTTCTCCCTGTCCAGGTCTCAGCCTGCTCCAGTGCAGCCCACTGACACTAAACCTGCTGCCCTGAGGCATCCCCTTTTCCATGGCAGTGTTACACAAATACCGGAGGCAGCAAAAGCTTTGCCAGCTGGCAGCCCAATTTTGATGAGAGACAGTAGAAAATTTTCAATCAAAAAATGCTGATTCAATCACACAGGAAAACTTGCGTCCAGCCAGTGAAAGTGTAATCAAAATTATCTATAGCTTTCTTATGAATCCTGTATTTTAATCTCAAGTGCCTAAGACACGCAAAGTCTACACTTTAAAGCCAAATAGGAAAATCAAAATTACATCAACATCTCAGTTAAGATTATTCTGAGATTTCTAAAACCAATTTTTGTCATTTGATAGGCATTTCCTCTTGCTTTTGACTGGAAAAAATGAAAGTTTGAAATCCCAGGATGTCTGTCAGAACAGAAATCAGGAACACTGACCATCTTGCTTTAATACTGGGAGCCGTATCTTAGTCCCAGGCAAGAACTTGAGTGAAACCAATGGTGCTTAATGCTGAATATTGCTGGGATCAGATCCCAGCCCAGCATCTCTGCCACAAGCTCTTCTGAGAACAGAGCTTCAGCATGGCATTGGCAGTCCCCATGCCATTTCAGATCAGTAGAATTGTTCTCTGTGGCCCATTGTCATAGTTTTGTCCTCATTCAGATGGCTCCATCAGTAGGACTTTCTTCTGTGAGATCTCACTTTCTTCAAATTTCTTGATGTGTTACCAAAATTTTCCCATGCCTTGATTCTGAGCTGAATTATGCACTGGTTTTAGTAATTCAGAAGTATTTTCAGCTCTGTTGGTACATCAGTCACAACTTCCAAATACTCAGTTATTTATTATTGAAACTTCACTTTTTCCGTGAGAGGGTTTTTCCCTTACACTTACTTTTACTTGTGGTTTTGGTATTCTTCAGCTGCTTATTGTCCTTTCTTGCTTTACTTCTTCCAGCTCTGTAAAATTCGATCTGCTTCAAGCAATGTGTAGGTTTGTCCATGTTTCCTCTTGCTCATGGATGGGTTCAATTTTGTGAAATGCTTTATTGACGTGGCTGTGTACTGTGCACCTTCCTCCTCACTTGCTTTCATCTGGTTCTCTGTTGCACAGCCAGGGTATGGTGAAAAGACTGTGCTTTCATACCTCATGGGCAGTGGTGAAACCCTCTGATCAATTTTATACTGAAGCCCATCAGATGTTTGTACAAAGCTATCACAATCTGATGTGAAGAGGTGTCTTTTGGACCAATGTGCTACATCTTAAGCAGTTTTAGAGCTCTTTGTTTTCACACAAACATCCTCTGCGAAACCCAGGAAGCTTATTCCAGGAAACCTATTCTCAAAAACTGGACAACAGAGTAAAGTGAACAGGTTTGTCTTGCGGTATTGCAAAGCCTTCTAAATGGGAATTCTTCTACCTTTAATCATCATCTAATTCTCACCTCCAGTGCCCGCTGCCCAAAGCAGTAAAAGTTGAGGCACTCTGTGCTTGGATTTTGGAGTTCAAGTTTTGGAGTCAAGACTAGCAAGGACAACCTTGACAGTTTTCTCCTCTGAATCACAAATGATGACTGATACTTCTTTGGATTATTGATGATGCAGAAGAGCAAATTGTAGGAGGAGGAAACTCATTTTGCAAAGGGACATGAGACTCAATGTGTCCTTGTTATCCACATTCATCATATTAGTTAGATTATTTACCTAATCAGTGTCTGAAGCATTGTCTGCTAAAGAGAGAAATCTCCCTGAGGTTGGCCATGACCCAGGAATTTGAAATGGCAAAGGATTATTTTAAAGTATCTAGGGTGTTATTATGTATTATTTCTGTGTTGTTTCTACCTAAAATTTTCCACTGGTTACACTCATTTTCTTGGCTGCTACTTTCCAAGCTGGTATACACAGACAGGAGGATTGATATTGGAAATTTTCTCTTTGTAATGTAAAAAAAAATTATTTTCCCTGCCCAAGCATTCTTCATCTATTAAAGGAAAATTTCAGGCTAGATAATGGTGAGTCTTTGCTTCACCGTATCTCTCATACTGCCTTTGAAACAGCATTTCAACAGGGGTCTTTCAAGGATAGAGCTTTATGCAGCACAAGCCGGTCCCAGCCCAAAGCACCACAAGTTGTCCACTAGATGGCCACAAGCAGATGAACATCTGCACCTGCAAACACACTGACACACACGCAGACACTCCAACACATGCCTTTGCCAGACAGTGGGGAGGAGCTGCACACGAAGTGCAAGTGTTGGCAAACCAGCACCTAAAGCAAGAGACAAAATCCCAAGACCCACTGAGACCATCTCCCCTGCCCATGAATTGACAGGCACGTCTTCTTTTCATACCTGTCACTTCCCAGCTTGAAGCCCTTTGGCGGGTCTAGCTGCAGACCAGACAACACCCCCAGTTCACCTCCACATCCAGGGTCCTGTTGCTGTCTCAGCACTCCGTTTTTCCTGATAACTACCTCTCCCTTCCTACCTTCCCCCTCTCCAACCCAAAACTCAACAACAAGAGTAGTCAAAATGAAAACCTCCTCTGAAACAACAGTGCCTGCCTCACCCTCATATGGGACAGAGCCTGTGGTCCTGGCTGGGTTCAATCTGAAGATGTGAGCACTGCAAAGAACAGCCTTTATCTTCCTTGGAGTATGTCCCCATCCATATCCATGAGCACTGGGGCTGTATAATGAACAGCCAGGAGAGTGTGAGGTCTGACTGTGCCCTGGGGCTTCCCCGAATCCCTCCCCTTTAGCAATTACCACAGGAAAGCTTCCTGGCTGCTAGTGGAGACTGCACCACTTGAGTAAGCCTGGAAACAGTTTACTGCTGTCTTTTCAAACGTAATGTCAAAATTATTGGCACTGTTTATGGTGACATCACTTTCTATGGCTGGTGTAAAGTGGTTATGAAGTTAAATGAGAGCAGTAAAGGTTGCACATGGGCTGCATGGCTGATCGCAGGACTCATCATCCTTCCTCTTACTGAACACTGAGAAAGGGCTTTCTGAGCTCACATTAGATAGAGCAATTCCTGCACAGTATGACAAGAGCCCTTTCTGATAGTAGCTGGAGCAGTGTCCAACCCACCTGGCTAACAAGTCCAACCAGACATACAAGATGAACTGTGAGACAGCACTCATCCCTCTTGAGCAAAGATATGATGGTTCATCCAACCTTGGGTCTTCTGTAAGCTAAAATATTAACAGGGCACACATTGCCTTCATATGGCACCCAGCAAAAAATGTACACATTATTACCATAACACCAGTCCTGCAGACTAGGCCTGCCTCTGAATCCTGCTCTTAAAAGCACAGCATGGGCCAAGTATAGCTACTTGTTGCAATTTATCTGACTTATGCAGCCAAAACCGGAAAATCCCACTTGAACATGTCTTAAAGTGTGTTCCTATGGCAAATCCGAGCATTTTGCCTGGCCTTGCCACCTCATGTGGTGACATGTTTTTTCACTTCTTGTAACCTTTAAAATGTGAATAACTTCATTTGTTGCAAGGCTCCCATCTTCCCCAAAGAAAAACAAGTGTGCAAGCAATTTGCATGGTCAGAATAGTGAGATCAGTGGTTCAGGACATACTTGGTCTGTGCATCACATCTGCACATCAAATGCATCTTTGAGACACTGGCTTCACCACGGACACACTGTGATTCCAGCTGACCAGCAGTTTAGCTGGCACTACAGCTTGGTGGAGGTTGCCATATGCTGGGACATGGCAGATAAACACCCAAATTACTCTTTTCCTAACATGCTGATTGAAAAAGAGGGAAAACATCAGGGTCGTAGGTGCATCATAGTCACAGGAAAGCTGACAAGAGTGTACTAATCATCCTAGTCCACACAAACCCAGGGAGGCATTTGTCATCGTCACAAAAGGTGATAGTGCACATCCATCCTTTGGGTGATCACAATGCCTGACTCCATTAACCAAGCGGCTATCCTGCCTGTATTACTTCATTTTGCCTTTTCCCCCACTACCACTGCTCTGCAGATCCTCTAGCACAGAGGAAACCTTAGCATAGATCTTCATAAATATCTGCATGCAATGTGGTAAACGTGCAGGGACACACCATACTATGATTTTCTTGTTGGAGCAAGGTGAATCAGGACAGTAAGAAGATAAATGCCACATCCCCTTCACGATGCCTTTCAATGGGCTCTAAAATCAGACCATAGGATGCCAGCATTTCTCTGACACACTGGAGCACCTCCTGTGCTCTGGGACTAGCCCCTGCATGCCAGTAGCAGCTCTATGGTGCCTTTTCCTTTATCAGTACACACCAAGCAAAGGGCAAAGGTGCTCTCAGACCTTCTCCAGGAAAAAACACATAGGTACCAGAGGCTGTGCATAAGCAAGAGAAGGTGTCTGCAGTACTAGCTGGTGCCCACTGTTTCCCAAGAAAAGGCCCAAGCCCACTTGTGTGCATGGGAACAGTCCACAAAGTCCCAAAGAGGGGTACAGTGCATGTTCACTAATGCACTGTACACTCTTGGGGCATTGAAGCATCAGCTGGAAGGTATCTACACAAACATATGTTGTTTTATAAAATGTTGTAAGACGTAATCAGTTTCCATGCAGCAGCTTGGACTGAGCACCAAAAGGAGGAAGTTGCGGTCCTTTTCAATCTTCCCTTAGGAAGGCACATGATAACAATGATGTTCGCAATTCCTTGTCCAATGCAGTAAGAGATATCTAATCACCCAAACTCAGAAAATCCTTCATGGGGTTCTTAAATCTGGGGAAGGAGGAGGACCACCAGAACCAAAGAGCAGTGCAGAACAGCGGTCTGTCCCCTGACCATCACTTGAGGTCAGGACTGGCACTTATCTTGGCTGTACTGGAGTGGCCCTTCAGCTCTGTGTACCCTTAACTTTCTTTGGGTAATTCACAACTCCAGGGGTTTTCACATGACATCTTACAGCTGCAGAAGGTTGATGCACCAGGCACAGGCTGCTGCTGTGCCACTGATGCTTGCAGCTGACACCGTCATCTCGGGCCAGAGCACAGCACAGCTAACGATGTGATCTGCAGAGCTGGGAACACACAGTCTGCCTATGGATCCTACTTGCATCAGGACAGCACACCTGAGCTCACAGTACATTCCCAGGTATCACCCAAGCTTCGTCTACCCAAGATACGATCTTCCAGGCCAGGACCATCCCTCAGTTGTCACTTAAGGCACTGAAGCCTTGACCTCAGTCATGGTCATCATATAAGCTCAAGAAGTTGACCTTGTCAACCAAGAAATTATGGGTTCCTGTAATGACAGTGATGGGGCATTCTGAGTTCGAAAGAAGGCAGTGAAGCCAAAGGTATGAAGAGACCCAGATATCAGAAACACCTGATGGACATAAAGCAAGTTATCTTGGACTGGACATCACTGGCACATCTGGCTATGAGCAGTGACTGGCACAGATACTTATCATGTATTTTTGCATGGATGGATTGGCTAGACCCTTCCAAGGGTTTTTTTCTCAACAACACTCACAGTTCAGCCCTACCTCTGGGTGCACCAAGCAGTGTCTTTAGAGAGGAAAGGGTAGTACAGATGAGAAGGTATTTCCCCTAGGGGCATACCCTGTGGATCCCAAAGCTGCAGGTGAACCACAGCTTCCCAGAGGCTTGGGTGGACAGCCTGGCTGTGTTGGGCCAGGCTGGACAACACAGGTATGAGCTAACCCAACCTGGAAAAGTTCTGCTACTTATCCACATTGTAGCAGGTCAGCTACAATAGCCAGGTAGGAGTCAGTCACTAGGTTACTTCTAGACCACAGAAGGGACATAACCCCTCTTTTTATAAATCTGCTATGTGCATTCCATAGGCCTTTATATAACTCACAGAAGGTGATCAGGTATAAGCAATACTTGGCTTGCATTCCCTTGCTATGAACTTGAAGAGAAAGCTGTAGCTGAAAGCTCTTGTAACTTTCAGCCATACTTTCAGCTCTGCCTTTGCAGACAGATGGGAGCCTAACCTGCTGAAAGTAGGGAGCAAAGTGTTCTTCTCACACCAGGCAGGTCCTAAACTGAACACTTCTTGCTGCTCGCAGGACAATAATGATGAGAGTAGACAGAAAAGCACCTAATGCTTTTTCACAGGCTCTGATGAAGGTGGTCTCTGGAAGGCACCTTTGTTGTAAGATACTGTAGCACCAGTTTGCTATCCAACTCAGTTCCTCTTTTCTGCTCCGCAGAAGGAACTGCCAGCCTCACTCATGCAGAGATCAGGGTCATTGCCATTTCTGTTGAGGACTAGACTTCTCAACACTGCCTGGGCCTGTGCAAAACCTGGCTCACAGAACACCCACAAAGAAGGGCAGTGAAAAGGAAGAGGAGGTTTGTGCTGCCAGAGAAGAACAAGAAGAATGTGTTGAGATCTATCAGAGTAAAAGGAAATAGAGAAAAATAGATCCATTAAGAAACAAAGGGGAGAGTAAATTAACTGAGTGCCTAAAATGCCTGTGTTATTGAACTGTTAAAAAAACCTCTATTCAAAGTCAGGAAAGGAGGAAAACTTTATAATAAAGGGTCATTAAAGGAAAACATGAACACAACCATCAGCTGATCCCTCTGCCAGGCATCCTAAGGCTGGAGGGGAATTAACTATTAAATTTGCTGGGCTGACCAATTATTTTTTAAAAAATTCAGTTGTGAAAGCTTACAGTGATACCAGAAGAGAGAAAAGAAAGTTCATCATTAAATGAAGGAATGAATACAAGTATTCCCAGCACAGGGATTTGGGGCAGCATTTCCAGAAGGGCTTACATGACTGAGGAACTGCAATGCCTAAGCAAACTTGGAGAGGTGTTACCCTTAAACTACTGTTGTTACGAAAATGGGGAGATGAACGTGTGGAAGAGTTGTCGCAGGCTGGCATCAAGACACTCCTAATTCTTCTGGAAGCTTTGCCAAGGCATTCCACAGGAATGGGCTATGGCATTATCTTTTTGCCTGATCGTCTTTCCTCTCTCATGGAACTCATGTGCTGCAACATTTGAAGGTGTCTGACCCTTGGTGATGGTGTCTTCAAACCACAGAGAGAACAAGCAGAGTTACTGCAAAAAGTCCTGTTTCCCTCCCAATATTGTGGAGGAGCACACAAAGTTCACAGTTCCTTATGCTGCGACAGCCATAAATATCTTGCAAGGAACAGAACACAAGGCAAGGATAGGCAAGTTTGGGTTTAGTTGTTCTTCTGTCCTATTTAGAAATTGGTCAGCGGCTAAAGCAATTCAGGGACTGAACAGGGAGGGATAAAGCAGTACATGGGTATAGAAAATATTTAGAATTCTATACCTCCACCTCTGCATTAAAAGGACCTTTTAAACTCACCCAGAATCCCAGCCATAGCAGGGTAAACCCCACAAGCTAGGCAGGCAATCTGCATCATCTAGCAACAAACAGGAGAGTCCCCACTTCACAGTAAGCTGAGGAGTTGTTCCTGACCCTCCATTTTCCTTCCTTTCTCCTTTCACATTTTCCTTCTCTATCCAAAGGCATGCAGTGTAAAACTTTTTGGACCGGAATCCCTTTGGGAAGGCTTGCCTCGGCCCCTGCTCTTGCCCATCACCCAGCCCCTCTGCCTGCAGTTCTGGTAATTAACTTGTAGCACATGGGCTGAAAACAGTCCATAGATAAAGGGTAATGAAAACAATCCATTACAGAAAGGGCCAAATTAAACAACTCTTAATTGAAAAATGGAAATTAATATGAATTTAGATCAACTAAACAAGCATGTTATTGAAGAGGCAGCAAAGTGGATGAATTCCTAACATACCAATTAAAGACATGGAGGCAGAGATGCACCATACGCCATGAGAAAAATTCATAATAATATTCTCACTAAGCCAGTAAGTTTGATTAGTTTTATTACTCTCACTTGTACACTTCTACATTTCTAAAAGCATAGGGGAAGTTAATGACACTTATCTGGTATCACAGAGCCATGGCTTGCCCCAGTGCTCAGGAATTACTGGCAAAGGTAGCCACCACTAGCTGCTCAACTCTATTCTATGACTAACTGCTTGCAGAGCTCTTTAAAAAAATACATATATATATAAAATGAATATATAAAAATATATTTTGAAATATGGCTCACACAACAGCAAGACTTTTGGTTTTCCCTCCACCTTGGTCATCTACCTTCAACAACCACAACTGCTTTGGTAGCCTCCTCACAGCTACATGGTCTTTGTGAACCTGCTGTATAGAGATTCCAGCTGGAAGCCACAGGTAGTGAGCTTCATGCTGGCCTTTCTCTGTTCTCTGTGTGAGTCACCCAAAGTTTTACCAAGAATAGACAAGTCCTCACTTCTTAGAGTAACAGTGATAAGCTTAAAAAATCCAGCACCACCACTACTTTCTGCATCACTAAGAAATCCTTTGTTGGCCATTCCAGGCACAGATTCAGGAAAGGTCACCAACTGCATGGAGTAATCACAGCATTCCATACTTACACCATGGGATTCAGACTACAACTCAGCACTCTGCAGCAAGCAGAAAAAGTTGGCAGGAGACGGAGAAGCCAGAGCTGCTAAAGCCACATGAAGCTAATTTTTCCTTCACACTTTCTATTGTGTTTTTTGAGGGGACTCCATGGGTTCGCTCCTGAGCTCACGTTCAGTGCAGTACAGGTTCCTCAGGTCTTTCCAAATTACGTTCACCTCTAAACAGAGAATCTTCTGGCAAAACTGAAGCAAGGTAAGCCCCTTGTTCTGGAAAAATACTCTTGGTAAAAATGCTTCCCTCCAAATGACTCCTTCTGATTGCTCCATCCCTGTTCAACTCCTAAAGGGCTGCACAGTGATGCTGAAATGTGTTAAGCTGATAGCAGCTAAACCAATACATTTTCAATTAGAGATTTAGTTGACTTTGTTTTGGTTTTAGCCAAAATTGACCTTTTAGCTGCCTGACAAAACTTGTTGGATACACAGACAAACTCTTCTTCTCATGCACAGCACCAGCCTCTTCTTGGGATTTCTTTTGCTTACATGAGCAATTTTATTTGTCCCAAAATTCGTCATCCACATAATTACAATCTTTTAACAACATGAACTGATAATTTTTAGCACTTTTATTATCTTTTTTTGATTGATTAGTTCCCATAAAAGATATCCCCACAATGGCAGTCAGGATCTTACTTTTTGGAAATACTGATTAATCAATTTTTTTGATTGGTAGGAGACATATTTTAAGGACAAACATACACAATCATTTCAGTAATCCAAATCAAAGTGTAACTGAACTTTAATATTGTAACTACTGTGTTTAAAGTTTGGGACTGTTACATATTAATAAATTCAATAGGGATAACATCTAAAATCTATCCATTACACTTAGGTGTATTTGTTATGAGAAACAACAATTTAAGTCAGATGTCACAATACTTGTCAGTTTGAGGCCATTTTTAATACTTCATGTTGTTTATTAAGGATATCCTTCCCCACAGGAATCTACTTACCTCACTTGGATTTTACAGAACAGTCTGGGTTAATTCTAATAGGGACACTCCCATGAATATTCTTTCAAATACATTGATTAATGCAGACTTTCTCAAGTACTTTGCAAAATGGCCACAGTGACATCTGGTCTGACTTGTGCATAGTGTCTCAACATGAAAAACAATTACTTTCCCATGTTGCCCAAAGGAAGGATGCCCATTTTCCTTCCAGGAGCAGTCAGCTCGATGTGGGAGGAAGACAGTGTGAAAGAGTGCTGCCTTGGAAAAAAATTACACATTCATCTCCTCTTAAATGGAGAATTTGAATACTTTTTCCCTGGATTCAATGTTCTCTCAAACCATTAGCTTTCTTGGCCTGTGACTGCTATTTGTAGTGTTCTGCTGAAGGTTTTACCTGCGAACAGTTCCTATATATCATTCTTTAAATTGCACTCTTTGAATATCACTTTCACATCAAATTTCATAGGTGATTTACTTTCTCTTTGACTACTACCTCCTGAGAAATAATTCCATGAATGAAATTAAGGGGTAGATATCACTCTTAGCTGTGGATCCAATGAGAACCCACATGGAATGCTGTGGAAGCTCACAATATGTGATACAACAATCTTAGAAAACACTTCCATTAATGACATACAAGAGGGAGAGAGGAATGTTGAAAGATGAGAGTATCTGTAATCCATAATTAAAATGAAAAAATCTGGAGCTCCCTTGAGCAGTTGGAAACTCATGCAAGGAAAAAAATTCAATGACATGGAATTGTAAATATTGTGAAAACAGGAATAAAGATTGTCAGCTGTCTCTTCCAAGGGGCATTAAATAATGTTAAGAGATTCAAAGCAAGGTTTACTTCACTCAGGCAGTTCTGCTGCAGGACTTCTTGCTGCAGGACATTAAGATACCTACATGTGTTCAAAATCCCAGAAGGCTGACCAAGTACTCACTAACTACCACTGGATAGCTGCCCTCTTCTCATACTCTGGCATCCACCTCTTGCCAGTGTCAGAGCTGGTAGGGATGTTATTAGGGTTGTTAGCCAAAGTTAACAAAATGCCACATGAAACCCAGAACACCGAAGGTAGAATCCTGAACATAAAAAAGAACCCAAAAACCAACCCTGTCTAAAAGAAGTTTAAAGTGACTGAATTAGATAAACAGAAATAAATAAATAAGGAAGCAAGCAGACCAGTGCTAATCCAAGGCTGTTTCTACAAGGGCTCAGAAGTCCAGCTGAACCAGTGTGAACATACCCAACATGCAGCTGTAGGCATGTGGTCTCTTATCTCCAAGAAGACTGACAGGCAGGATGGGCTTCACATACGAACAACCACATGAATAAGAGATAAGCATGTGATTTATTAAGGATGATTTAAGGAAAGATCTTTGCAACTTGCTTAAGCAATGATGAAAACCAAAAGTGACAGCTAGAAGAAGAAATAGCTTAGATTTATTTAAAGAGCATGAACGTTATAACAAGGGGGAAAGAATTAGGCTCATAACACAGAGGGCTAAAGTTGAAAAGGAATATGAGGTGAAATATCAAGAAGCATGATCAAAGGTAGGAATCATCTTTGTATGGCTTGTCACACACAAAAAGGTATGGGCAAGGAAATTTCATAGAATGTGTGGTAAGGGATAATTGGCTGCTGACCTGCTGGAATGAACAGTGGTGCTCAGGACTTCCCTGTGACCCTGATGCTTACCCTGGCAGGGTGCTCATGCTCTCACACAACACACACCACAAACATTCTGCTGTTTCTCATTATTTCCCCTTTCATGATGAGCAAAATGGTTACTCACAAACACTTACTTCTGGAATACATCTGTCATTAGTTACACCTGACGTTCAGAACATGGGGTACTTCTGCTGTCCAAGTCTAACCTGATCTCTAGAGCAGAGGGGTCACAGTAAGGAGCTCTTCTAGGTTTAAAAGCTCTGCAGTACAGGAAGAGTAGGCAGTTGTTTATTAGCCAGCTGTGGAATGACATGGCAGCAAGTCAGTGGCAGGTAAGATACTTTAGCCCCTATTTCACTTCTGTATCAGTTAAAACACTGAGTCTCAGCACTAGAAGGATGCTTTACATGGAAGGAAGCACTACATGCAGTGTCCAGATGTGCACTGCCTGCCATAGTATCTCCCTCTTCCTCACACATAGTGAAGGTCTTCAGCTCTGGTGAGAGAAATGGTGCCTCTGGAGTTCAGCATATACTGCGCCACCAGACAAACCTGTTTCCTGAAAAGGTCCTGTATGGGAAATGAAAGAATCCTCTTTCCAGCCCAGCATCAGGTGGTGGGTGCAGGCAACGTTAAACTCCCAATAGGTCTCTCCTCTCTTGACTTGATGTCTTACAGAGTCACAAGCAGAGAAATGACCCTCCATCCATCTCACTCTCCAGAGGCTCACAGCAAAATTCTAATGCATCAGGTAGGATTTCAGATGATGGGCCATTATCTCTGAAGACTGGTGAAAATCCTGTCAGCACAAAGGTTATCTACAAGCTGTTAGGTCAGCAGAAGTCCTGCCAGATCAATGGGATACAAAGCACAAGTTGCTTTTATAAAAATGTCACTCTTGATTGACCACAAAAATAAGGATGCTGAGGGGGTCTCAGGGCTGAGGGGAAAAAGGCTGCACTTTTGTTTGGAAGGATCTTCCTGTCCCTGCACAGGGTTATACCTCAGCAGCTCCCAGCATCAGTATTATCTTGCTAAGTGCCCTTGAGCTACATTCCAAACCCACAAGGGAGCAGCTTCCTGGGCCATCTCTTCAGCATAGAAAGAACACAGGTTCAAGAAGCAGCTCAGCGGCTGCTTGGCACACATGAGCGACTGAACAGAAGGAGGAATCAGGGAAACTAGGACCCTCCCAACACTGTGTGGCACTTAAGACAATGTGTCTTGTACAAACTGCTATACACCAGTCCCAGAGGCAATCACTGCCACTGTGCGGAGGACCAGGCCAGTTTAACCCTCAACCAGCCCAGAAATATTACCTGTACCTGCTGCTCAAGGCTTTGCCATTACAGTGCTGCGCCTTGTGTAGCAACCTGGTAGGAGCAAGTCGTGGGGTGAAGGGAGGCAATAGAAGCTGCTAGAGCCCACCCTTGTGAACACCATGTTTAGTCTGACCAAGCACATTGTGCGTCCCACGCTGTACAGAGCAGCGGTAAATCTTCTCCAGCTTTTTGGCTGTAACAATTGCTTGCATTGACTGCTGCCATACAGGACAAAGGATGGTGCTGGCACAGCCCTGCAGCTCAGGCTGCTCCTTACCACTGGAGGACTCACCACATGGTGGATACTCCACATCACCTTGTTCTATCTCCTCACAGTGGACTGATATGTAATTAAACCCCAAACGTTAAAAGTTGTTAGCTTAACAAAATTTACCAAATTAACCAAAAAAAACCCCAACCCCCCAAAAAAAAGAATTCACCCAAAAAATTATCCCCAGAAACTTTTAGGGAAACTTCACTTGAGGAGGCAAATGCATCCTCACTCATCATTCCCACACTCAGGTCCTACACACAGCACCACTAGCTGCCTATGCCATTCCTGTGTATCCTTCTGTGCCCAAAGGAGCAGAGATGAGCTCTTTCCCTCCCACAATGCCCACCCAGACATGGTCTCCAGGAGGCTCTCTTCTTGCCTATACCTTCTTGCTCATACCAAGACCTCGAGACACTGTGATCATTTCTTGCATGCCTGTTCTCCTTGTCTGATTTAGGATTCCCTCTGTTACATGCACCACAAATCACTGGTACAACACACCACACACAGCACATATTGACATACAAACATCAAATGAAAATCTGCCAAGAACAGCTGATCTGTCTGCCTACCCATGGAAACCCTGGGGAAGTTTATTCAGAGAAACATCAGCCTTCCCATGCCGCTATCTTTTCTTCAGGAAGGGATGAACATGGCTGAGAGGAGCACGATAAGAGGGTCCAAGAGATATGATTACCTGTATCCTGTCTTCTGGCAACTCTGTTTTCATGGCCAACATCTCTCTAGCATATACGTCAGGATAGTGGGCCTCATTGAAGGCCTTTTCCAGCTCCTCCAGTTGGTAGGATGTGAAGATTGTCCTGAGGGGAGTAAAACTCTTTGATCAAAAAACATAAGAAGAAGCAAAGATGATGAAGAGTCAGAGAAATGGACACTGAAACCAGTGAAACCTGGGTAACCTGCTAACAGATAGCTTTTCCCCATCTCCTGTGTTTCTGTGCACAAAGGTCAGGTGCCAGGGTGAAAGGAGAACCAGAAAATGCCAGAAGATAGCACTTTTAACAGTTACAAATCACCCTCGCTTTCAAGGACTTGCCTCTGGAGACAGTGCCTCCCCATCAGGGAGCACCTACATTGATGGCACCTGCTCTTGTATCTCAGACTCCAGTGCCTCTTGTGAGGATCCTGGGGGATGTCCTTATCCTTTATGTCCCCTACAACTTTGAACCCACCCCTGGCCTGGCTTAAAACCACACCTCTCCTCCTCTTGCATCCAGACATTTCTTAACCCTTTGATGAGATGAAGCAGCATCCCCTCAGCACCCCGTCTGGAGAGATGCTGAGCCCTTTCCCAGCTGCTGGTCCTTACTCTCTTCAATCTCTGTGAGCAAATAATCCTTCATCTCGAGTTCTGATCTGTGGATAAATTCTCTGAATGTTTTATTCACTCTACTCCCCATCACTTTTCACCAGTCCTTCCCTACAAAAGCCAGGACCAGCTCCCTTCCTCTGCCTTTACTCTGGTTGCTCCCACCTCCCTATCCCATTAGCTGCTCCCTGCCAGTTTGCATTACCCCATTATCCTCTGGAAATCCTCCTGGACCGCCCTGGGCGGGCAGCAGCCCAACCCGCCTTCCCGCAGCCAGTTCTCAGTTTGGGACAACCAAATTGAAAAATCAGCAGCTGGAAAGCCGAGACAGATGAAAGCTCTTCTCCAGTGGATGGATAAGAAGTCTCAGACCACTTCCACTCCCTGAGGATTAAAACTCCCACCCTTCAACTCCTCCAGTACAGAAAACACAGTTTTTGATAGAAACCAGCAATACTTTGATGGCAAAAAAATCCCAAAATTCAATCAAGAAACAAAAAACCCCAAACAAACAAAAACCACAAAAAAACCCTGAAACCAAAAAGCAATGAAGAAACCAATCTAAACTAAAAAAATCAAACCAACATAAAACAACCCTCAACCCAACAATTAATTGCAGCATTTTTGCAAAGTCAATGTATAAATATCATCAATCTAAGAAACACGTAGCTCGCAGAAGGAAAGCGGAAATAGAGTGTTTTTCTAAAATACATCCAGATTTCAGAAAAGCGCTACAATTCTAGAGAACATAAACAGAAAATCTCAGAAATATCCTCCGTTATACAGAGTGAAAAGGATTCCACCAGGTCGATAATATCACTAACAAAAGCAGAATGCAAATGCAAGAGACCTGCCTGTAACCAGACCCTTCTTTAAATTCACTCTTAAATCCATTCTCTTTTCAAACCGTTTTTCTTCAACTCTGACAAATCTGTGAACTCTAGGGACAGCAGAGACACATCAATTCACATATTTTCTCTCTCTGGGACCACAGGAAAAATTATTCCAATTTTGAACCATTTTAGATTTCAAGCATTCCCCTCCACCTTTCTTCGGCAAAAGCACAAAAGCGCATCCAGGCTCAGCGGCAGGAGGGTACTGCCTGACGTTCAGCTGAAGTTTTCCCTTTTTAGTTCATCCCCGGGTAGCCCCTGTCCCTTCCACAATACACAGTCCACTGCCCCTTTTGGTTTTAATATCCTGCAGCTATTTGAGGCTATTGGTCAGTCATCTCCCAGCCCTTCCCTGATACAACTAGAGGTCTTAACTGTTTAGTACAGCATATAAAATTACAGCCAAATGTTGCAGGTCTGTCTAGAACCCAAAATAAACCAAATCTGAATTTTGTTTCCTATCTCCCATCCAGACGAGGAACTGTACACCAGTCACAGCCGTGTTTTCACCCAGCTCTGTCTGGGCCACAAACAAAATGAACTCGTGTTTACTCCAGAACACCCAAACTGGTAACATTTGGCTGTGGAGGGGCTCTGATCTTGGGATGAGCCCTCCAGACCGAGCCTCCTGTTGCACACATAGCAGGGCGGCTCCCGGGATAGTCGGTCTCCTTCCACCCCGCATCCTACTAAGCTTTCACTGGGGCGTCTTTTAATCCACCTTTCCTGCATCGTGGCAGGATTGATTTAATTATTCCTAAATCACCCTCAGTGGATGGTGCCTGGCCTTCCTTTGTCCCGGCGCTCCGGCCGCAGCAACGCCAGAACCCAGCACGGGATTTTTTGTTTCTGTTTATAAAACGCAGACTTATCCAACTCCATTTTAACTGTGGGAGAAGTCAGGCAAAGTCTATTACCCTGATCGTGCTGAGGGGAAACCAAATCCCAAAGTGGATCGTTGTTTCCTTAAATAATATTTCAGCCTTCTTCAGCTTCTCTGAAGGTTGTCTCTGATTCCCAACTACTTAATCTATTGGCAAAACATTTATTTCTAAGTAATAAAATATTTAAATTATTGATAGGAATTCTGGCTTGCTGGCATTCAATATTAAGACTGCTGTATGTGGAGCTGAGAACGGCTTTTATTATTTCTGACAGGTTTATGATTTTTCCTTCCCGAACAGTGGTGATCCGCATTCTGCCTAGGTCCTCGTGCTCTGCTCGGGATTGTGACTGGGGATACCTGGATCCGCAGCCAGAAAAAAAATAAATAAAACGACATCTGTGGTCGATCCCCCCACTCCTTACAGACACGTTCTCAAAACCGATTTATTTTGAACGGGGAGAAAGACACAGGGAAGAGCCCGGTGGAGAAGCCGCGGGGGCGCCGGGGCGCTCCGGCGGCCGGTGCCGGGAGGAGTATTTTGCTCCAGGCGGAGCGCGGTGGCTCCGCCGGGGCGGCGGGGCTCGCCCGTGCCCGGTTTCCTGGGTCGGCGGGAGCCGGCGGGATGGTCGCCCCTGGCTTACCTGTGCCGCCTCTTCTTTCGTTTCTTGCTCTGGTTTAGGGAAGATTTGGACATTTTTCGGTCGCTGGAGGAGACATCCTCGGAATCTGCGGAGAGACAGGCAGCGGCTGTGGGCTGGGGCTCCCTCCCCGCCAGGGACCCCCGGGCAGGGCCGGGCCCGGCGGCTCCGCTCCCTCCACCGGCTCTGGCCGAAGATTTCGTTGCGATCGCGCCGCGGACGGGGCACGGCGCCGGCCGCTCCCTCCCGATCCCGGGGCCGGCGGGGGCAGCTCGGGGCGATCCGCCCCAGCCAGAGAAGGCTCCGGGCCGGGACCGGGCTCCAGCTCTCGCTTCTCTACCCCGGCGTCGTTTGCTGAGGTTGCTGTTGTCTCTCTGCTAAAATGCAGAGCCCGGCGAGTTCAACCAAAGCGCAGGAAAAGGGGGAAGCTGCAGCCCCCTCCCCGCGGCACCCGCGGCCACCTGCCCCAGCCCGGGGATCCCGGACTGCGCCGCAGAAACACCGGAACGGGGACGAAGAAATTCAGGTTTGTGGAGCTACCAGCAAAAACAAACCCCAGGAGGAGCTGGTGCCTATCCGAGACCCCGGCTCTCCAGGGATGCCACGGTCCAGGGATATTAAGGAGAGGCAGCCGTCGCCTTTGCCCCGAAGGAACAGCCGGGGGACGGAACCGGGACCCGCATTTCGATGCGTACTCCGCCCGCGCTCCGGTGCCGTTCCTGCTCGCGGCACCGCGCCAACCTGCCCGGCCCCGGTGCCGTGCTGCTCGGCGAGCCGTGCTACGGGCACGGCCCGGGACGGGCACACCGTCGGAGGGCTCTGGGCGCTGCCAGGAGGAGGACAGGGGCTGCCCTCGTGGCCGGGGTCGGGCGCTGCTGCCTGCCGCTTCGGGGGCACCCAAGGCGGCCTCGGAAAGGGGCCGGCAGGCAGGCTTGTGGGAGGCTGCTACCGTCTAGGAAAAGGATGCCGAAAGGCCCCTGATTCTCCGGCAACGACTCGGGGTCGCGGGGGCCGCTCCGACGGGGCTCCGCGTTTTCTCGGGTCGGGTGCTCCCGGCCACGCCGTCACACTGCGGCCGCAGCCCCGGACGGGGGAAAACACGGTCCCGTCCGCCCTTCTCCTCTTCCTCGGGATCGAAAACGAAATCG
>VWZF01006311.1:819295-900857 GCA_013396755.1 Sclerurus mexicanus | reverse complement strand
TGGGGCCGGTGCCCGCCAGCGGGCTGGGGCTGCCGCCCGCCCCTGCGCACACAAGGGCCGCCCCGGCCCGGCCCGGCCCCGCAGGCCCCGGCCCCGCTTCGCCTCCAGCCGTGCTAGGGAGGTGGGGTTAGGAAGGGAGGGAGGGAAGGATGGAGGCATCCCTGCTTTCATAAACAGGCGCGGCGTGGGGCACCGGCCCTGGAGGAGAGATGTTCAAAGCCTCCGAGCAGGGAAACGATGGACTCTCTGGCTTTCTTGCTCATCCCATATTCGGAGATAAATATGTGGTCAGCAGAGAAATGAGCGGCCATGGAGAAAACCTAGAAATATAAACTGAACAGTGTTCCTTGAAAATGTAGTGCTGGAAGGTTTGCATATTGGAGAAACATTCTACTTCATGCCATCCGGGGTGGTGAAACAGTTGCTTGGACTGTCTAGACACCTATGCCCATGAGCATGGTTTCCAAACTGCACAGTTCCTCAATAACTTGCCTTTCACCACCCATGGCAAGATAGCACACACCTTGTCCTTGCCACTGTCACCCTAACCAAAGACATTAAATTAAGAGAAAGCTAGAGCATCCCCAGTTTCACTCAATGTGAGGCAACAGCTCCACCACAGTGAGTACCATGATAGTCCACAGTCAACAGTCCACAGTATGACTCCTAAAGTCTGCCCATGGGTGCCAGTTAATCAGTGGAACACAAAACTGGGGCTGGGACTGTAGCTCCAGCTCAGCATTAAATACCCACCTTCTGTTACTGCTTTGAGGGGAAGCAGCCTCCTGTTCCTCCTTTTAGCTTTGCAGGCCTCTAGGGTGGTCCATGAGGCCAAACAACTCCTGTCTTCCTGTGAATGGGAGGTTCTCCTGGTCCCTGGAAAAGACTCTGCAGTATCTGGTACATAGTGACACAACAAGGACTGGGAACTGTCTCTGAAATTTGTAGGATCTGTTCAGGATGGCCACAGGTGTTTTGGACTGGCCCAAGGGTATGTCCTGCACACTTCAGAAATCCAGGTTTAGAGCCTTGGCCTGCCAAAAGATTGGGTCTGCTGCAGATGCTGAATATCATGCCTTCCTTGAGCAAATCAAGGGCACCTCCACTGTGATGGCAGGACTGCTGAGGCTGTCTCCTGTCAGAGGAGCAAGGTGGTTACATACTGACTTGGTATTTTGGATATTCCCAGTCATGATTTTAAAGCAACTCATGTCTCCACAGTGATGGAAATGGTTCATAAGAAGTGAATGAACACTATAAGCCTTTTCAGGGGTATCTCAGGAGATCCTACCACATCAAACCTTGGCTGTGTCTTGTGTGCACTAGCTAACGCATGGTTTGCTCTCTGTTCTATCCCACTGGGGCTCCCCAAGTGTGGTATGCAATTTCCTTCCCCAGCATTCAACCTGGACTCACACAAACCGTGCCCCAGCCCTCAGCATGACTGGATCTGTTTGGGTAAAAATCCAAGCTATCAGCTTGCTAATAAATTATTTGAAATTTTGTTATGATTTCTCTAATTCTCAAGTTCTGTAACCTGATTCAAATTTCTCCAGAAACAACTTCTCCTCACACATCTCTGATGTAGCATGGCATTGTGTGGGTTACATGGCCCCAAGCTGCAGTCTGCTGGAGAATGAAGACCACCAGGTCTGTAGCCCTCTGAAATCTTGCAGCTCCCTCTGTTAGGTATTAGCATTGCTGTGAGGAGGTGCATACTGTGGTTCTGCCTAAAGAACTGCCCAGGGCTCACACAGGGTGTAGAGATGCACAGGGGCTCCTTCTCAGCTCGAGCTTGTGTTCTCATCGTTCTTTGTGTACCATCCTTCCTCCCTTTTCCCTTCAGACTTAGCTCTGCATCCCTACTCAAGGACAGGTATGGGGGTGTGGGTTCTTTGGGTGTGCTAGATCATGCAGTACTGACACAGAGCCCAACTTCACAAGCTTATGAGCCTGAGGTCCACTCTGTAGCATGGGTCACCTCTATCATTTTGTGCCTCCTTGACCACTGATTAGAAGTAGTTAATGCAAAGTTAATGTTCTGACCACTGCCAGGCTATAGAGGTATAGACATAGGGTCTTTGCTGATGTAAACTGGAGTTTCTTGGTGTTTTCATTGCTTTGCTCCAAATGCTTTACCTGCCCACTGGGGTTTTCTTGCAGGCTTTGCAGTGGAATGTGACCCACTGGTACTCTGTACACCCTCACCTCTGTTTTAACCGAGGGTGCTGGAGGGCCCTCCATTCTCCTGATCATGTCTCCAAAGCTGTGAGGACGGCTCTGTCCCCCTCTGCCAAATCTTTGTGAGTCTTTGGTCACTGAGCTGCAAAACTCAGTCTGTGGCTGTCTGCTTTTCAATAGGCTTTCTCTCATTCCTCTTTGCCTCTCTACAAGCTTTTGTGATTATGAAACTGAACTTATTTATCAGTACTTACTTATATTTCAATATGTCTGGGACTGTATATCTCTGACAATATTTTCAATCTGTCTTGACCAGAAGAAATTCTGGCTTTATTTGAGTTTTCCCTACTTAAATGGCTAAGATGGTCTCCTGGGGAGAGGAACCTTAGAAACCTCAGATCCTCTCACATTTTTCTGATCCAGCTCATCCTTTGCCTTCTTCCACAGTTATTCTGCATTATCCTTGATGGTGAACTTTTCCAATTCTCCCATTTCTGTTTGCAAATCTGTTCTTTATCCAGGGCACATGGGCTGATGTGGTTCTTCATTCAGTCTTGACTTTACTTCAGCCTTCTTCTGTGTCCATGGACAACCTGAATCCCAGTAGAAGCAATGTTTGTCATTACTCTCTCAGTCTGCAAAGAAGTGTCACTTCTCCATTTCTATAACAGAAGCACATTGTGTCACTTCTGCCAGTGCTGGATTCAAAGCTGTCTTTCTCTTTGTCTAGACAGACTTCAGTGGATTCAGTGGATAAAGGTGGCTTATAAAAAAGATGGAGAGCAACTTTTTACATGGGCAGACAGTGATAGGACAAGGGGCAAGGGGTTTAAATTGAAGGAGAACAGATTTAGAGTAGATGCTAGGAAAAAATTCTTTACTTGGAAGGTAGTGGGGCACTGGAACAGGTTGCCCAGAGAAGTGGTGGATGCCTTATCCCTGGAAGTGTTCATGGCCAGGTTGGAAGGGGCTCTGAGCAACCTGGTCTAATGAGTGGTATCGCTGCTCTTGAGGGGGGGATTGGAACTAGATGATCTTTAAGGGCCCTTCCAACCCAAACCATTCAATGATGATTCACACAGATAGGTCACAGACCTGATCTCCTGGTGCTCTTCCAACTCCTTTACAATGGCTTTTGGGTCCTTCCAGCACAGCATCAGTTATCCTGATCTTCTCTGCATATTCTGACAGTGGAAGTGGCCATGCAGCTCCTGCCTATCTCCTTTCAGATCCTATATAGAGAAAAATACTTTGACTTAAAGCATATATCTGTATGTTTTTATTTTAGCTGTGTTCTAAAACTTTGGAGAGCACTGGTGATCTACTGGTGATCTGAAGTTGCAGTCCCTGGACATTTTCACATTATCCTTCCATCATATGTTGCACTATAGATTGATATAGGACATGATAACGGTAATATGACAAGAAGAGACACTTGCTGTATTAATAAAAACTGCTGAGACATGAAGACTGACCAGAGCTACCTGCCCACAGACGTAAATTCTGTCTGTCACACAAAGTCTTCAAATCAAGGCTGAAAGTTTTTAAGAAGTGAACTATAACTCATCCAGAAGCTAGTGGCCTGATGCAGAAATTATTTGAAATTTTGCTTTCAACTGTTCTAGAGAAACTGAACATATTTTTGTTCAACCTGTTTCAAGAGTCCCAGCGTTGATTCATTGGAAAGCAACAAAGCAACAAGACATGGGCTATACCAGGGTAAAGCAAGTGCACTCTGTTCAGCAGAGATAATTTTAAAGTTAGCTAAAATGTGTCATAGGAAATTAATGAGGTTTGACCTGGACATCCTAAATGACGCTGTCATGAATGTAGATAAAAATTCACTTGACCCACTCATTAGTCATTTAATTCTAATATTCATTTTTGGGTGAGGATGTCCTGCTCAGTTCTTAATAATATTTTGGCACATAAGTACTACAGGTAAATTATACACTGTGTCAAAGGGTTTTGTTTGATGCATTGTCCTTTAACTATGTTAAGTGTTCCCTTTTCTTGGTTTGTGAGAAAGAGGAAATTTGGGAATGAACTTGATGTCCTTTCCATCATCAGATGACAAAATACTCTGAGTTCTTTAAAGAAAAGAGTGTGTTCACGTTTGCGGGAAATTCAGGGAGATCTAGTTTTGTTCCAAGGCATGAAGTCTTTAAGGAAAATAAATATCTAGGAAAATATTACTAAATGCAGCTTCTGCTCGTAGGCGAGTATCCATGCTAGGGACAACACATAAGATAAAGTATCTAAGGAGCTTTCTAGCCAGTCTATGGCCTGGGTTGCACTCTGCTCTGCCCATTCTAGGTACTGAGCTTCAAGGATGAGGATCTGGGCTAATTGTTGAGGGACTGCAGGAAAATAATGAGATTACAGAAACTGCAGAAAAATAATCAGATATCTAGATATCTTTGATCTACAAAGAAGATGACTGAAGTGAGATGCCAACAAGTCTTCAAATACATTTTAAAAAAATGTAACAGTGGTGGTCATCCAAAATTGTCCACTACATCTACTGAGCCTTATGGGAGATGGCTTGGTCTGTAGCAAGGCAGTAGGACAAACTCTTTTAACAGTAAGGAGAGTGTTAGAACAGGATGTCTATCCTCTGTAAGGCAGGCATTAGAATAAGATGCCTATCTTGGAGAAACTTCACTGGGTAGGTTTAAGGACAGGTTACACAAACATCTCCCATGATTGGTTTGCATATAGTGGATCCCATTTACAGATGGTGAAGGAGCAGGGGGCCTGCCAAGGTCCTTATGAGCTGAAATTGCTGTGTTTTTATGAATAAGAAGACCAGATTTCAAGAACATTGCTTATTCCACTGCCATTCAGAAAACAGAAGTCTTCTACTAAGGGTGAAGTCTAACAATCAAATTTGGGAAAACAAGTGGCTTTTTTTTCTGAGGGGTAGCAATCTTGTTTTCCAGATCCTAATCATTAACTAAAGAAAAAATTATCTGGCCCACAAAATTGCATAAATTATCTTAAAATTATGAAGTGAACACAAAATCATGCCACGGAATCTAACCAGCCTGAAGCTCTGGTGCGGTAGAGAACTGCTTTTACTCTTGTCACGTATTGCTAGTGGAGACATTTCTGATTTCACTGTCTCACTTTGGAAACAAGTTTGTATTTCATGCATGTAAGGAGAAGTCTGAGCAGCTAAGGGTGTGTTCCATGGATTTACCAGAAGTCTTTCCTGAAGTTGGTTGTGAAGGAACTCAGTGTATTCCCAGCTTTGGCAAACATGCTTGCCTATAATCCACTGCAAATGGCACCTTGCCTGGGAGCGTGCCGTGGGCTGTATCACTTCAAAGAAGTACCCTGGTGAGATTTTTCCTCCAGTGCACCCATAAATTGGTTTAGGTTTCCAAAACTGGGGTGCACAGACAGTATCAAAATGATCTAACAAGGCAGTGGGACAAGATACCACCTGTTTCCCCATACCAGTGCCTATGGGGAGCATGTGTGAGGCGGCAGGATGATGCAGCAGCCCCCACCCCAGCACCCATCAGCAGCTGTGATGCTGCTCTTGCCCACACCCACACCCCTGCCATGGGATCCTGACCCTCCTGTGGATCCAGAGCACAGGTCATGCCTGGAAGCTGTTTCCCATGTGTGGGGTGTGTGAAGCTGTGGGAAGGGACACTGTGACTGGTATTCTGGGTCTCTCCAGGCAGGGAGCTTGGGAAGGCAGCATGCTCCAGCAGTGGGAATGGCTTTGTTCTGCCTTGTCCCACTCTTCTTGAGCATCTCAAGTAGCAGGAAAGGGGAGGAAACTCAGCTCCCCGACCTCTGCTCAGGGTTTCTGTGCTTAACATCACCACTTAGGTGCAGCTCCACCCCTAGCATGCAGCAAGCGGAGCTTCCCAGAGGTGATTTTGCCCCCAGGTGGATGAGCTCCTTGGGGACTGCCATCCTCAACAGGGTGCTCCAATAGACAGACATCACCCAGGTTCCAAGCTGGGCATCCTGTCATGCCCAATATGAACTTGATGCTGCTGGGTGCTGCCATGATGTGTTACAACTCCTGGAGCACAAGGGAATCCAGCTGAATATTGTGAGTTAAATAGAGACATTCCAGGCACGTGGCATCAGCTGGGGCAGGAATTCTGGGGCCAGAAGCAATTGTTTGGAAGGTGTGGACTGGTATAACCTCAGATGCGCATGGGTTTGGGGCCATTGTAGGACATGGGTAAAAACCATGTCAGGGAGATGGGGTCAGGAGCGAAACTTCCCTGCAGATACTCAGCACCATATCCTGCCTTCCCCTGTGTCCAGAGAGGCTATGTAAGCCCATGTGTACCAAGAAAGACCAAGACCATCCAGTGGCCTCCTTACTCAGAACCCTTTTAGGAGTGATTTTAATTCGTGTAAATGAGTGTTTTTAATTTGTTATACTGGCCTTTATCTCTATTACCATCTCATTTGCTTTTAAACCTAGTTTTGCCATCCTGAGCGAATTCCATTTGATGCATTAGGAGTAATTCTCTTCCCAAAGGGTTAGACATTTTCTCTCCACATAAAAGTCGCTTATTTTGGATAAAGAGACGATTAGATTTATCTTTAATATTTTAATGGCAGCCAGGATTATTGGGTGGGCAGCCCCGGTTTCAGTTGTTGTTGGGGGATTAGACTCTAATAAACTCTTCAGATTGGGATTTTTTTTCCCTGTTTTTCACAAAGTACTTGTATTTATTTAAAAAATTCACTTCTTTTTGAGTCATAAATTCCATTTGCTGTTTCCTATTAGTATTAAATCAAGTTGATTAAATTCATAGTGACTATTTGCACATATATCTTTTTAATTTTAACATCCACAACATAAAATCTTTAATGGTGCAATTTGGAATACCTGCAACATACATTGCTGTTGCTGTTTAAACAGATGGAAATGAGGATCCAGAGGGAAAGGAGAGGCAGAGAGGAAGAGATGAAGAAATGGATGTTGAACAGTGGGTAAGCTGACTACCCCCATCACATGTAATGTGAAAGATTGGGAGATAGGAGATAGATAAGATAAGGAGATAGAATTTGGGGAAAGCTCCCTCTTCTCAAAATCACCAGCATCTTCTTGGTGAGCAAAAGGGGCTTGCAGCCTGCCCAGGGCCACAAACTCAGCTTGCCTCCACAGCCCTTCCAGTCCCAGGTCCCAGGCAGCCTCTGGAAGGCGGCATTTGCTCAGAGCAGGTGCTTGCAGGGCCGGGCCGGTGCAAACCCAAGGAGCGGGCACCCCTCATCCCTCGGGGCTCTGCACCCTGACTTGGCTGTCACAGATCCTAGTTTAGGCTAATCGTAAACTTGGTAATAGAATAAAATGTCAGCAAAGTAGAAATCAATAAGTGTTAATGCTCCAGGACTTTCACTGCTGGGCTGCCCTCTCGGGCTCCCCCCTCCCGCACCATCCTGTCCCTTTGATTTCAGTCCCTTCTCTAATCCCCACCTCATCAGCTCCGGGAAGGGCTGATCTGCAGCAGAAAATCCCTCATTCGGGGCAAAATCAGCTTAATTTGCAGCAATTTGTAGCAGGTCTTTGCTGGGATTTGAGTCTCAAAATTATTCCGCGGGTGGGGGCCGCAGCCCCTTGCAATATGGGCAGAGATTTCCCCGCTCCTCCGTTTGCAGAGATTTGTCTGGGGAGTAATTACAGCCGGGGGCGCAGCCCGGCCCCCGCCCGCGGGGCCTGGCACCGGGCGAGCGGCCGAACACGCAGCCGCCCGGATTAGCAGCATTAGCAGCCAGCGCCGAGCAACAATTAATCATTTGCTGGTAAATACAAGCGGGAGAGCCTCCCCCGGCTGTCGGGGAGGGACGGGCAGAAGGGGGTGGCCGTCCTGGCCTGCAATAGAGCAGTGAGGAAAGGGAAGGGAAGGGAAGCGCTGGGGAGGGATGGAGGCGCCCGGGGACCTTGTGGCCTCGGGATGGGAGATCAGAGCAGGCAACTTTCCTTCCGCTAATGCCGCTAATTACCGGCGGCAGCTCCGCCGCCGGCGCATCCCGCCGGGGGACCCGCGGAGAGCCCGTCGGGGCGGGACCAGCGCCGGGGCCGCTCCGCTCCGCGGGGACGGCGTGCCCAGACCCACGGCCCCGGTAATCCCGGAGGATGGGTGCTCCACGGGGGACGCGTCTGGAGCGTGGCTGGGTTTGCGGGGAGGGAGGAACGAAGCGGTGCGGAGGCGGCGTTTAGGTGCCGGGACAGCGCTCTGCTGAGCGCCCCGCCGCTTTCTTGGTAGAAGAATTACCTTGAGGTGAAATCGGAATTACACACGTTAAATGAATTAAAAGCTGACTAATGAGTGGTTCTGACAAATTCAACAGGGAATCATCCGCTGGCAGAGAAGTTTTGAAGATGTGTTGCCCAGAGATCGGTTCTTGGTCCATACCTTGCAGTATCTTTGTGGTGACTCAGAAGAATATACGAAATCAATGTTGGTAATGATTTCTACTTGACATAAAAATTGGTGGAGTGATAAATAATGATGGGAGTAGGTCAGTTATACTGAGCAATCTGGATCACTTGGCAGGCTCTGCTCATTTGAACAATATGTGATTTTAATATAGCCAAATGCAAGACCATATATCTCAGAAGAGAAAATGAAGGTCACAGGATGCTGTCATGAGAAGCAGTGGCTCTGAGGAGGATGGAGGAGATGTGACAGATAATAAAAACTAAGCATGGATTTTTGGTGTAATCTGCTCTATCAGAGCTATGCCGTTTTTGGATCATTGGCAAGAAAATATTACCTAGCAGGATGAGGATGGTCTTGGCATCACAAGACCATAATAGATTCATACTGTGTCCACTGCTGGTGTTTGCATTTAAAAAAAAAAAACACAAAACAAAAACAAAAACAAACCAGGAAAACCCAAAGAACTGGAAATTATTCAGATAAGAACTTCATGAACAACCCAGGAACTGAAAAACATGCCATACAGTGAGAATTAAGATGCTTGTTAGGTGGGAAAATTAGGATGTGGCTTGGTCACCCTCTGTAAGGAGTTAGGAGAGACACTTTCAGAGGATGGAAGATTCTTTAATTTATTAGACAAAGTCATAACGGGATTCAGCACTGGCAGGTCAAGCTAACTAATTCATAATTAATTTAATTAAATATAAGTATTAATATAAGGTCCGGATTTTTCACAGTGAGGATAATTGGTAGAGTAGGCAAGACATTTTCAAAAGAGCTTGATGTTGGAAAAAAACCCTCTTTGGATGGAAGTGTTTGGGGTTTTGACAGAAAAATAGATTGTTGCTTACACAAATCCCTAGAGCAATATATTTTGAATCTGTTTTACAAAAATGTTCAGAAATGTATTTTCTCTTGTTAATTTATGCATTTTCATTTTATATTATTGTACTACTATCACATTATAGAATGAAAAATCGTTTAAATCTGTTTTCATTTTAATTTTCAAACCCTTAAGTACATTTGCTACATAGTACTGAGTAAATGCTAAATTGATGGAAAATCCTTTTGTTATAACACAGCAGAGAATCTTCACGCTTCCAAAAGTGTGAAATATTTCATGTGGCGTGAAGTTACTGATGACCTTAATGATTTTAAAATATAAGAATCACCATCTCCATTGTCAATCACAGTGTGTTGCTAGCAATAGGTGTGTGTATACTGCAGACAGTGCTTGCTGTCAGATGTTGCTGATGACCTGTAAGACTAGTAGAAAAAAAAAAAGTTGCAAACCAGTATTTAAAATTACAACATTAATTCTCCGTGGAGAGAAAATACTTTAAAGTATTAGAATTTCCCACAGTATGAGAGAACCTGATTTACAGTCATGTCTAATATTCCAGCATTAAAACTGTTTACTGAGGAATGGTCTCTCCCACTTAGATGTTCTAAAATGCACGCTCCAGCACAGACAAAGCTTACAGCCTTGGCTCAGGTCAGACTCAGTGACTAACATGGCTTTTGGATCCAGGGTGCATTCCGGATGCGAGGATTCCAGTCGCCTCCATTGCTTCACTGTGTTGCACAGGGATTGCAGGAGGCTCAATCTGGTGTCCTTGCAGATGAAGCAGGATGGGAAGATGATGTGGTACAAGCCTCTCCTTCCAGCACCCTCCAGCTGCTAATGGGTTCTTGGTCCATGGCACCAGACAAGAGCTAATCCAAAGTAATTGTCCCAAACATCTACAGTGGAGGTGCCAAGTCTTCAGTACAACTGTCAGTAGTGCCTCCTGGTGTCCTCTAATGTATTAATAACCTGCAGGGCAAGTACAGCCATGAAATGTCTAAAAAAAGCCATGGAGCCAACACTGAATGCAGTGATGGAACATCAGGGTGAAAGGCTGAAGATCAAAAGCTCCCTTATCTGGGCAACCGTGGGAGGGTCTAAACAGGTGACATTCCCAAACCAGGAGGTGGACTTTGATGGTCCTGGTGGGTCCCTCCCAATTTAGGATATTCTATGACTCAGTGAAACTGGGGCTGCACGGAGGCTCACTGTGACCCACTGTGACCCCATGCCACCCTTGCTCCCACAGCAGGAAGGTTGTGCTCCAGCTGCCCGGGCATCTAGCAGCAAGTGTCACACCACTTTGATTTGAACCACTGGAATCCCATCATCCCTCTGCTTCCCTCTGGGTGAGCCAGAGGACTAAGTTGGCAAAATGAGTCAGGGTGCCCTTTTGTTTCCTCGGAGTCTGTATTAGCAATTGGGGTATCTGCCTCATGTTTACCCCAACTTTGGGTTGCTTGAGATAGCTCCATGTTTTGTGAACGCTCATGGGCCTCTTTCTCACATCATTGCATAACATCCTCCAATATGCATCCCATTTTGTTGGAAAACTTGTCCTGTTCTCTTGCAAAATAGCCTCTGTTTACCAATGTATCTCTGCCTTCATCCTTGTATGGAGCTGAGCAGCCTGCTTTCAGATCAGGATGGATTCCTGAAAATGCCAGTCGCACACTCCGGACTCCTTACAGTTGAACCCTGAAGACTTTAAAGAGCATTTTGACAGTCTGGAGTGGGAGAAGCCTTTCTCAGTGCTGCTGCTTTTGTGTAGTAAAGCATGGGCAAAGCTGGCTTTCAGTCACCTGCCAGAGGTTTGGTTTGCTAGGCAAAGGTGTAGCCCAGGGGAATGAGCCACACATGATTGTTAGATGGGCATAGGTTAAAGAGACAAAGAAGTACTCTGAACTGAACTATGGTATTTAGAGGCCCTGGAAAGAAAGCAGTGCTTGTTCCTCGGGGATGAAGCTGGGCAAAGCCAATGGCACAGGGTGGTGCTACTGCCCCTTCTGGATGATGTACAGGAGTATCAGCTGGAGAAGATTCTGCGCATGAGGTTGCCCAGAGAAGTCACCTGGCTTTGATGTGCCAAAACCCACTGTCTTCTGTTGAAGTTAGGGTAGGACTGGACTGCAGTACTCCTGGTCCCTCTGATCATGCCATGGCACTGCCCTTCGTCTTCAGACTCCTAACAAAATGCTGCAGGCATTGCAATATGTTCTTAGAGTTGTTGTAAGTGAACCTCCTTTTCCTGAAGATCTCCATAACAGCCATCAAGAAAACCAGCTTCAAACTAAGGCTCCTCCAGAGGCTAAAAAACCTTAGGAAAACAGACACCAAACCCCTGACGGAAACAATGGAAAAAGAGGGAGAAGGAAAAGGTAACGTATTAAGGAGTTGATTATGTTTCCAGTTCACGTATTTCCTAAAATAAATCTAAACCTGGGAAAATTAACAGTAAAGAAATGTTTCAGTAATCCCTTTAACTCTGAATCTCTGCAGCAGAAATACCAAGGTGCAAAATACTTTTATGTGGGCTTCAGAGATGGATTTATAAAACAGAATGAAACACGTTTTCGAAACAGAAAGCATTAATATACCTTCAGTAACTATGGCTTGTGTTGCTTTAAACTAGGGGACCGATTTGCTACCTCTTCTGACATTATCACATTGAATAATACTCACAGATGCCAACTGAACTACTTGTTCAAATTACTCAAAAAAATAAGACTATCAAAGCCAAATCATATGTAAATAATATCCTTCAAAGTCTGCTGAACACATCTTCTAGGCACAGAGTGCTAACATTTTAATTACCAAAATATAAAAATACTCACTGCAAAAGCCCAAGGGTCCAAAGTTTTTGAATTAAGTCCATTAAAAATAAATATATTAGGTTAAAAATTGTGGAAGGCTTTAAATAATGTATTAAATATATTTGGGGGGTTTTGTGCATTAGAATGGCTCCAGTTGGTGTTGTCACACCTGTTGCAGCAGTGCTGGTGGAGACACTTTTTATTAAAAAAAGAAATATTCTTGTACTCTCCTGATTCTTAGAGGTCTTTTTGAAAACCACAAATACAGTGAGATACAAGAAAACACTGTATAATGTAGCAGCAATGCAGAAACTACAGTTAATGAATTATTTTGCTTGCAGTGACCTGTAAATGAGACATGCTACCTTAACTAGATCAGCTTCCTTTTGAACCAGCAGTCCATTCTAGAGTTACTGACTGAAGAGGAATGAATACCATGTGCTCCCAGCACTTAAACAAACTAGCTCACTAGAATAAACCTTCATAAATATTTTTGAAGGTCAGGGTGGTCTTTTCACAGGAAAAACAAGATAATTGATCCAAACTGCACATTACTGGAATGACAAAGTAAATCTTCACATTTACATTTGTGCTAATGAAAGGACTTGAATGACAGAGTATTCAAAACTTTACACATTTTTTAGTAATTAACTTCCACAGTCTGTTAAATGGTTGGGGTTTTTTTGATGCTAACATTCTCAAAACTTACTTTGTGAAAAGTTTGCTGGTTGATGGTGAAGCTCTAGCATTAACTACATCCTTTATGTCTACAAATACCCTTCTATTTTAAAGAAATAAAAGGTGTATTAAAGGGTAAAATAATCACCAACTGCCATCACAATGTCAAGAGTAACCTCATCAAAATGGTCTGCATAGCATTACATCATGCAACTTCTCCAGACCTTAGACCTTCAGCCTCTCTGATCTCTGCTTTGCCTTGGTAGAGCCAACCAGTTGCAGATGGCTTAGTGTTTAGAAGAGGGAAGAGTGGACCTGCTGCTGTGAGCAGTGCTCTTGAGGGTGACATATGAAGCAAGAACAGAATTTTTAACTCAGCAATGGGGTATCAGGGAAGACTGCATTCACATAGTAAGCAAAGACATTGGAGGTTTTAAATATCTGGTAGCTTACTACAGGTAGATGACTCTATGACAGCAAATATTTTTCACTTTTCAGCTGAATTTTTCTTGTAAGTGTTTCTCTGTGCCATATCACTAATCATGACAGCCCATGTGTGACAAGTTCCACATTGAACTAGTGGGTAAATTTGACTTAGGCTGTCACTGGCTAATAGTTTCCAAATCATGTTATGAAATAACCTGAAATAAACAATTCATTCCAGCCTGGCAGTTTAATATCAGCAAATGATTTTTTTCTTGTTCTAATTTACAGGAGAAGTAAAAATAAACGGGAGTAAAAATAAAATAATAATAGTTTTTAGTTATTCAGTTTCTTGCCATTGCAAATCACAGTCAGTGTGGTGGAGATTTGCACCAGAAGTCCCAGCTGACATAGATGGGTGACAGCAGGGAGGGAGGGTGGGAGGGAGCTCTGTTAGACACGGTAGGGTACCCCATGGAGCATTCAGATAACCGCATGCTGTATTTTTCTCTCCAATGTTTTCTGCCTCTAATACTAAGTGTGGCACAGTCTTAGCCTAGCTCTGGGGTATTGTGGCTATGTGCTTGGGAGAGGAGAAAATATCACTGAAAAAACTCCATTGCAAGTTTCCTGGAAAAGTCTGGGTGCCCTTCTTCAGGAGAGACACCTTAGGGGCTCAGGGACTCGCTGGTGGTTCTTCTGGTGCAAGAGGAGGAGCCAGAGCCTCTGTGCTGCTTATGATTTTATAACATCCAGCACAGTGTAGAAATTGCTCAGCATGAATCCAAAAGGTAAGAAGAGGGAAACCTGAAAAGACTCTGTTTTAGGAACCTAGGGAAAAGGCAGCGATTCCAGAAATGTTTAACAGAAAAGTGAGAGTATAAAGACACCATCATTAACATGGCTTGAAAGACAGGATGTTAATGCAGATGAAAGCTCTTGCTGGTTGGACCTGCCCGGACATCCGCAGCTACACGGGTGTATCAGCAGCCAGAGGGGCTTTGACTCTGTTGACGTAGGTAAGTATAATCAGGAGGAGAAAGTGGAGGGAAGGCACAGGAGGGATGGAGACCAAAAGACAAAAAAGAAGGGGGGGAGAGGGAGGAAAGAAAGGACAGAGAGGAAAGGGAAATGGAGAAAGAGAGAAAATGTGGGGGGAGAAGAAGAGAAATGGGAAGGCAAGCAAGCGAGACTATTTCTATAATTACTGTGGATTGGCTCGGATTAAGGGCAACTAGCTGTCTCTTGGTTTTTGCTTTTTATATAACAACTAATCTCCTTCTAATCAGTTATTATTAAATTATATTCCATTTTTAATTCATTCACAGATCATTGGTGGCACAATTCGGACATCTGGACAGATAATTGAATAGAGATAATTTATGTAAATGAGGAACAGTTGTGTACAAAGGTGGGGGAGGGGAGATTTCGGCTCCCAAGGCCGGTGACCTAATGAGGAGACTCCAAAAGCTGCCTTTGCTCCCTGGGTGGACTCAGGTGTGAGGGGGGATGCTGGGAATATTTGGGTATTGTGTGTTGGATATTAACACACATACAAGAGGCCATCAAGCCTGAGCTGACTCATTTACTCGAGGGACCAACCTGTATTGAACATCATTTCTCCCAAGACTGAAAACAGTAGGCAAATCAGCATCTGGAGATGCCCCTTGCCTCCCAGGAAGAGATTGTTTCTAACCCGGATTTTTTCATGCCCCTTATTTACAGTGTGATGCACCAGTGCTGCACTAACCTGTTTGTAGGGCTGGGGCAGCAGTGAAGGAGCTACTCCATCTCAGAACACTAGCTCACTGCCAAGCCTAGTACCTTCTGCAGGCCTGATTGGAACCACAAGGACTATTTCTTACTCCTCAAAAATGCCTCTCTGATCTTTGACAGATGTGGTCTAATCTCTCATTGCTTGTCCCAAACTCTGAATTTTGGAACCAGGACAAACTTACGTAAGTAGACTTCAAAGAGAGCTTCCATGATCAAAGGCAGTAGCCAAGCACCACAGAGGAACTGCACTAAAGCATTGTGTTAGCAGCAATGTGAAAAAACTGCCCCAAAATTCTGGTTTATTGTCATCTACATAGGAATTATCAGAATGGACATTTGAAGTCAAATATTGTCCAGAGAGAGAACACAATGTGGCAATGGAATCCATCAGATTCAGCATGAATACCAGTGGGGTAGGGAGTCTACATTGGGCATGTTCTTATTCTAGCCAGAGGACTCTGATCAATAGGCTCAATAGAGCCTAGGACACGGTTTGTCTTGTCTTGAAAGAGGTGTCCACACTGGATTAGGAGAATTGCGTGTCAATTGACTTTATTGATGAGATACATATTGACTACAGGAGTAGCCCATGACTAGCTTGGGTGTGAGCATCTAAAGTTGAGCAAGATAGATCCCACTGTAAGGGAGATGAGGTATTATTCTACTTTTGCAGTAATGGAGCGGCACAAAAGCATATTCCTCTGCCTCAGAACAAGGGCAAAGATTAAAATTAAGTTCTTGTTCTGGGCTGTGGTTGTATTATTTTTCTACTACATTTGGATGCCACAGAGCTAGGTGCTGAAGAAAGAAGCATGATAGATAAATTTATCTTCCAATGGCGGAAAGAATGCTAGACTCAAATGCTATAGCAAAAATTTAATTTCCATCACTCTATCATAACAGGAGGAATTTTGCTGTGCATACAGAATGTCTTATTATGGGACTGTTGGAGGAAGGAAACTCCACAGATGCATTCGGCCTGTGGGAAGACTAATGGCAAGATTTGTTTGTCAAAATAAATTCAAGTTGAATTGCCAAGGATACAATGCAAACAAAATGAAACTGGTTCAAGTGACCTTCTTGCCTAGTGTCAGAAATACACTGGGTTTGTTCGGCTCTGCAGGGGTATTTTTATTGATTTAAAAATTCCTTTTTCAGGTCTGTCCTTGAGGTTCTAATTAGCAAAATGTGAAATTGCCACTGGAAAAATTATTGTGAATTTTCAGTTAAGAGTTAACAATGATAATGAGAATGCAGCCATATGACTGTAAATAATTGTCTCTGAGTGCAACCATAAGGCTGGGACAAAAGTTCTCCATCAAGGAGGGTTTAAATCTGCCCTTCTTCAAGTCTTCATAAACAATGGAGAAAGCAGACCAAGCTACCATTTGCAGGATACTGAGTTGGAAGAATTTGTGCCCATAAGGCTGAGAGCAGAGTCCTGCAGTGTAGAGAACACAGGCACAGGTCAATTCAGCAAACTGTCGTAGGGGTAAAATCCCAAAGCCAAAAACATGCCTCAGAGACAGACAGCAGGACAGTGAGAATAGCTGGAAATAATTGTTTGGTATGATCAGAATGTACATGTGCAATATGTCAAAGCTCTAAAAAGGATTGAGAGAGCTCCATGTTCAGAAGCATGACATTATTGGAGCAGCCCATTGATGCTATATTTCTCTAGTGTTAACTCATCTGTGCCAGTTTTTCATTTTTGTTTTTTAAGGAAATACTGATAAACAAAACAAAATGTAGAAAAGGAGAAAAAAAATGCCTGGGAACTTGTGGGTTTGGCCTGTGAGCCATCCATGGATGTGTCTGACTTAAGCGATAACTAAAGGGAGAGGAGTAGTAATCCCTCAGCTACCAGGAAGGTACAAAATCTGATGAGGCAGACTAAAGATTTGGGCTATCACTAGTAACAGGAGTAGTAGTCACTAAGTAAAAGGCAGATCACCTTTATCACAGGATAAAGGTGAGCACTGAGGAGGAATGGATAACACTAAACTGTAGGCATTTTGCCACAGCAACTGGTAGGACTGGGGGAGCTCTGTTATGGGGAACATTTAATAGATTAGATGTTTTCACTCTCATGCACTTGCCTTCTTACTGGTAGTAGCCACCAGTGCCAGACGCAGGAGCTGTGCAATGCTGCTGACTACTTGCATCCTGATGCTTGACTCACATAAATCCCAGTGAACGCAGGAAACTCCTACATCATGTACCGTGTCCTGTCCCAACCCTCCACACCTGCACACCCAACCTCTTTGACATATTTTCTGACAATCTTCTGTATATTCTGCCTTTCCTGATACTGCTCTCCCTTAAACATACTGGGGGCTGCTAAATGTCTTTGGGTTTCAAACCAGTTTTCCTTGTGACCATTGAACTAGTTTGGTATAATATAGTCTGTTAAGAAGGGACTATTGCATTTCTTTGTTTGTTTTAATCATACCTTATAATATTAAGCCCTCTTTTCTGTTATAGTGGAAAAGCTTCTTAAGAAGGGGTGCACTGCTGTATGTCCTAAACTTACCCAGTCTGGGATAGTCTATTTCCTCTGCAAACCTACTCAGTAGCCAAACCTCCTTGACAGTTATCTCCATTTCATCTCCAGTTCTCCTCACTTCATCATAGACTTAGTCAACTGCATTTTCCTGAAGGAGCGGGTGGGCTGTGATGAAAATGCAGACTCAGACATAACTGACTCTGAGGGAACTTTGAAGACCAGAGCTAATATCGTAGTTTGGCAGACAATGCAACATGAGAATCACCATGACATCTAGAACACAATGGCGAGTTGCTCATAGTGACCAAAAAGAAGATGGATCCTGGGAATGCGTCTACCTTTAATCCCAGATACAGTGAATTTAAGTCCAAGGCCCATCTGGCCAAGGGACCATAACTATGATTCTCTCATGGTCTGTCTCTAATCTGAAATGAAGGGGTTTGTGCTCTTCAGAGAGACAAAGGTGTGTGGAGCATCAAGTGTGTTACAAGGGTATGATATAAGCATCCTGGTTTCTATCTAAAATAGTGTTGCCAACAGGACCAAGGAAGTGATTGTCCCCCTGTACTCGGCATTGGTGAGGCCACACCTTGAATCCTGTGTTCAGTTTTGGGCCCATCACTACAAGAAAGACACTGAGATGCTGGAGTGTGTCCAGAGAAGGGCAACAGAGCTGGTGAAAGGTCTGGATCACAAGTCTTATGAGGAGCAACTCAGGGAGCTGGGGTTGTTTAGCCTGCAGGAAAGGAGGCTTGGGGGGACCTTTTTGGTCTCTATAGCTACCGGAGAGGAGGTTGTAGAGAGGTGGGAGTTGGTCTCTTCTCCCAAGTAACAAGGAATAGGACAAGGGGAAATGGCCCCAAGTTGTGACAGGGGGGCTTTAGATTGGATATTAGGAAAAATTTCTTCACAGGAAGGCTTGTCAAGCACTGGAACAGGCCACTCAGAGAATTGGTTGAGTCACCATCCCTGAAAATATTTATAAGACATGTGGGCACTTAGGGACATGGTTTCATGGTGGACTTGGCAGAAGTGGGTTAATGGTTGGACTCAATGATACTAAAGGCCTTGTCCAACCTAAATAATTCTATGATTCTATTCTATGAACAAGAATGCATAGGGCCAAGGAAGGGAGGTGACAGAGGACAATCAGAGCAATCATACAGACTGAAAGTAGCTGGGAATGAAGAGAAAGGGTCAAGGAAAGTATTTCCTGCCTTTACTTGAAATTCCATTACTTGGCGTGGATACTCGTGCCTGCCTAATACATTTGCAACCTCCCTAGATTTCCCCAAGGAAATGTTGCAGAAATGGATACTTCTCTTAAGGTGTACAGACAGTTTAAGTCTTCAAGCCATCACTTTCCTAGTAGGGAGGAGCAGCAGCAGCAGTCAGGTTGGTTATCTGGTGGTGATGGGGAGGCAGATGCTCACACCACTCTTAATTCTCACAGCAATGCTCAGTCAGTCACAGGCTCTCATGGCAGTGGTCTGGGTGGCGTGCCTCTGCTCTTTTGCTTTAGCCAGATCCCAGAAGATGGTAAGGGCAAATACTTTGTCCATCTCCAGTGTTCAGTCATCTTTCAGGTCTCCATCCTGTCATCACTCCTGGTTAATGAGAATACATTGGGGCGTGAGTAAGGAGAGCAGTGATATGTTCAGTGAATCAGTGGCACTTCCTTATGCTCCTAATGTCTAACACAGACCTTTCTTGCTACTATTTCCCGTGTCATGGGCACAGAGGGCAGATTTTTTCCTTTGCCCTATAGAACTTTTGTGCCTGGGGATTTTATTTTATCCTCTTTCTGTCTTCCCTTATCAAGTTATGTAACACTTCTTTTAGGTTTTTCTTGCAGGGCATGTCTCACACCTGTGATCATTCTCACCGCCCTCCATTAGACACTCTCCAATGGATCATCTTTGAAAGGCAATGCCAAAACTGGGCTCAATACACCAACTAAAGTCTTACCAATGCTGATTACAAGGAAAGGTAATTTCCAGAGGTTTTGACAGCTGCAGTCTTACCTATTCTTTACAGTAGGAGGTTTGCTTTATTTCCAACAGAATACTATTTTTGATAGGGTTTGTAATCCCTTTTAACCCCTAGTGCTTTTTTGGAAGAATTTCTGCCTAACAAATTGTTTTCTAACTCCCGTTTATGCATTTCATTTTTTCTGCATCACTGAGATTCTTTTGCATGGTGACTTGCATCTATGTTTTTTTCAACCACGTTCCCGAATTGCATCAAAAAGATGCTTTTGAATGCCAAGTCTGCCCTTCAGTGTACTTAAGGTGCCTTCCAGGTCTTCTGTTCCTTCTGTGTGTTCCTGATGTGCCCACTCCCTCTTTTGTCCTCCATGTTGTTAATTCAATCAATGAGCAGAACCAGACCCAGAATAGATCTTTGTGGAGCTATTCTCAATATATCCTTTATTTTGATAGTAAACTATTTGCTGAGCACAGTTTTTCAACGAATTTTTCATCTATCTAACAGTAGTTTCTGCTAATTTATATTTCCCTAGTTTACTCATAAGGATAGCTTTTGAAATGAAGCCTAGACAGCTTATGGAAGTAAAGATACACAACATCTTCTGTTCCTTCCTTATCTACAAGACCTGTTGCCTTGCAACAACAAAAAATTAGATTGACTGGAAAAGACTGATCTTTAATAAATCTACACTAAATACAACTGATTGTCTCATTTTGCCTTTGATACTTAGAGATAACTTGATGATTTATTCCAGAATTTTAATGGGAAAGGAAATTAAGCTGATTGGTCCATAACTACCCATTGCCCTTTCCTTCACTTTTTAAAGAGCACTACCTGTGAATTTCCTGTACTCTTACCACATCCCTACAGGTTCTGGAAGACAGCCACTACTGACTCTGAGAATGCTGTAGCCAAATGTCTAAGTACCTTCAATGAAGCTCATTACGCCCAATAAATCTGAATGCATCTAACTCAATAACATTACCTCTATCATACCCTTTCCTTTTTCTATTCCAAGATCTTACCTCTTTATCACTGTTATTAGTTTCTCTAATATTATCCTCTGTCAATAATTTTCACTCCCTGTTGAGCAGTGATCCAGTATTTTGTTTAGTCTTCTTCTTGCTACTAATGAATTTACAGGATGATTTCTTGTTCCTTTTCATTATCCTGCTTCTTACAAACTTATTTTATACTTAGCCTTTTTGATTATATTCCTGTTTGCCTCTGCTGTTCTTCTGTATGCACCTTTTGTGCTCCAAACTACTGTTTATCTTCTGCATCCTTCCTTCACAGATATGAGGTCAATGGTGAATTTGTGAATTGACCAGGTTGTTTTAAAAATATTTTTTCCTATTTTTCCATCAGACTGCCCCTCCTGGAGCAGAGGAGGGTGAGGTGGCTCAGAGAAATAAGGCTGGTGTATCATGACTTTGCTCCAGATGAAGAAGGTTAAGGAGCAGGTTGCAGGTTGACAATTGGATTAGGAGATGCAAGAGGCAGGGAAATGCAGGAGACCTCTTTTCCCCACAGTTGTTTGTTGTAAAAGCAATTATTTTGAGCATTATTAAAGATCATAAGCATAGCTCTAAGGACATTTTTGTGACGGCAGTCTAGGCTGCATCCTTGGATTCTGCACCCTGAGGTATTAGCCTGCTTGTCCAACCTGGGTGCAGGTGGTTGGTCTCATCCTCAGTCCACTAACAGTGCCAGGAGCAGGCAGGTTGAGGAGGGGTGGGAGAGCACAGTGCTGTGCTGCAAGGAGACCCTGCACTGCAGGACACCCAGGGACAATACCAAGGCCCTCGTGTGCCCCCACAGTGGGGCCTTGTGACCTCTCAGCTACTCCACCGCCAAGCCCACATGTACAACACCAAACTCTCCTCCAGCATCCTGTCTCGACAAAGCCACTGAGTTCATGGGCAGAGGGCTTGGGGGAATACCAGGGTGAGCTTCTTGTCAGCACCTTATCATACCACCTAGCCAATGCTGCCTCATACACATGTATTCTCCAGCATCCCAGTGTCAATGACCTTGCTGTTTTATACCCCCCATTTTGCCCTGACAACAGGTCCTCCTCTTCCTCCTCCTCCTGCTGTCCTGGGATCTGCAGACAGCTCCCCTCCCTGTGCTCCTCATTAACACCCCTCCTAACCGGCAGGAGCAGACACCACCAGCAGCTCCTTTCCCCTCCAATCCCCTCCCCTTCCCTTCCATAATCTATCTAAATATTAAAATGAGTTTGTCCCTGATTTACATGCGTAAGAAGGGATGTAATAATGAGGACGTAGATTAGAAGATTTAGCACAATCGTTTGTGTAGATTGTGTCCCATCAAAGGGCAGCTCTGACAAGCCGAGATTAAGGAGCAAACAGCTGCCGCTGGAATTCAGTCCATTTGTTTGTTTGCTGTTTTCTCTCTTGACTCCAGCAAACAGTCTCATTAACATGCAAGTGATTTGCCCCTTAAGCCTTTTCCTGTTTATTATTGGGGGAGTTGCTGACGAGGGCTTTGTAGAGTCCCTGGCCCAGTTCTGAGAGATCGACATGCAAATCAAGATTAAAAATGAGAAGTAATTAAAAACAAAGAAGGGGCCACGACACCTTGGTCCCCTCTTCCCTTTGAGGGGTCTTAAAGTTAGGGCACCGGGAGAAGGTCTGGGGTGGGGGGAAACAGAGTGCTGCCCACCCATGCCTGTGTGCTCCTGGCAGGTCCCTCCTGGCTATGGTGCAGAGCTCTCCCTTTCTCCTGTTCTCCTCCACTCCTTCTGCCTCCCCCCTCCTCAAAATGTCTGTCTGTCTGCTAAACTCATTTGCAGCCTTGGCTTCAATGGCCTCGTTTGCAGCACCTTCCATATGGTCCCTGCCTGGTGCCCGCCACAGCCTCGGCACACTGGGCAGCACATCCTGCACCACTGCTGACCTGCTGTGCACAACCCCTAGCCCGGGGCCATCCGTGCCCTCTGCTCCTTATCGGAGGTGTCCCCATCCAGCATCACGACCCTACCAACAGACCCTGCAGCTTTCTCAGCACCCACAGAGGGTGAGGGACTGAGACACGCAGGGATCTTGCAGTGGCCATGCTCACGGGCACAGATGATGATACACTGAGGGCTCCTCATACAAGGGTCTCCTGAAGCCACACAGGTTGTGGAGGCTAGCTCAGGTCACTGGAGCAACACTGGGAACAAACCTGCAGGGTGTCTGTCTTTCAGTAGCACCCAGATCCAGCTGCTGAACACACTGCTGGGTGAGAGTGCAGGAGTAGGGACGGTGTGCTCATCTGCCAGCTCCCCGAGTCCAGTGCATCCTGTCTGCAGCGGGCTAGGGATGACAACTGTGAGGAACGGCACGAAGGATTTCTTGGGCTGAGAGAGAGAGACTGTCACATAAATTCCCTGCAAAGCAAGCAGCCCTTTCTCTTCATTTATCAGAGTGCTTGCTTTATCCCCTGCAAGACAAGTAAAAATATAATGAAGCCTAGGAACTTGCTCTGGGAAGCAGCAATGGTTATTCAGTGTGTGTCTACACAGACAAGCGGGGACGGAGGGGGGTTTGCTCTGGCCAGCAGCTGACTCCTGCCTGGCAGTGAGGAGCTGTGCTGGAGCATCTCCACACCCAGCCTCCTGTCTTGGTCACCCTCAAGGCTGCTGGCTTGGGCACAGCGGCTCCTGGACCCAAGGTGAGTCCTGCCTGGGTTCACAGCATGCTTGCACCTTGTTAAACAGACTTGCACGCACACATGCACACACAGTTACAAAATGTGTGACTTTACTTGAGTCCTGATGTTGACAGGTTGCTGCACGCATTTCCATGGAGCCCAGGGCCAGCAGGAGCTGAGGACAGGCAGCTCTAGGCTAGTCCAAAAACCCCTGGCCCAGGGGGCTGGCTGTTGTTTTCAGTGGTTACCCAGCGTCCCCGAAGTTGGTTTCACACATGACTAGGGAGAGACTGCAACACTGCAGATATGTGACTGCAGATTGCATTGTAATGAACACATGTAGGAGAATCATGATGCCTGTTGTAAGTACTTTCTAACCTGAGTGCTTTACTTTTATAATCATGGGATAGAGCTGCAGAGAGGGTTGGTCAGGAAGAGCTCACTCTTGCACTTGCTCCAGTCAGTTATGAAGTCCAAAGAAGCTCATGGCTTTTGTAGGAAAAACTGTTTAGAGCAACAGCCTTCTCCTCAAACCATTTCTGCTACTTGCCAGGGCAACGTAGCAAGGAACAACCAAACCAAAAGATTACCAGCCTCAATGTTACGGCACTGCGCAAAGTAAATGAGGTGGTGGCCACGATCCTTGCCAACACCCAGTATCACGTACAGGCAGAATGACAGGCAGGTGACTGTGAATTCCCTGCTCTTGTTTTCAACTCAGTGGTCAAAATAATTAATGAAATAGTTATAGCTTTTGCTTTTTCAAACTCAGAGAATAGCACAGCTTCATTGCTTACCTAGGTTTTTTGCATGTTTGTTATGACAGTGCCAAGGAGGAGAAGAGCATTTTCCCAGCTGAGGCACTACCTGCAGGACAGCACAGTCTCATACAGCTGGAGTGGCCAGTAAAGTTTAAACAATGTCAGGGATAGGAATAGATATCTTTTTCTGTCTTGTACTTGAATAGCCACAGGATTCCTCTGATCGACTCTGACCCTGCCCCCTACCCCTCTCCAAGAAGTACCTCCCCAGCCAGCAGCCATGCTCCAGGTGTGCTCCCTTAAGAGATGGCCATGTGCAGTTCCAGCCTGGCTTCCCAGCGAGGCAGCACTCAGCTGTACAGTGCCTTGCACACTCGCTCACCATGCAGTCCCATCACAGGGAGGTCTCCAGGCAGCAGCAGCAGCAGCACCCCACCAACAGTAACACTGCCTCTCTCAGCATAATTTTTTTTATCTGTAACAACTCAGCCCTTGTTGCGATTGATTTTCAGTGGATCACTGAAAGCTGCTCCATCAGTCTGGTCCTAACAGATTTCTACTGCCTGCTTCTCTGTTGTTTTGGTGGGGATTTTTTAATTTCCACAAAGATAGAGTTGTGGTTTATAATGGGATAAGGATCCCAAAGAGTGGGACCAGTCCTTCAGCCAAAGGAAGACACATGAGAGAGCGGTCTGGAAGGAAAATATTTGTAAATGATGGAAGTGAGGATACCAGAGTTGCTCCTGATTCCCTCCAAAAAAGAGCTGTTGCCCAAGAGGGTCTAGAGATCACCCTGAGATGGCAGGTGCAGGAGAAGCTCTGGAAAATGGTGGCTTTGCCAAGGGGACAAAGGGGACACTGAGTCCCCCCGAATCTCATGAGTTCCTGCATTATGTTTGCAGAGGGGTCCCTGCCCAAACTTCCTGCTGTAATAATAAGTGCTTGACTGAGAGCAGGGCAGCACAAAAAAAAGAGGGGCCTCATGGTCCCAGCTGCAGCGTGTGCCACCATGTGAGCAGGGAAGGTGGGGGAGTCTCTAATCCCTCAGGGCCAGGCCAGTTGCCAGGATCCAGCTTGTTCCCCAGCATGGCAACTCCACAGCCTCTCTCTCACCAGCCCATGACACTCTTTGCAGGGCAGGGGCTGCCTGCAGTCTCTCTTGTTGGACCTCGTGCTCCAAATAGCTGCAGGCACGAAAATGCCAAGTTTTATGTGCACCTTCTTTTGGGATATCCAGGAGGCTTTTGCGACCTACATAGACACTTAGCTGGGTCAAGAGGGAATGTTGCATCTCCTAACTTGCCCGTCTGATTGTGGGTGGTTTCATGCACCAACTTTGCAGACCTGTGCTGGGCTGCTGCTGTTCCTCTCTCTGAGGAACAGTAAGTATAAAATTATCCTTATGGACATAACAGGGGGACTTTTAATCAAAGCCACTCCAGTGCAGGAAGCTTCTCTCTTCAGAGCCAAGATATCCAACTTACCCTCCACAGCATCCTTCTTCTCTTGACTATGATTATTGTTGCATTACTATTGCTATTATGTCATAAATTGACGTCTTGTGTTCCTGTTTGTTATCTGGGGATTCTGCTCTAATCTTGACAATCACTAATGCAGTGTAAATCCAGCACGCTGGGTGATAATCTGGCTACATAAAAAAAAAAAACCAAACCAAAACCCAACTTTCTAGGCATAATCAAAACCTTTCACTTTAATATCGAGCACAATACTTTTACCATGAAATTGCATTTCTCCCAGCTCTTCTTCTCCACAGCTCAGAAGGATGTGGTGCTCTGTCTGCCCTTAGATAGCGCCGGTGCTCAGTGGGCAGGATGCAGGATCCAGCGCCCAGCACAGCTCTCGTCCTGTGCTCCGGGCACTTCCAGAAGCTGGCAGGAGCCCTGCTCCCTCCCCGGCCGGGAATGCCTCCCCTCTGCCAAACAGAGCTCCGGAGGATGGATGGGGGCTTTTCTCGGGTTGTGTTAATTTCACACAAAAATTAATTGAGTATGACTCATAGGTAGCACTTAATGCCACTGACACGCTGCTTTCCGCCTAGGTGTATCTCCAGGTGCAGCAGGCGTGCTCAGGACTGAGCAGGGCAGTGTCTCAGCGCTCTGCGCACGGAGACGCGGGAGGAGCGCGGCTGCAGCGACCGCGGCAAACCGGGGGCAGCAAACGGGGAGGGCGGGATGGCGCGGTGGTGCGGACATCTGGCAAAACGAAAGGGCCCCTGAGCCCAGGCAGGGCTCTGTGCCGGCAGGGAAGGCAGAGCCCGGCCCCGATGCCGAGCCCGGCCCGGCCGCCCGGTGTCGGTGGCGCGGCGGCCGGGAATGCGCCGCTGATCCTAACCAAGTTTGCCAGCCATGCTTTTCTCATGGCTCCCGCACAATGGCCCGTTTTCTGCCCACCTGCCGATTATGCTTAATTAGGCGAGGAGTTGATTAATTTGAGGTAATTGACAGCTAATTACAGGCCTGAGGGCTCATTAACTTGACGTCCTGTCTGAGGAAATCAGCTGGAGGGGGTCAGGTGATGTGCGCCCCGCTCTGGTGCCCGCTTGCCGCACGCTCACCTGGGCTGCCCAGGATGGGGACGAGCGGGGCCAGCCGCTGGGATGTCGGGATGCTGGGGCAGTGGCTGTGGGGCCGAGGAAGGACAGACACCCCAAGAGGGGATGTGGCAGGGCAGGAGGGCTCCCCGTGGTGATAAAGCAGGCTCCAGCTGGAGAGGGGCTTTGGAGGTTGGTGGTTGGGTGGTGGCTCGAAGAGTAAACAGCCAAGCATGCAGGTACGAGGGGAGAGGGACATGGGTGGGGTGAGGGCTCCCAAGGCTGCAGCTCCCTGTAGGCTCGGCCAGCAGCAGCCCCCATGCCCACAGCCCCAAGCAGGGAGCTGGTGGTGGCAGAGGGATGCCACAGGTCCATCACCACAAGAGGAGCCCACAGCAGCTGCCAGCATGCTGCAAGCACCCCTGCTTGCTGTACAGCAGGTCACTGCAAGGCATCGTTAGTCACTTCATATTTACATCAGGCAATACAACTACTGATTGAAAACAGGGAATTGTTTTCTAGTAAGACTTTTCTCAGTTGCTCTTTACTTCATGCACATAATAGGACAGCAAGAAAACTGTTTACCTAACATCCTATTGATCTCACTCTATGGAAAATTTGGGCATTTCTTCTGGATTTACAAATGTATCCTTATCTCACCTTTCCGTAACTGGCATGATCCCTGCATAGAGAGAGGCTAAATGACATAACCAAGGTTACACTGAAAATCTAGGAGCCTAATCCAGCTTTTTGAGCCCTAAACCCAAGACCTTGACTGTAAAACCACCTTCACCACTTTCCTCAATCACAAGGTGGGTTACTTGAAGATGACTGATACCTGCCAGAGGTTTGGCCTTGTGGCCACTCACCTTGTGGACAAACAGCTCATAGCTGTGGGATGTTCCTGGTAATGCTGAGGAGAGGGGCAGAGGATGCCTTTTTAAAAGGCCACTGTCTAATTTTGTCAGACAAGATGTGGCTGGAGAAATGTGTTTGAAAGGTCACAAAGGTTTGTGATGGCTTCTTGTTGCTGTGGGAGTGCTCACCACCCTTAGACTCCATCTCATCTTCTGAAGGTCTTGCTCCAGACATGGTACATCATGGGATATAATGACTGATTATTAAGCCTGGATCAGGATTCAGTAGTAACCCAGTGCAGAAAGTGGCAGAGAGGGGGAATGAGAAGTAAGCCATACTGGTGAGCAGAATGACTGTGAGACACAGTAATAGCTGGACTGTCTGAGCAGCCACAGGCTTCATACCAAGGTACTTGGCACTGCTACGGACAATGAAATCGAAGGAACAGGATCTACTGGCAAAATTGCAGACAACTCTTCCTCTGTTTGCATATGAAAGTCTAGTGAAGAATCCAAAAAATCATCATAAATCACAGATTGACCTGACCACTGGGGCTCTTCAGCCAGAGGAAGCTGCATTGCAACTGGAGCCTTCTCAGACACTTCCCTTCCCCCACTGGCATTATTCCTCTGCCTTATTTTGGCCATACTTTGCCTCTGGCTCCTCTGAAAGTGCTGTGCCATCCTCTCATTCTTGGTGTGATCAGAAAGGATGAAAAATACAAGTGTCTCATCTGCATATTGCTGACAGTGGCTTTTAGAAACCTGACTAAACAACTTGCTTTGATATCCTGCTATTGCATTCCACAGCTAACTTATACACTGCCCTTTATCCCTTTGAAATGTACTGGTGCTTCATTTTTTTAAGCTCTCGTTTAAATTTCATGAAGTTGGGTAAAGCTGACTGGTCTATATGGCAATCATTATTTAATACCCTTCTCCCATTTGTTGTTCCTTCTTTCTACTCTAAACACACCCAGCCTGGGTGATGATTCACGATATGGAGGCCAAATGGACCCATGTGACGAATAAATTTTGCTCACTTGCTCAGAACCTCTCCTGTGTCTGTCTCTTTCAGGAGAAGGTGTCCATAATTTAAGTTGCATTTGAGAGGAGAACACCCCAACAACTTTTACAGTGGCATTTATCATTTAGAACCTGGGAGAGGAGTTACTTGGAGGAGCCCAGACAGGTAGTTTCCTCTTTTTCTCTCTAAATCCATTGTTGAAATTGGCTAAACCTTGGCAGTTTCTCATCTTGACTATTACAAGGCTGTTGCCTTCTAGTGTAAATACAAAGACTACATTGGTGTAGTGGTATTAAGCTTTAGGTATAGCACTGGGCTACCTAGTCATGAATTTCTTCCTCTTTCCTGTGTTGACACGGATTTCATCAATAGTGCCTGAGAATCTCATAAACAGGGGTACATTTAACTACATACATTTTCTATGAGCTCACTTAATGTTATCATCAGCTTATAGATGATGATAGGACCAAAGTATATTAAGTGGTTACCCACATTTAACAGGATGTCTGAGGTGGATCCAGTAGGAAAAGTGCATCCTGTGTGTTTTAACTCGCTGAACCTTAGAGCTTTCTCTTGCTATAGAAAGCCTCACTCACCAAGTGCCACACTGTGATGCTGAGTACCTTTCAGAAGAAGGAACTCTTCTAAAGTCTAAGTTTTAGGAAAACTTCCTCTTTGGTACTGAATATTTACCTGAATTCCTAGAAAATCTCCAGAAGCCAGAAGGCCCACTCACTGTTCTTGAAAGTGTTCCAAAAGCACGTAGATGTGCTTAGGAATACGGTGGTAGACCTGGCAATGTTACCTTAATGGTTGTACTCAACCTTATAGAGGTCTTTTCCAACCTTCATGATTCTGTGGTGAGTAACGCCTTTCATCTATAATGAAATTGCTGAGTCTGAGCTTAGGGGGTTAGTTCTAGTAACAGGAAATTTTACACAGCTGTAAAGATCTGGGTAGGCAGCAACAGATATGATCCTTGAGGGAGCAGTAAGTAGCCATGCTAGGATTGTCATACTGATCTATGGATTAGGATAGCATAGGATCATTTATTTGAGAGGTGCTTCCTCAGAGAAATCCACCCTATAACAGTATATTTTGATTTAGGCTGATGTCACTTCAGCTGGGGAGACTGGTTATTGGCATATGTTCATGACAAGTTATTGGTATTTGAATACAGGTCAATGGGACATCCAGAATGTCATCAAATTTAGGCCAACACCTTTTTGTACTAAGTCAGTGGATGCTGGATAAAAAAAATTTGAAAAGACACCAGTACTCAAAGAGTAGTGTGTAGTACCAGCAATCTGTTTTACAGCAGAAGTGCAAATAATCCCTACACAAACTACACACAAAATTTCTAAATACAATAGCAGAATGGAAATTATTGCTATGATCACTGTCAGGGCAAGCTGTTTGAACTTAATTTGCTTTTCATCTCAGAATTTTTGGCTTTGGAATCCTGGGCTCTTGGGAATACAAAAAACAGGGGGGGATCTCACCAAATTGTTTGTCTGAGGGATGCAGCTCTACCATTTTTGGAAAACAAGCTGGACTTCCAGCAGGTTGCAGTGTTTTAGAAAGTTTCCCGATTTCAAGAAATAAGATATTCCCACTTCTGACCACTTCCTAAACAGTGGCAAGGATGCAGCTGCTGCCCCTGTCAGTTTAAAATGCTGCATCAGCCATCGCGTGAAGCAGTCATTTGTGTCACCTGGATGAAAACTGTACTTAGATGTGGACTGGCGATATGGCCTGTTCCTTCTGTGATAGCTTTCCATTGCTTTCCTCTTTGGACAGAGTTCAGGCCACTTCGGGAGGAAGAATGTTAGATCTAAATCACTAAGATTTTCTTGACTTTTCATCTGTTCTCTTATTTGGCAGATACAAGCCGTTGTTCAGCACTAACATCCTCATGCCACATGTCCTGCCACAAATGCCTACCTCATAGTGCTTTTGCAGCTGGAGCTGTGTCTGAACCTATCCACAACACTATCTGTAATCAGTGACTTTTAAAAGAGTGACCTTCTGATTCTCCAATGTCTCTGTTTAATTTGAGTACCTCTGTGAGATAATACAACAGGCTGAGAGGACTGCTCTGAGCCCCAGGAGTATGAATGGCCGGAAGGAGAGCTTCTTAGGTCTGAGTTTTCTGAAATACTTCCAGCTCTTTTTCTTACCTAAGAATTTCTTCTGCACTGTACAGTGGGAGTGGTCACCAAAAATAAGCTCTTTCTATTGAGTCTGGCTCCAGAAGTAATTTTTTTTCCACATACATAGAGTCTGTGCGGAGTAACTCAAAGCACTGTGATGCCAAAAACAGCAGCTTGATGAAACATTGCTTTAAAATCCATGTCATAACTAAAACATATGTATATATGCCCATGTTTGTACATCTGTATATTGGCACCTACCCTGCAGAGGCTGGATGACAACTCTCTCAAATCAATTAGAAAGCTGAATTTTAGGTCAAGATCCTGCTAAACAGCTTCAAGAACTGCCACAACTATTCTTATCCCATGGTTACACCATGCAGGTCTTACCAGTTCTAACATTGATAGAAAGGTATTTTTCAGGTGCTGCCCATGTAAGTGACAGAGCTCCCAATCACCAGAAAACCAGCCCATATTCTAAATTTAAATGAGATCTCAGGATCAAAATTCTAGAGTTCCAACCCAAATGTGGTACATGATGCACAAATTACTGATACACATGCTTAACTTCATGTGCCTGAGAAGCCATTTAGCAGAAGACTGTACACAGGTGCGCAGACTTTTTATATAATTTCCAACATCTTTCACCTTACAGAGCTGCTAAGTAACAATTCTCTATCAGTATCTGGGTTTCAGAAGAGAAGCTGCCTGATGGATTGCCTTGCTCAGGAGTAAGAGGGTTACTGTAATTATCTTGTTTGCAAGAAAAATAAGAACATTTACTTCATTTTAGGTTAGCAGAAAAAATAGCAATTGTGAAATTTATCATTAGCCCAAATGCATTTTTATTTTACAGATAAATAAATGTTGAATAACTGACCTGACCTTTGTGCTAGTATTTTTCCCATTATTTCTGTAGGAAATTTATATTAAATTTTCCATTAAATGCTGGAATTTTTCAAGACATTTCACTGACACAAATAAGAACAAACCACTTTATGTGTCCTGCATTTTAACATTTGGAGGTGAGAGGATAACTAAAAGCCATCAGTTTCCATGGTGTAGAAAATAAAGAATATTTCTGAACATTTGGCTTACATGAGACTGTTTATGTTCATGCACAGCAGTGCTGATGTGTTGCAAACTTGTTTGAATTAAACTGAAGAGCCCCAAAGAGGACCTTATACCTAATTTGTTTGAAGATGCTGCCAGACAGTGTGAACCACAAGAATCAGACCAGCAAGTCACCAGGAGGATTAGTCTTCTGGAGTCTCTGAGAGCATTGGTTACCTTGAAAAGAGTAAGACACCAAGCAAATTTCTCCTTCCTAGGACTCACCATTCTGTACATCCAGGCAAGGACAACAAGTCCAGAGTGAAGAGGGAACTTTGGTAAATGTGGGACTGGCACGGGGGCATTGGATGATCTGCAATCCAACAGCAGAAGTCAGGTGCAAGTAGCAAAAGGTTTGCCTGTGCACTGCCTTCTGACCAGTGCACTGACAGTACCTCCTACAAATCTGGAGGAGTCCGAGGAAGGAGGTGGAGGGACAGCTGGGTATCTATCCATACATTCTCCCAAATAAAGGTATTTTGAAGTTGTGTAGGTGCTAGACATTAAAAGACATCAGATACTCACCACTTCAAAGCACAGACTGTTTACTTTGGTATAGCTCCGAGCTGGGATTTGTAACCAATTTAGTAGGACAGCTTCTCAGAATTTATAGAGGTTGATTATTTTGGCATTAGTTTGATGACTGATCTTCAATCTAATGTCGACAGTAAATTAATTTAATGCTCTGATAAGATAGTGGGTTTTTTGTTAGCTTCCCTCAATAATACTTTAGCTTACATATGTATACAAATAAACATGTAGCTTATTTGGCTATTACTTTTATTTCATCTTAGTTTAAGACTTTTATGAACATTATAATAAAAAAAAACATGTACAAATGCCCTCCTGATATTTCTGTAGGCACTAACAATTGACCAGAATGGATATTACCAGGCAAAAATCCCAACTGCATTCACATAAGAGGTAAATGATATCCACACATTTGTTTCACTGACAGTACAAAAATATATCAAATATATCATGCTCTGCCTGTACACTCAAATTTTCAGGACATGGGCTTCTGACAAAGAGACATCTACCCACTTGCTACAAGAAAAATGACAAATGTTACTTTTTTTGTCATGGACAATAATTTTGTTAAGTTACAAAAACCAGGAAGCTGCCTAGAGATTAGAGAAAAGGAATTGTGTTCTTGAACATTAAAATAAAAAAAAATAAAATATTTGGAGTTCCCAGGAATATCTATTGTCAGTAAAATAATAGAATTTTAAAAATAGGGGAAAAAATCACTAAGCACCTAGAGATCAGACAACAAGCATCAGCACTAGGGATTTCTAAAGGACAAATTGTGCTGGAGAAACCTGATTGCTTTTTAAAATAGAATTACAAAATTAGTGGATGAAGGGAACACAACGGATTTGATACATTCAGATTTTAGTAAAGATTTGATACATAAATCCTACTCAAAATTAATGCAAATGGGTTTGGCTACACCACTAGATGGAATAAAAAATTGGCTGGAGACCCACAAATAAAGGATAATGATGCATAAAAAGCTATTGTGTTGGAGGGAGAAGTCTCCCTCCCAGAGATCAGCAGTCATTTCTGTCCTATTTAACACCTCTTGACATGAGGAAATCAGGAAATTTTGTTAAGAGAGTGAAATATGGAAGGACATGTGTGATAGACCAGCTGAAAATAAAATCGGATCCCAGCAAAAATACAAGAATTGTCCAAACCACAGTATAGTAAGAAGGAGGTCCCTAGAAAACACCAGATGAGAATCCCTGCAGCAGAAACCAACGAGATGGGAATCTGCAGCGTAGGACAGCAGAAAACCTGCTGTAGAATGTAATAGAGCTGCAATTCACCCCATATGGAAACATCAGAAGGCTTTTGCAGTATCTGTGTCCCACATATGCTTTCAGTGGGGTTCCAACCAGGTTTTGATGGTGTAGGCAGTAGGAGAGCTCCTGGAGTCTCTCTTGTCACATGCTGGAGACAAAACTGCTATAAGAGACTTTTCTCCCCAGAAACAACCAGTACAGACACTCACAGTGAAGTTAGCCTGATTTGGGAGGAGTGCTTTCAACAGATCCTTGTTCATCTTTTAAAAAATTTTAAACCAGGAAAGGAAATGGCAGTAAAGCAAATTAAATGCATTAACAGCAGACATAAATCCCCATTTTCCTAATGTTTTCCCAGTCTCTATCACATACTCCATCCATTTGCAATTTTGGCTATCAACCATCTAATCTTAGCCTCCATCCACAGGTGTACATGGGCATCCCAATGACTTTGAACCTGTAGGCCAATTTCAGACAACTTTCCAGAGGGTAGATAATACATTTCTGTACATTTTGTTCCATTAATTGACTGACCAAGAAAGAAATCCAATGACTGCCCTCACTGAAATGTGAGCATACCCTCTGTGTGGCATCAGAGAATGCCACAGCCTGGTGCAGTCTGGAGAGACACATCCACAAGGAAAACCATTCTGGTTCCACTGCTCATGGAACTTCTGCTTTTCTCTGATCTCATTCTTGCTGAAAACCGCTACTGATTCCTATTTGCTCCCTTTGTGTTTTAATTTTTCCACTATTTTTCTTCTTAAGTTGCATTTGTAACTGTCTGCCTCCTTTGCATTTGCTTCAACCTCTGGCCCATGCCTTGCTGTCTTCCAAACTGTGCTTTTTTACCTCTCTCAGTCTCCTGTCCTCTAAGACTCTATTTTTAAATTCATCTCACTTACCTGTATTTTTCATTCAGTCTTCCATATCACTTCATTTCCACAGTCCTGTCCCACCAAAAAAAAAAAAATTGCTAATAATATTTTGATACTTGCTAGAGAAACTCTGTAAACCTTACTCAGATGCATTACACAAATGGGGTACACTGGTATTTATTGTAGCAAGATCCTCCCTTTTCAAACTATTGAAGGAGAGAAATTATCTCTCTTTTGCTAGAGCAAATAGTTTTAAGCTTCCTAGAGAGCTGCAGTGATCATTTTAATAATGTTCTCTGTTAAGGCATGTTCAGACCCATAGAGCATCAGAGGAAGACCAAGGTTTTCAACATGGCAGAACTAGGAAAATTACATTTTTCCTGCCCTGTCTGTCAGCAAACATTTGGACTGAGCAACTGTGGAATTACATGAAATCTGGAAAGTAGCACTTAGACCCCTCTGCATGAGGCTCAGCAAGGTCAGAATAAGTGTTATACATCAGTGAAGATGTTACAATTATTATTAAGATCTCTGTAATGCTCATAGCTCTCTCCTAAATGCATGTGTACACTGTGAACACTGTAGCAGTTAATAGCACAGTGAGAAACCTTCATTTTTAGTGTTCTGTTTTTAAATTCTCAATCTTTAACAATGCATAAAGTGACTTAAAAAATTAAATTCATAGAATAGTTCTTTCAGGTCTTTAAAAAAGATTAAAATGTCTGGTATTGCACTGTAATTTATTATTATTTAAATTTCTAATGCCTGTCAGTTGCTTAGGCATTTGCATTTTTATTTATTTATTTACTTTAAAAACCACATCTATTTAATGAAACAAGGCAGATGGTAAGCATTGGAAGGGCCACTTGGCTGTGGCTAAAAAGTTAGTGGGTTTGAACTGTGCTGGATAACCTCTAACAAGTCTCTTTACATCCTGATGTCTCCTTTTCTCCTCCCACTCTTTTACTGTTTCATCTGCTTATAACCTCTTGAGGACAGAAACCTTCACCTAATTATGTGTTTCTGTGATTGACAGCACAATAAAGTTTTGATACTTGCTGAGGTCACCATGACTTAAATAACCACTGTAGTGCATTTGATAACTCAAACTGCTAAAGAGATGTCCTCTAAACACCACTCCAGCCCACAGACCAGGTAGCATACAATTAGTAAGCATTACATAAATGCCATGAGGTCTCAGTGAAGGCCACATGAAGCCATTGCAACCTTTCCCTCTATCTGCATATTTTTCACCTGTCTTCACAATGTTCTTGATTGCTGCTAATTTGTTTGAAGGATATTCTTCATCAGAATGTCCTCCTCACAAGGACACAAACCCAACACTTTTTGTCAGTCAATCCTTATCTACATTTGGCAGGATATTATCAATACAGCAAGATGACAGGCCAGTAAAATAGAAGGGTAACAAGCAAGGATCCCAGTACTTCCTTGGGCAAAGAACTGGAGATAAATTGGCAAAACCAGTAATGTGTCTTCTTGGAAGACTTTTCTCTTGTGTCTGCTAGTGATGTCCAGTCTCTTGAGGGAGGCTTGACATGGGAAGTGTTGCCAACCCTTACTCAGAGAGGTCACTCAACTCCTGAACGTCCAGAGCATGAAAATTAAGATGGGTGTGATGGTCTTTAGGTTTCTGTCACTGATTTGGGCTTCCTCCTGAGACCAAGACTGAAGCATCTGGAAGGCAAGGTAAGTGGCCACACAGTGTAACAGCCAGTAGTTTTTCCTTTTCAGAAACTGGGGTTACGGATCTGTTCTGCTGGGACACTTGAAAGCAACAGAGACATGGGTTTCACTGAGCATCCACTGGAGAGCTTCAGGTCAGGTGGAGTACTTGTGTTCAGATGTTTCTCTCTGCCTCTATATTTGTGAGGCAGCAAAAAAGCTGCCAGCTCACTGGGGTAAGTCAGGAGCAATAAACCTTGTTTCCTTTCCTCTCTGGGTTTTCTAAGAGGATTACTTATCTCCTCCTTCTAGAATAAACCTCTTTGCAGGGAAGATACTTTTCAAGCCCTCTTTGGAGATCAGTCTCCACATCAAGACTCCTAAGAGTCAAGCCATCACAGAAGCCAGTAGGAAATGAACTCCAGTTGAAAGGGAAAAGCTTTTAAAGATCTGCAGGACTGCAGGGTAAGGACAGTGTATGTGCTGCCACGGTGAAAGGATCCGTGCTAGGTTCACAGCTATCAGAGACAGACAAATAGGGAGGCACAAGCACAGAACAAAGTTCAAGCTCCATCGGTGATGACAGGGGACTGCTGCTGGAGCCTGTTGCTGCAACAACTTCACCACCAGGGACAAATAACCCAAGAAACAAAAGACGGAACCTCTTGTAACTTTAACCCTTGACCAAATATGTCTGAAAACAGTTCCCAAGCATGCATGAGTGCATGCAACAAGTACATTGCTAAAACAGAGAAAGCAAATTAAAAGTTTTAAGACATAGTTATATGTTTTAGTGTGTTTAAGCCACAGACATTAATTAAGGACCTTTAGAATGACCTAACATACAAATCACACTTAATAACTAATATATTCCATAACTTTGGAAATATCAACTAGCAATTACTTGTGCAAGTTACTCTGTTTATAAAACACCTATGTGTTAAAATGAAAGTCTCTCTGACAAATTAATAAACCTACCCACGTCCACTGAGCCTCCTCAGCGCACACTGTTCTCGCCTTCTGCTGGGTTCATCTCAGCCACTGTGACTCTACAGACCTGCTCCGGCTCCCGTTTTGTCTTCTGTCTCTCTCTACTGCCTCTGTAGTAGGTCACTTTCTGCTGTCACTCTCTCTGCTCTCACTGTAGTAGTTTTAGGCCAGTGGAAAGTGCTTTTTTATGCATTTCCTATGGCTCCTTTGGTCATCATCTTCACCTACCTTAACCTATGTGACTTATTTCCATGTTGCCTAGCTGCCTTTTAGAGCAAAAGAAACATCCAGATACATAGATACATCTTGCCACCTCAGGCCATAAGTGTCCCACCATCAGCATAGACAGGGATAGTCTGATTCACCTCCATGTCACCCCTCCTCTTTCCAGCTTTCTCCTTCCTGGCCACACTGGGACGTGTGATGGTCACATCCATTTACAAGATGCATTTCTTGATGGCACCTCGAGGCCCTGACAATTCCTCAAGCCTCTCCGTGCTACCCTCTTTCCAGGGGCAGAAGCTGACACGCTGCCCTCTGTGTGAAGGGTAACCTGGGGAGAAGGGGCTGCGGGAGCTCGACCTGCTGCTACCGCAGCACTGCGCCCTTTCGCTCTCTCTGTTGACTCTTTCAGTGGTTACTCTGTTCTTTCGGATGGCTCGCATGTGCCATGTGCACCCCCCCTTTCCGCTCGCACACACGTTTGCCTGGCTTGCCCAGTGAGACGGCCGGGTTTGGGAGCGCCAGGTGCAGCTGCTGGGGCCGCTGGTCGGAGGGACATTTTCCTCCTGAGCCTGTTAATTAGCACAGTAACGGTAACTGCGCCCCATTAGCCAACCCATGTGGCCAGGTCCCCTCCCCGTCCACCAACCTTGCCCTTAATGAGAGCTGGAAGGGGGACACTCACAAAACACTGCCTCAGAATAATATTCGGCTTTGTCCACGCCGGTAATGAGAGCTGACAGGATCACTACGTCCATTTCTCTTCTAATTAGCACACTTCCAGCTCGGCCTGAGCCAGCAGCCAGAGAAAAGCGATCGGACAACCGTACCGAATCACAAACACAAAGAGGCCCATTCCCCGTAATTAGGTGAGACAATCCCTCAGTCTTTTCTCGGCTGGAGCTTGCCGGTAAGACTCTCGCTGTTTTGGTAAGTCCCAGCAACACAAGTTACACGTCTCCCCAGGACACTAATAAGCCCCTAATTGTCTTCCGCTTCACACGGCTCGTACCATAGGTCTGACTTGGGGGAATTCTTCTAACGAGGGGCAGCCAGAGCTCCCTGTGCCGCCGGCGGACGGGGAGCCGCCTCTCGGGCACCGGCCGGAGAAGGGGGACGGCGAGGAGCAGCCCGGGAAGCCGGCACGGCGCCAGCGGTGCCGGGGACGGGCCGCTTCTCCCCTCGGGCCCCGTCCCGCTGCCCACCTGCGTGGTGGGAACCCACGCTCAGCTCCCCGGCCTCTGTGGTGTCGAGGGGCACACGGGCACCCGAGCCTCCGTGCGGGAACGCACCGTCAGAGCCGCGCAGCGCAGCGCTCGCACCTGCCGCGGGTGCCCGGCGAGCGCTCCCCGGGGGCACAGGCAGCACCTGGAACACGCTCCTCGCCGGAGAGTTCAGGCTGGCAAGGAGCACACGTGCAAACAAGACTCCGTCAGTGCTCCTGGAAGGGAACGTGCTGGGGCTCACAGGACGGGTTTCTAAAGACGCCCACAAAAGGATAAAAAGCATGAGTTGTGAGGGGGGTAGGAGACCCCAGCTCAAGCTCCCTTACCAAACCAAGGCAAAGAAAGACACATACTCCCTCAAACTCTCAACCTGACACTTCCTTGAGAAACCATCATCAACCAAGTATTTTTCAGCAAAACATTTTCCCTAATTTTTGACTACAAGCTCATATGGAGCAAAACATCCCAGCTGATCCTGTTAAGGATACTCATGGCCCGCAGATCCCTTTGCCTCCTGTGCGTCTGATTACAAACTGATCCCTCCTGCAAATCAGGGCTCACCCTGATTCCTCCTACAACAGGTCCCTAGAAAAGTGATTTGCCCCCTGGTTTTACATGTGCTGTTTGGCCTCAGTGTGCTAAATGGGGAGAAACCTAAGACAGGGTGACAGGCTGATCCATGCAGAGTACAAGAGAATGACAGATACCAGTGCTTTCCCTGAAAGGCAATTTGGGATAATCAATATACACACATACATACATACATATATATATATAAAGGTAGCCATAACTAACAAGTTATTTTAATACAGAGAGAAGAAAACAAATTGAAGCCCACAGAACCAGGCAGCCTGAGCATTTGTGTCCACTTGGATTGCTCTGCTGGTCTTCTTCCTCATTCTCATGTCACTGATGAGCTCCCTTCCTGCTAGTGCAGTAAGTGGATGGCAGCAAATGGCAAATTTCTGATGCTTCCAGATTAGCTTTAAAATTCTGTGATTATGAGGAAAGTGGTTAGATGTGCCTTGTGTTTTTGGGAGAGAAATTCTCCATGGCATCTAAGTGCCTACAAGCACAAAATTTAATTACCCTGTATTATTATGCCTACTCATCAGCTATGGGCCAGAGAGCCAGCCTTTCAAGTGACAGAGAACCAAGTCAAGTACTTTGTCCTCCCAGAGATCTGGTCAATAAATAAGGTGCAAGGTCATTCTTACTACCCATTTTTTCTACTAGTAATTAAATAAGGGCTTTCAAGCTCAGCCTTCTTCCTCTTTTCTGTTCCTTACTGAGGTGTCTATAACAGAGGCAGGCAGGGAGCGTTCTGGCTTCACTGGTCACTGATCTGTATTATAGGAATCAGCAGGCAGGCCAGAGGTCAACCACACAAACCCAACAAGAAAATGCCTATTCTGTACACTCATCAGCTGCCTGGAGTCAGTCATCCTCCTCAAAGGGACACGACGGAAAAGGTCAAGTCTAAAAATCGGCATTTTCAGCGGATGATGAAGTCAAAATGTGAAGAGATCCCACCATGCTGAAAATCTAGCACAACCTAAATAAAACTGGCATTATTGCACATACTCTGTGAGGAATGTGGATTACACTCTATGGAAACTGGATCAGCCATACTTCTCTGGCCATGTAACCTTTTAAGTGTCTTTATGTGGATTTTATGATTGGCCACAATGATTGACTTCAGGATAATGCATTTCACATCAAAGCACTGATGTAAGGATTGGTGTGCAGAGATAGCATGTCTCTAGAATAGCTCTGATTCCAAGAATCACAGCATTATAGAAACCCAAAAGGATCCAGTCTTCTTTACTTCCTCTTCCTTGATTTCTCTTTTTAGAATTTTTTTCTCTGTTCTTGCCTTCTAAAAAGATTGAGGTCCATCTCTTCTCAGGGTGATGCGTATTTGGCATCACACATACAATATCTTTTGGACTTATCTGTCACCCTGGCTGATGTAAAAACTTGGATGTGCACGAAGAAACCACGGGGTTTGGTATTTCTGTGGTGGAAAGTTTTTGTTATAGTGATTAAAGAAATGTGTTTACAACATTTGCATTTATTTTTCTAGTCATTTTTATTCAGCTCAGAGCTTGTTGGTCCATGGGAAGATCTTGTTCAATGATAATTTTGCTGGGCTGAAGATACAGAGATGACCTTCTAGAGAATTGTCTTTCAATGAATTATCTCCTTCTACTGAAGTCTGATTTTTCATGCTATATTAAGTTTGCATGCCATGTTCAGATAGTTCAAAGATGTGACACGTGTTCCCATTACAAATACCCTTGTTGCCTGAGGTTCTCCCTTAGAAACCCAGAGTAAGAGTGAGGATGCTTGAAATGCCTCTATCAAGATTGTATCTCTGGTGTTTTGGATGACTGCCAGCTCTAGGAGAGTGTATGTATCAATGTGGATTTTCTGCAATAGTAATTTGCAAGTTGTCTCTTTTCAATGTGTATATCTAAAAATTTCTATTACTTTAGAAATATTAGAGAAATGTTTATGAAATATTACTGAACTTGTCAGAGGCCAGGAGTCCAGGATTTCAGACCATGTGACAAAGATGTAATTTACCTTTTTTATGTACTGCATAGGCTAAAGATGGAATCACGAGGTGTCAATTCACCAGCATGGAGTGGTTGGCATCACTGTCATCACGATTTAGAAAAAGTGTTGTTTGCCCAGTACAAGTTACTGTGGGTGAAGAGGTGGACAAAATTAGCTGCGTACACAGACTGCAAATCTAACTGATGATCTTGTTCTTAGAGATATTCAAAACAGGATTGAGCCCATGATGACGTGTGAGAAAACAGCAGAGTAACAAAATACAAACTGTAATTAGGACTTACAAGCTTCTGCAGTATGCTTGCACTCTGAATACTCTGCAATTTTGATTATGCCAGCTCAGGCTGTAACAGAAGATAGACAACTGAACATTGTGAACATAAGGAAGGTAAACATAACCATGAAACCAAAAACGTAACAGAACCTGAAAAATCATGAGTAGCACACAGACAGCAAAGAAGAAAAAAATCCAAACAACAGTTTCTAACAATAAAAGACATCAAAGGTTCAACATGAAATTATCAGGTAAACAGATTTAAAACAAGCAATTACTTTCCCCCATTTTTTTTTTTTAACTTTTCTTTGTATAACTTAATTATGGAACTCAATGTCCAGGGGCACTTTTGAGGCCAGAAGTACAGACAAATTAGGACTAAGACAAATTTATGAAGGGAAGGGTCTACTGTGGACCAGATTCAACTAAAACAGATGCTGGATGATGTGTAAGTTACCCTAAAGCAAAATCACTGTGTAAGCCCTTTGTTTATATCCTTCCCTATCCTTCTACAACTGTTCATAAGCAAAGAGAAGATTATAGATAAGACGGGCTTGTGATTTGACTTGTAATAGCACCTTACATTTTTATGTAACATCAAAATCAGTAAAACAAACCAGAATAAGGTTCAAACATTACCTCCAAGCTGGACTAGTCAGTTTTCACTAATCTGTCATTTCTAGGTGACTTCTTGAGAGAAATACAAAGCCAAGAACTGTGGGTTATAGGACTATTAGAAAATTGTTAATTTCATAATGGCAAAACACTGAGTTAAATGGAGTATTATGATTTTCAATTGTCTGTGCACACAGACTTTTATTTTGATAATGATTAACATAACAAACAAGAATTTCTTCTCAGTTCGATTAGACTGCAAACACTAAAGTGAATAGCCTTTATAACTGAATATATGTAACACAGGCATTTAAAAGGAACCAAATACACACTGAGTTTACTTCCAAGAATCTCACAGTAGCATTTAACATACCAATACATGAAAACACTTTATAAAGCAGTGCATTAGCTTAATTAATATGACCAAATCTTGATTTTCTTATACTCTTCATTCCCATAATTTATCAAAACTTAACTTTTGTTTCAAAATACAGAAGGTTATCAGTAACAAAAGGTCACTCAGATTTTCTTGTATAGATAGATAATTGCATGGATATCAGGAAGGCTATCACTGAAGGAAAAAACAGGGTTCAAAAGTGTATGAAAACCCTTAGTACAGTCTGGATATTGACAAATATTTATTGATGGGAATAGAACATCCACAGGCCAAACACTGAGGTGGTGGCGTGCAGATGAGCAAAGAAGAGCCTGAGGAAGAGTACTGCCTAGGTGACAAAGCAAAAGCTTTTGCATCTCAGAGGGCCATTTTGGAAACCCAGATAAACCTCTGAGCTTTGTATTTGCTTATTATCAAACCACAGAGCAATGCCAGACAGAAAAAAATTCTCAGGCTAACACACAAAAATACATATAAATATTGCCAATAAAAACTGACTCATCTCTACAGATGACAAGTACAAACCAAGAAATATCACAATTCTAAACCATATGTTGATAGCAGTCCTATAGAAGATAAGTACTGCATATGGTAAAAGGAGATTTTTCTTTGGTTTTTTTTTTTTATTTTTAAAAAACATATGTATGTTACTAAAAATTGCCTAAAATTCGAAATTTCTTACAGCACATATTGGAAAATATACATATACTTCCATCACAGGCTTTCATATAGTCTCCTTTCAGATGTCAATTAATGTATTGGATCAACAAACCTCTACAAAATGCACAAACTCATACTGATGATACAGATGAAGTATTCCGTTATGTCATATATGTGTACATACATTATATATAATACACAAACTTAAATTTGCATTCGAAATGTATAATCCAATGCTTAAAACTACATCAACATCAGTTTGCACCATCAGGTTTTTTAATTGTTTCTGAACTATTACTTTTAGCTTCTCATTCGTCTTAACTCTCATATTCTCAAGAGAGGGAGTTCCTGTTAAACGCAGCCCTGCATAAACTGTGAAAAGTAGAGAAATAACTCTGTTAACTTTGAAATCAGACTCCTGACATTCCTAAATATTCAGTATTTGTGCAGGGTCTTTGCAGCATGTGGGATCTAACTACTTAAACTTAGTTAACAGGAGCTGTCCAAAACACACTCAGTTCTGACTGGCAATAACCAAGATCACAGACTACAAACCAAATGGTCATCAGCAACTTAGTAAAAATTCAGAGAAATCTATTTGATTTAAAAAATCTCCCCCTCTTGATTGCACATACACCTGAAAAGAGGCTCCTCTCTCTGCAAAGCCAGAAAAATGCAGCGGTCTAGGGACAGCCTATTACATGTACTGTTTCCAAGTAATTTCTCCTCTCATACGTCACTACAGCCTGAGAAATGACAAGTTTTGAAAAGCTTACATGGTAAAAATAACATTTCTAAATAGAGAAAAAACCCTGTTCTTCATCCAATGTTTCATTGTTATGTTGTACCCTAAAAAGAACATATTTACTAATGCTTAAAATGTTGTTTTCTAGGAAAAGGAAAGAAGATGAAACAAAAGAAATTATTTTCTTAAATTAAAAAAAAAAAAAGTCTGAACATGCTCTTTATCTCTTCTGGGGGGTGAACATGTAAAAGTGCATGAACAGAAGTAAAAGGCATTAAACTGTAAGATGAATAAAGCCCAAAACAGTGCGCTGAAAGGGATCAGGTCACAGAAATTTCTTTAAAATTCTGGTTTTGTAGGAGAAGAAAATTTTGAGATGCTGGACTATAAGTAATTAAAAATACCACAAAATGTTCAGAAATGCTAAGATTCTGTATAGGCAGACCATCCTCACAATGTGGCTAAAAATCCTGTTGGCACTTCTTGGAGTGCTAACTGAAAATATTATCACCTTTCAACTTTATAATTCTTTCCAGCTTCTAGCTCTGTAAGAAGCAGAGAATTGCAGCAGACTGACAAAGCTGTTTTTTTGTGTACTGGACGAAGCTTCTGTGAGGATATTTTCCTTCATGACACAGCCTTCACCTCTTACTGACGTCTGTCAGTCTGGATTTCACTAGAGAACCGTTTAGCAGAGAAATGAAGCTCCTGGCATACCAAGGTCTGCCCTGGAGTACCAGACATGCTTCTCTGAAGGCAGTTGAGTAACTGGAATATAATGCAGAGACTGCACTCAGCTTCTACACTAAAAGCATATGCTCCTGCTGAACCAATATTGGTCAATCCACACCCCAAACTACGCTCAAATCCTTTAGCTCGGAAGTCGCACATAGGAAATCAATGCATCTGAGACAAAAGACACACAAAAGGGTCAATGCCTCATGATGCACACCAGCCAGAGTCAGATCTGCTGTGTACTTCAAACAGGGGCTGCCCCTGAGAGCAACTGAAAAATGACACTGGCTGTTCACTTTGAACAGCTGATTAGAACAGGTAACTGTGTCACAGCACATCAGATTGGACATCCTATGGTCAAATGAAGTCCAAATTCCAACGCAACCACCTGCAGTCCTTGCGAACTGTGTATGCCGTACATTTTCCCCCATAAAGAGATGAGCTATGGAAGCAAAAACAGATGTTTGCTTCTGAAGGTCTAGAGCAAGAGCTTTATTCATCTTGGAAGTTCTGGGCTTCATCTGTATCCGCAGTACATAAAACGACCTAGTTTGCGTATTTTCATCCAAATTGGTAGATTGTAGCAGCTACTTTTTGGGTTTTTCTAGGATGTTCAGGAATTTTCCTCGAGTCATTTCTCTAGCTGAAATCACAAGGGAGAAAAAAGAAATCAGTATTTTTTCAAAAGCCAAGAAACCCAAACAATTATATAATTTACATATTTTAACCACAGGGTAAGAAATTAGTTTAGATTTCTGCTTGTACCAAAAGTGAGTAAAGATTATTTTATTTATCTAAGTGGAAAGTAAATAAAACTGCCTTCCAACATGAATTCCTGACATTCTAGAAATGCAGGCAGGACCTGGAATCTTCTAAACTCAGCAATAATTCCCACAGGCTGTCTCATTACATACAATCTATGCTTTCTATTCCTGCTGCATTATGCTCTTGCAGCACCTCCTTTTCTCTGTACTATCCATCTCTGAATGGTGAAATCCACATCTCCATCACTCTATCTCTGTGCAATTGTTCCTGGATGCTATAATCTGTCAGAGATTATGGAACTCTCTCTTTCTCCATTTCAGGATTATTGGTCCCTGGATGCTATGATCTTCAACAGAAATTAGACAGCATTTTCTCTCTCTCAGCAGTGTCAGTCCCTGGATGCTGTAATATAATGGGGTGTATATTCCTTCAATGCAGTTCATCTATGGATACTGTAATAAAGTAGAGTTTATAGAGCTTTGGTCTTCTCTCTCTCTCTGCATTGTCAGTCCTTCGATGTTTAATACAGCAAGGCAAGGTTTATATGTCTCTCTCTCACTCTTGGTACCATCAATCTCTAGTAGCTGTACTACAGCAGGGTTTACACAGCCACTTTTCTGTATTAGACATTTCTGACTTGAGAACCCGTAAGATCACAAGCTGGCAGAGCAGTCCTAATACTATCCTTGAATTGCAATAACAATACAACGCACCAAAGACAACACTGTTAGCAATTGAGTTCTGGAGAAAGACAATCTTCCCACTGCCTCTCCATTTCTTTTCCATAAAGGTGTAAGTTTTGTGCTGCACTGACAGGCATAAAAACATGAAGGTTTTTAATCACAGAAATGAAGAAAGCATGCACATTTCCCAAACTAAGCCTAAAGATGGTCTAGAAGGAGATGGGAATTAATTTTCTGTTTTATCCATTCAATTCCTGACCTCTCTACTGAGAGGAACAACAGAAATTACAATTAGCATAAAAACTGGAGGTGGGTTTGTTGCTGATGTTTCTTTTGACATTTTTTATTATCTGTCAAAACAGAACTAAAATGTAACAAAAATGTCCAGCTGAAAACACTCAATGTGCACCTTCACAAAAAGACATTTCATCATTCTTTACGTAAAAGTTAGAATTTGTGTTTTACAGCCTTGTCTTTAAATTATTACATTCTAATTTGTCTACCAAAAATGTTATCACAAGGTATTGTCATCAACAAAATTCCTGTAAAACAATTAATGGTATGCATATATAAGTATGTAACCTGTCTATTACCTCCTGATACTCATAGGCTACAAAGTCCACTGTCCTGAGTGGAACATGCTTCAGACTGGCTGCAGATTCAAGCAGATCACTGCACTATTTATTTGGTTCATGCCTTCAGCTGTGAGTTATATCACCTGGGATCCATTCCCAACTCTGCTTCTGATTCACAGCATGAACCACCACAAAAGTCCTCATTTGTACCTCTGCCTCCCCATCTGCAAGATAACTTGTATGTTTTAAGTGCTGCTGAAGTGACACAGGGATAGAAGGTGCTACAGAAGAGCAGAGTGGATTGTTATTTTGTCAGGAACCAAGCTGTTATGCACAAAGAACATGACTAAGTAAAACTGCAACATTTTAAACATTGGAATAGATTCTCAGTACCAGTTCTTTGACACCTCCCTGGCTTGCACCATCAACAGTATATGGTTTTAAAATGCTCTTAGAGGAGAAAGCACAAAGCTAAACTGTAGTTGATAGAGTGGAAAGTTTTCCAGAGTGCAAGTCCCATATAGGAGATATACGAATGCATGACAATTCTGTTCCCCCAAAGAGGGCTGCACCCTATAAATCAGGCAGAGAGCATAGACTCCTTCTGTGCGCTGAGTGAAATTACTGTGGGTTGGAGGTTGCTCCAGAGCACGTGCCCGCCTGTTCACTTGTCATCGGAGATGTTAACATTTCTGATTAATTCACAGACCTCTCATTTTATTCTTCATTCCTTTATCCTTGCTATCCTGTTCTGCTGCAGCTTAAAGATTCTTACCGACCTGCTACAATAATCACCGCCCGCTTCCCCCCCCAACCTGGTGAAATTGTTTAGTGATGCCAACCGCGCTTTTAATTTGCAAGACATCAGACACAGAGGTAATTTATACCAACATCTGTTCATTTCTGACTTCTGAAACAAACTCGCACATGCTGCTACAAAATCCCATTAGGAGCAAGAGACAGCCTTCTGCTATTCTGTATTCCTCGTCTCCTCACAGACTCAGGCTTGCACCAGGGCTTTATTTTTAAAGATATGGTGCCAAACTGAAAACGAAAAAGGACCTTACTTCTTTGTGTATGTATGAAAATGGCCAGAAAATAACATTCTTATATGACAAAAAAATCACAGCCAAACTAAGGGCAAGTTTCCACAAATATGAACAATCTTCTTTTTCCTGCTTCAGCTGCTTCCCTGATCTGCCCAAGAATCACAGTTCAATGTATTCCTGGTAAACACAGGCCAAATTTTTATTACATTACCTTCAAACATCTTGGCTATTCCTTCCCCTTTGTTTCTCTTTAGTCTGCACTGGAATATGATTTAAGCTTGGATTTTGCACAGTAAAAGCCTATAATATTAAACTGACTTTTCTGCTCAGTATTGCTTCTGATAAATGAATTCTTAATAATGGGAATAAACCCCATCATTTCCAGTGGGGTCTTCGGGAGCTTGCTGGAGTGAGGAAAGAGCTTGTGAATGAAGAAACCATCACCCACATTCCAAATATGATTGCAGGCTAAGAAAGATGGTAAAATCAGCTTTAAGCAACTACCCAAGGGACCAGCAGAAACCAGTTGAATAGTAGATAGAGGTGGATTTTTTAATTAAAAGGTTGGACAAAACTACAGTGAAAACCTCAGGGATTTTTTCTTTACAATGATTGTTTTAAACCACAGACTTCAAGGGAAGAGAGGACTTGAGCACAGGTTTCATTGTACCAGCAGACACACACTACAGAGGCTGCGCAGCATAAAACAGAAACATGAATCTGCATGACAAGTCATGATTTACAACCTTGCCTATGCCATGTATCTACTACAATAGAAAAATCAACAATAAATAGGATCGCAATAGCTTGGATACAAATTAATCTCACCTACTAGGGAGAAGGAAGACACAACTCCACAGAAAAAAACACTTTAAGATATTATCAGTACTGGTTACAATGGAAGTAGTGTTTGAATAGACTTTTTCAGGTATACCTACTGAAAAATAGTATCAGGCTATTATAATTAACAGAGAATGCTGTACTGTAGGAATTAAGTTTGCTGCAGGGCAAGATCTGCCAAGCAGATCTCAAGAACAGGTACTGGGTAGGAAAGGCTGGGGCTGAAAGGAGGAGACATTTCTATTTGATAGGGGAGCAGAATAAGGTTTAATATAATCTCCTCTTTAGAACTTCAATCCCTCAATCCCACATTTAGCCTTGTTGCCTTGGGCTCCTTTTTTACTACAATTGTCCCCAAGCTGCCTCTCTGCAGTAAATTTTGTAGTTGCTTGTTGAAAAGATTCAGTAGTACAGATTGATTTCCTACAAGTGAGGAGATGAGGGATTACCAAAAGCAGTCCTGGTTAACAAGATTGGGTGCAGAATCTCCTGCTAGAGCAGCCTACTCTGCCAGTGCTTTGCATCCTTTCACTATGACATATGGGTTTCATTACACAAAGATTTTCCTGATTTTAACTTGGAGGCGATTACATTGGAAACTCAGAGCTATCTTTACATCTGTAGCAATTTAAAGGTTAAGTAACTTTTAATCAAATGACAAAGACTCATAATGTTTTTTCCTCGACTGAAAATGAAAACTGCTGTTCCGGATATTCCTTCCAGTGACAATTTAATTAGAAAAAAACACTGCACTGGAGATTGGGGTCCAGCCTGATTGCTCCCCATAAAAAGCCTTCTCACATATATGACAGCACAGGACATACTGTGTCATAAGGTCTGGATAGCCAGGAAATAATGGAAGGATTTACTGCTGTAAAATCAGCAAGGAACACAGTGATTTACACTTACATAAGCAACTTTCATCCAGGAGAATCCCTAAGCAACACACATACGTACCGACTTTTTAAACATAATATATACTTAAATGCAGAAGCACAACACACTTGGTGATAAAGTCTATGTAAAAGATATATGTGACAAACTGTATTTATCACATATTCATCATGAACATTATACTTTCACTGCTTACTGCTTCTGGGCTTCTCTAAAAATCTCAAAACAAAGCCTGTGAGCATCTTCAAATTACAGATACTTTAAAACAAAGTCATTTGCTAAAAAAGCACTTCTCTGCCTCTCTCCCAGATGTACAACTTATAGGACAGATTTGTGATCCTTCTCTGACCTGAAAATGTAGCCTTGTTGAAATCTAAAGGTCTTCCTACTAAAAACCTTGGAAATACAATTCATGTTCTTAGCCCTGAATTGTCTTGTAATACCACGTTTTGAATGCTACATTCTTGACTACAAAAAGGTTATTTTAAGCACTGTCATACTTTTTTAGCTTATCAGTTATTCCTTCTGTTCAGTTGTATTTATGGTAACTAAAGAACTTGTTTTTCAATATGGAAGGATTCCTTTACAGTATGGATCATGCACTCTCAAAGTACTCCTGTGTCTTAGGACTACACAGAAAACAAAAGGGTTTATTTCTGAAGAACTATCAATGGAAATTACCATTTCAGGACAAAGAACATGAATTGCAGAGACAGCAGAACACTTTTCTGGTTTTTAACCTTCTATCACACAAGTCTGTTGCATCAGAAATTGTTTCATATGTACTGAGATATAATGTTAGGATAAGAAGACACAACCATTCTTTTTCTTAGTTGGCAGGGATAACAAAGGCCTAGAGGAATCTGCCTGTGAGTGACTGTAAGAATTTTGCTTGACTGAACTTGTTAAAGCCATTCTCAAAGACACATCTTTTAGTAGGACTCAACTAATATTGCATTTAGAAGGAAAATAAAAAATAAGTTGGGGCAGAGGGTTGAAGGCAAAAAAGGTAATTAAAATCACTAAAAATATTTAAGACTGACATTATTACTGAACAGCCCTCAGAGAAAAAAGAGCCTTATGAGAGACAAGACCAAGAGAATATTATTATCCAGACAACATAATCTGAACTTCTATCAGACACAGATCTGCATGGACCACTTTCTATCTCAAACCGGACCTCCACAATTCTATCACCACCTGGATGCCTGCCTTCCTTTATAGAAAGAGTTCCAATTACTCTGCTATCTGCATACTTCCTAATGTATACGTCAAATGAGCTGCTACTTGAAGACTGTGAGCCTTTGACAAATACTTACCAATGAATGCTACTCCAAGCCCAGTTTCATAAAGAGCTGGACTGTTATCTCAGGAGAGCAGTAGTCAGCAAAAGCAATGTCAGTTGCCTTCTCTGAAGGCAGAACTGGCACATGTAGATACTCCAAGCCATACTTCAGGAACTATCACACTGACACTGAAGACCACTGCAATCACCTGGCACTCCTGAAACACACTCTTCAGGTAAGACAACTGAATCACTATACACCTTCAGTTAGAATAAGCTTGCAATACCATGGCACCTTTCAGTAATCAGTATCAAAGCACTTGCAAAGTTTATCAAGCCTCACAATATTCTTGAAACATAAAATGATTTAATTCCCACCTTACAGTTGGGGAAACAGCCTCAGTAAGCAGTGATGTACAGATTATTGTGGTTTAACCTCAGCCAGCAGCCAAGCCCCACATAGCTGCTCACTCACTCATTCCGCCACCAGCGGAATCCAGGAAAGAATCAGAAGAGTAAAAGCTGGGAAACTCATGGGTTGAGATAAAGACAGTTTAATAGGGAGGCAAAAGCTGCACACACTAGCAGAGCAAAACAAGGAATTGAGTCACTGCTTCCCATGGGCAGGCAGGTGTTCAGGCATCGTCAGGAGAGCAAGGCCCCATCACACATAACAGTGACTTGGGAAAACAAATGCCATCACTCCGAATATCCCCACCTTCCTCCTTCTTCTCCCCACTACATATACTGAACATGATGTCACATGGTCTGGAACATCTCTTTGGTCACTTTGGGTCACCTGTCCCAGATGTGTCTCCTCTCAATCTCCCATGCACCCCCAACTTCCTTGGCAGCGTGGCGGTATGAAAAGCAAAACAGGCCTTGGCTCTGTGTAACTACTGCTCAGCAATAACAGAAACATCTCTGTATTATCAACTCTGTTTTCAGTGCAAATCCAAAACACAGCCCCATACTAGCCACTGTGAAGAAGATTAACTCTACTGCAGCCAAAACCAGCACTAATGTAAACACTAAGATGTATATTAAATGGAATCAGCAACTGTGCTTGAATTCAGGCTCTGAAAGATGAGTTCTGTCAGGTCTTGCTGCAGCATTTTTAAATATGAACATCCGCTTGGTACAAAGCATCACCATCCTTCCATTAGTGAATGAGACAGTGGAATGCACCCTTATTTCAGCTGCAGTTCACAGTCTGGCATGACATGCTTTGAAATGCCAGATATGGTAAAAAAGCTTGCACAAAACCAAGCTGTGAATCAGAGCAGGTGAGGCACATGGACCTCTCCTCCCTGTGTTCTGTGAAAACAGAGAAGTGGTAAATAGCTGAGACTGATAAAGTTTTAAAACACTCAAACAGTTTAGTGAGTGTTAGCTAGAACTTTGAGAATTGGAATCAAATACCAAATGCTTTCCTGATTTATGAAATTCTCATGACTTCCTTCCATCTTGTTTTTCTCCAGCCACAGAAGTGGTGTTTTATCTTATACCTGATAAGACATCTCAGAGATCGTTCAGGATTATCTAGCACAGTGGTAACAGATCTGCTGCAGATTCACATAGCCTCAAAAATGTTATTGGTGCTATCAAGAAACACTAAAATTATACCCACTCTAAAAAAAATTAGATGCCTTCTCTGCATAATAATTCACCTTGTTCTCCTAACCAGATTTCCCTGCCTTGCAAGGCGGTACCATTCTGTTTGCATTCACTTGCAAACAAGAATATTCACAGAACTCTGAACGCAGAAGCTACAAACAGTATTCACTCAGGTACAGATGGGCAAAGTCAGTCAATGAAAACGCTCGAAGCAAGGCGCAAAGTCAACCCTGCCAATGCCCAGGGAGCTACTAAACTTACGTTCCAGGCCACAGATATTAGGGTGTGCAGGTATTTTGTTCTGAGTGACACCCATGTATAGGAAACTCTAATGGTACCTCCCAATTCTAGGAGTCACTTGCAGCAAACATCCTGTGGGGTCAAAGACCTGATCCCTTTGACCCCCAAAGCAGGGAAAGAGTTACATCTTCTCTCTGCAAAGCCAATAAAAACCTCTCTTGATTATAATTTAGATAAGAGCCACTGGATTGAATAATAATGTCTGATACTCCCCTGGCTGTTTCACCTTGAGACGTCCATCACTGGGTTAAACATGATGCTAATTGCATTTGGATTGATTAATTTCTCTCACTCCTGTCTATTCGAATAATGCTTAACAAAATAATCACAGCACCCAGAGCCAAATCTTCTCCGTCAAAGGAATGAAGCCATCACAACCAGCAGAGATGAAAGAAATGAAGATGACCCGTAATTACTGCTACGGTGATATCATTACCATATTATAGAAAATGAGTGTACGTGGGGGGAGTGGGGGCTGTGATTATTATTTATTTTTTAATGGAAACTCACATCCCAAGAATACAGATCTGACACAGTGGAGCATACAGAAATACAGAACTACAAAATTATTGTGTACTAAATTGCAAAATACAGTGAACACTGGGACTCCAGATACATCAAGTGTCCTGTACTGTGAGCTGCTGTTTATTCACTTCACTACTTTTTCATTGCAATGATACTCAGCGTATGACTAGCATAGAGATTTAAGATGCCTCCCTTCCCAAAAAGATCCTCAAGTGCCTGCAGCAGAACTCACCCATAACCTTGATGCTAAAGTCATTCTCCTTTAATACCATGACAAGTCATCTTACTTTCAATGCTGGCATTCAGATTTTTAAACCATAAGACCTAATTTGATGCTCAAATAAAAGCTATCATGCAAGAAATTTTTATTCTTAAATGCTGATTCCTATCTGAAGGCAGTTATAAATTACACCTCCAGCTACAGTAGATCACTTCCAACCATTCAATATGCTGGTTCTGTACAGATATCAAATGTATCAAGTCTGGAAGAATTTAAAGCAGGATTTAAAAAAAGCAAAAGAAGCAAAAAAACACAAGAAACCCAAAACAACAACTCTAACATGCAAATGGAAGTCCTTCTGCTCCCTTTATTCTCCAAGATACACTCCCAAAGCCCCTCTCATTTGAGAAACAAATAGCTTGGCAATTGTGTAAGATCTACAGACACCTGTGCACTGCAATTCTAATTGTGGTTTATACAGTTCACTTCTCTCAGTGCTCCTTGTGCCTGCCCCCCAGTCTCAGACCAAAGAGAAAAAAAACTACACACAACTAGCAGCTTAAAATATTTATTCTGGAGTAAAGCCAAGGTCAAATACACAAGAAAATTTCACACACCAAAAAAGTCAAGACCTAAGACCAGGCACTGACTCATGAAGCTAATTAAACACAGAAAAATGATGTTCAAGTATTTTCCAAGGCTGAAATAATAAAAAAAATAGTTATACTTCTGATACCAAAAGCAGTAAGAAGGGTGATTTTGTATCAAAGTTAAGGATATCCTCAAGTATACCTGAAAGGTACTTTACTAGCCTAAGTTATCACTGGAACAGCTACAGCTTGGGAGAGCTCTGGCCACCAAATTCCACAGATGTCAGAGGGAAACAGCAGGATAGAAATGGGGCATGTTTTTACAAGAAGCACTCTAAAGGGCCTCTTTCTACCGGTTTGTACCAAGAGGAAAACAAACTCTTCTGGCTTCCAACACCTGCAGAAGATCAAGAGTTCCTGATAATTTAGGTTTTCTCACAAAAGTATCTCAAAGAAGAATCTTCTATATTGATCAACATGGAGAAATGAGATGTTTGCTCAAGAACTCTGGGGCATAAAAACACAGGAAGAGGCTTGGCAGAGAGGTCTGCACTGAATATATGCACACAGCCAGGTATGAAATGTTTCTGGAGGTGAATGAACCCTTTCAGAAGGCACATGGGCAGAAGCACTACCCACGCTCCCATGACCCAGTGCCCCTGCCTACACTGGGGAGTGGGTATTTACTGGCTAGAAGCAAAGCAGGTGAACCCTGAAAGTAACAATTTTTTCAAGTTTTATCAGTGGCTAGGGCATGGAGGCCATGGCCAAATCTGAACCCAGGAGCCAACAGCAACAAAGGGATTAAGAGTTATTAGGAGTAGAGAGAATTACATATTTACAGTACAGTTACTGAAAAATAATCGCGTAACGATTATGTAAGTCCCTATATTCCTTTTGGCTAATAACACTGGGATACAAGCTGTATGGTTATGCAAGCCAGGGCACACAAATCCAATCAAGAAGACATCAAGGTGTGTTTATGGGGAGGCTTGCAGCTCCGGATCAAGAACAGTACAGCTTCCTCGACCTCCAAAATGCAGAAAAAAGCCCCTCTCAGTACGTTATCTAATGGCCTGAACTTTGAAGAAGAATTGAATTTTTAAATTTAACTTCTGTTAACAAATTTTGTGTGAAGAGATACCGAGATGAAAGAAGCTCATAATATGTTAGTCTGTATTTATTTGTCCAGAAGTATGTCTTTACTTCAAAAAGTAGACTATATCTTTAAAATGTTTTCTAATCCTGAGATTCCTTATTGAAACATTTTTCCATTTAGATAACTGTAGACCTTGACAAAACAATGAATTATCAATATTGAAGGTCTCTAGGAAAAAGAAAATTCATGGTTTTTTGATGAAAAATATTATTTGACTTACACATGAATTAAACCAAGATTCCTTTTGCCAGTAGTATGCTACAACACATTAAATTACATAGAGGACTTCCATGATTTCCAAAAATCCAAGCAAAAAGTCAGTATGGCCAAATACAAGCAAATGATTGAATTTCCAGTGTTCCAAGGTCAAAATCTCAACCTTAGTTAAAATGGAATCATGGAAAAGCTGCAATATGCAGTTCATGGGCTGCAGAAAAAAAGCCTCGCAATTGCCTCCATCATTTTATTCTTTCCTTCACATGAATCAAAGGTACTTTACTTAATGACAACCCTTACCCCATCCTCATCCTTCCCAGTATATTCACCGCTTGTTTTACTCCAGCATTTTAAGTTGTAGTGCTGATCAGTTTCATGCACTCTGCCCACCACAGTCCTCTTCCTAAGCTAAGGAGTATTTGAGAGACCAGAGGAGGGTTCAGGGAATTGAAAACCATCTTTACCAACCCCTAGTTGCTCAAAAGACATCTGAGGTAATGCACAGATTTAGAAACGTTACAATTTTTGCAGTATCCAAATGCTACTGGAGTCAAGCTTGAATGAATAGAGAAAAATTATTGTTACTCAGAGAAACTATGACTAATGACTCGTGTTAAATCTGACCTACCTGATAACAAAACTGTAATATCACTCAGGTCTTCTTGGAATGGGTATTAAAATATAAACAATGTAGGTTCTGCTACAGTTATTACAATTTAGGTGTTAATGAGCTTAAAGGCAACTAGGGAAGCTTCAGCTGTAAAAGGAGATGTAAAAGATACACCCAAAAAATATCCTCCCAGACTCACAAGGAAATGTGGTAACATTTTTCATAAACACTCTAACACTTCTAATATCAATGGGTTTTGAAGAAAAGCTTAAAAATACAAGAAATACAGAAGTATGGCAGTCTGCAGGTATCTCCTGAGATTAGAGGCCAGAAAAAAACTCCAATGAAACTCAGAAATAAAGCAAAAACAAGCAAAACATTATTTTTTTGCTAGAAGGTCTACTGAGAGTAGCCCATAAGCTGTGGTACTCTTGCTTCCAAAAATCTCTTGTTTATTGACAGTCCACGTGCACCATTGGCCTGAGGCCACGTCTACCATTACTTCTCTTATGAAAGCTGAATATAGTGACAGTGCTATCTTTTAATGAGCAGAGGAGTGTTCTTCATCCATTACTAGAAACAAGGAACAGAGGCAATGCAACAAAGCAGATGGCAAACCACCTACAAGACAGCTCAGAAAGTAAAGGTGGTGATGGCCATGAGGAGTCTCCATAGATTTGGTGACTGGAGAGACTGGTCTGAGGGTTGAGGGGGCACTGAAGAAACTTTGGAAGTCAGGAGAACTCTGAAGACTCCATGATCCAGTGACAATGGGACTATCAGACATATTTAGAGGTAGAAATGGCACAGCAGAGTAGAAATATAAGTAAAAGGAGGATACAAGAAAAAAGTGATTAGCGAAGAAAGTTTAATCTACCAGAAGGGAATAGATCAAATGTTAAGCTATACAGTACAATATCATATGAGGAAAATTGTACAGAAACAGAGACTCATTCAGATTTGAGAGAACCTTGGCAAGTCTCCAGTTAACCTTCTGTTCAGAACAGACAGGCTGCTCAGGGCTTTATCCAGTCAAGTTGTAAAAACATCCATGGATAGAGACTGCACAACCTCTCCTGGAAATCCTTCCAGTACTTGACTGCTCCACGCTCAAAAAGTTTTCACTTGAATCCAGCCAGAAACCTTCTTGCTTTAATTTATTATTGTTGTCTCTTGTCCTCTCATCACACAGCACTGTGCACAGCCTAACTTCATCTTCTCAAATAACCTCCTTGCAGGTCCTAGCAGGCAGCCAGCAGGTCCCTGTGGGGTCACCTCTTCTCCATGCTGAACAAGCCCCATTTCCTTGGCTTCTGTTCACAGGGCAAGTGCCCCAGCCCCCAATCATCTTAGACTCACTCCAGTTTACCAACGTCTTCTTCCTGCTGGGGCACAGAGGACACCACTGGATGTGGTATTGCAGATGCAGTCTAATGACTGCTGAATAGAGGTGGACTATCACTGCCCTGGACCTACTGGCCTTGTTCCAATCAATAGACATGTGCAATCCCACATTGCTTTCCCATATATTACTTGCTGTATTCCATATCAACACTGTTTCCTAGCCTTTAACCTTCTACCTAACTACAGCTTTGCTTATTGTTCCAGGAAAACCAAGCACGATAGTCAAGAGTGAAGGCATTTTATGCCCTGAGACAGGGGAGGAACTGTTTGCTCCTTTAAGTTTTATATGCATATGTTAGTAAACATATATTGTAACCTTTTTTAATTAATATGCTCTCTATTTTCAAGTAAGCCAGGTACTAGTCATGAAAATCTTGAGGCAACACAGAGAACTATCTGCTGAAAACCAAATGAGAGCTTGGCCTGCTACTCAGAAACATCCATCACCCAGCCCTTTTCTGTTGGGATTTGTGTTGAATGACGTCTTCTGCAGGTTAACAATTAGTTTTTAGCATAAGAGTCCTGTGTCATCATCGTCATCTCCCCAGGAGACAGAAACAGGCTGAGTGATTTTTAGATTATATGCTCTGATAAGACACAAGCTCCTGACTCTGTGCTTGTGCCATGCAGGCCACCTGCTCTATGGAGCTGCCACTGGGGACACAGTGGAAAAGGTTTAATAATGATGTTCTCTCTAGAGATGTAACTCAGATCATGGTCAGAATTTACGTTCTATATCACTGACTAAAATCTTGTACATAAAATCCTATAGATAGATAGAATCTAAGACTAGTTGCTAAAAAAGACTGTAAAAATGTTAATTCCTATCAAACAACAATCTGTCCAGTCTGTAGTCATAAAAACTGTAAATGAGCACAGGAGTTGACAGAGCAGGGCAGATCCATAATCTACCCAGTCAAGTATCCTGTCTGACTGCACCCAAGATCAGAAGCATCACAGGAAAAGATAAAGCAAGGAACCACATTATGAAGACATATGGAATAATTATTTCTGAAAGATTCCTCCTCTTCTTAAGTGCTTATTTTATATCCTGAAGCAGCTGGTATTTTCTGCTTCATTTTAGATTTTATTCTGCCCTAACTAGAAATGTTCTCATCATCCATTTAATTGCCTGATTCCCTTTCAATAGCTGCTAAGTACTTGGTCTAAAAAAAAAAATAATCCCAGCATGGCAGAAAGTTCCACATCAAATTATTCATTATGTAAAAAGCATTCCTTTTTGCTACTTTTAATCTGACTAGCTTCCATTACTTGTTTTCTGAATTGCCCCCGCCCATTCTTTTCAGGGTTGGGAGTCAATAGGAATTTGGAATTTATCTTCTCAGTTGTAGAGATGTAAAATAACAACTGCACTAGCTTTCAAAATCAGAGATCCTCTTCCCCCCGCCATTATCTTGAAGGAAACTCTTGACTCATAAGCAGCTCCCTAGAAGTCAGTGGTGTATTTCACACTATCTCAATTATTCCTACCGAAAGACTGTCCAAAGTGACAGAGTATCTGAAGTTACAAAATAGAGAATGAGATTTCCTTCCTTCCTGGAAAAAGATTATTAGACCTTATGCAGAAACACAATTATTAAATTCAAGAAGAAGAGGTGGGAAACAGCATAATAATTTGCTGTGACTTGGATATTCACTCAAGCCTGAAGACATCCAGGCATACAGCAATCTGCTCAGCTTCCCCACGCTGGGGACTGTGCTTCCACCGGGCTATTCTGGACCATCCCAGGAGCTCAGGAGGTTTGAGGAGCACATGCAAAACATGGTTAAATGCTGCCACATTCACCAACTGCACCCAAACTCCGATTATTTTGAGTAAATTCTACAGCAAGTTCAGACAGATTTGTCATGAAAATTCTGCCAAGTAGCAAGATTTTAATTCCAAAACACAAAAATCATATACAAACCCTCGACATACATCAGAACAACAAGGAAGAAGTATGAAGAGAGAGAGAAATGGAGAAACGGTTTGATACAATACTGAAGTGTGTGTAGAAACATATGGAGATCTTGATCACAGTCAAAATAATGAGCTCATCTTTGCAAGTGGATCAAGATTTGTTAAGATCAGATTAAAAGATTCTAAAAAAGGTGTAATATTATAAGAACTTGGATAAAAGCTGTGTGGATAGGTAAGAAAGGTTTTATTCCATAGGTGTTATATCGAAAAATGGCTAAGTGAGCAACAGAACAGCAGCAGTGTTCACAGTCATCAGAAGAGGGATCCCAGACAATTTGTTTGGCACAGGAGGAGGAGAGAGTAAAAAGCTCCAGTTTCAACACATAGTCAGGTCCTCAGATTTAAGGGAAACAAAGGGGCTGTGAGGAAGCATTTTTAATCCCACAGGTTCTAGAAAGGTAGCAATGTTCATTAGCTCCCAATGTGCTCTAAATACTATGAAATGTTGCTGACTTACAGTCACAATACAGAACAATATACAAAAATATGAGGGAAACAAAGCCATACCACATAGTTCAGACATGGGCATTCACACTAACTCCACAAGATAGTTGTGTTTCATGTATATAAATTTTATCATTTTTTCAAATTATCTGACTGCTCAGGAGTAATAAAACAATACCTTGCACAGTAATGCTTGCACAGAAATTATATTATCAGCATTATCTACTGAAAAGAGATTAAAGATAAAAGAATACTGAAAAGACAGGAAACAAAGATGAAGTGTTACAGAACTGACATTCTCTTCATTCATAGTACAGATTTTTCACTTCTCAGTTTCATTGCCATAATCAGTTACCATTTGAATCATTACACCTTAGCTACATTCCACTATCCTCATGATTTAATTAGAAGCTGATACACACTCTAAATATCATCAACATTCACAATTTCTCCTCCTCCCAGAGACCCACACGCAAAGAGCCTATGAACTCCTACTGTCACCAGCCTAAGAAATACCCTTCACCAGGACACTGGCTTGAAGAACCGGTGCCCTCTCTGAGAATCCAGCAGCAGGTCTTTTGTTTTATCCAGTAGGGAGAGGGCACTTGAAATCATCTTTACGAAGTGATCTGCAGCTATGCACCATAGGGAAGAGTCCAACCTGCAGGATTTTGGATTTCATTTAAGGCAGTGCTTAGTAAGAAAGTGCAGCAAGTACATTTTCAATGCCATCTGCTGGATAAGACAGACAACTCTAAAGAAGGCAAAAACCCACTGTTTTCCATCTACCATCATCAACTCTTACCAAAGTTGGCCTGATCTTGAGGAACAACTTCCTGACTTTTGTGAATTATAACTCGTATTCTGGTCAATCAAATTTCAAAGCTTTATTAAATGTGTCCCAACTGTTTGCAGAAATCACTGACACTATGGATATCTGTAATTTCTCGTAAAGGACATAATTCTGATAAGGAACACATTAGTCTTGTGATAGTGTTACCAAAGCACTTCTGAAGACTCCAGTGGACTGACTCTCCTGCTCTATCATGCCATTTGGACAGCCTATTGGATCACCTAAATTGAGTAAAAAACCAAGAGACTGGCATGAAATGCGGTCTGGCATGAGGTGGATGTAACTCATATAAGAGATGCAGCAACAGATTGCACTCCTAGGTCCTCAAATACAAAAATTGTACTTGCTGACGTGAAAAAACAGCAATTGTTAATAAACAGATATTCTACTCTTCAACACTCCATATGGCGGTCTGATGGATTAAACACCAGCAGAGTGTTGATCACTCTAAAAGCTCATATTGAGATGATCTGGAAAATCTGTCTATCTACAATTTACGAATTCTGGTTAATTTAATTAAAATGCTGCACCACTAAGTGCCTTAATATGTGGAAAGCCATAAGCTTGTGAGGTTCCTGGCACATGCCTGCCTTTAGAAGAAGCTACAGAACAAATTAGCAAGAGTCTCCTTTTAAATTTGGGATACACAAAGGAAGACTCCTGAGCTAGAAAGTCAGTCTAAGTGTACATGCAGTGAAGAAGAGAAAGAAAAATCTCCAAAACACGCAGAGGAACAGGTGATACACTAAGGCTAAGGATGCCAGTAGCACAAGAAAAAAAGGACATAGGCTGACGAAGGTAGTGGTGACCTCTTTGAAAGGGGCCAGCTCAGGTTAAAAGAAACTGGATGTGTTACAAATTGCAGACTGAGAAATAGAGAAAGTTGGGTGGGGTTCAGGAGACGAACTGTCTCCTTGCAAGGGAAAAAAGGCCAGGAAGTCCCAAGAAAGAAGGAGCCCATGACCAACATGCTTGGCCAAAGGTAAACCCAGTGGGGTCATCTACCTTTACCAAGGGAGGCTCGAGATCTGGCTGCTTCAGCTGACACACACTACAGCACATATACAATCAATTACTGCAATTTAGCTAAGGGGTGGTACCTGTTCATTTTCAATTTGGTGTCAAACACCATGAAAGAGAATCTTTGAGGCTAAGCCAGCTTAGAAAATTTTTTCTTCCTAGAAGCATGGCTGGATGAAAGGATACAGACATTTCCATCCCAAAAGACAAGTGAGTAAACTGCTGGGATGTGGAAGCAGATTATAGTTTGGAAAACAGAAAACCTTTTCCATTTCTTCAGCAGCTCTGAGTTAAGAGAGGCCAAAACATTCCCAGTATGCTCACTATCATCTCTGGAATGGACCCATGTTTGTTAATACTTTCCTTTCACTTACATATCTACTTTTGTTCTTCCTAAACAAAAAATGACAGTGCTGGGTTCACTTCTTAGTGGCTAAAGCTGAGGATGAAGCATCAAGGGTTTTCCCGGCAGGACTACTAAAATTTGAGAGGAGTCTGAAAAAGAGACAGTGGTGTTATCAAGGAGATGTCATGGAAGAACAGACAGAAATCCCCATATTACTACTGTCTTAGTCTACTGTGATTCAGCAAAGTATAAATCCTTTTTTCCTCTTTTCATTCTCAAAACTATCTGGAGTAAATAGAAAAAGATCTAGATGGAAGGAACAGCAGTTATCCCCAGAAATACATTAAATTAGGATAATTTCTTGTTCCAAAACATTAAACAGAAAGAATTTTGGATTTTGTTATGTAGAATTATCATCTTACTTGGAAAAAGAGGAGCAGTCTCTCTAGTATGATAATCAGTCCCCTACTTATATAGGCAGATGAGATTCTGCCTGCAAAAACCAAGAGGATCTGTTGACATTCTGCAACAGAGGATAGGGATGGTGAAGAAGGCCTGGTTGTGTTCTACATCTAGCACAGTATTATAAATACTGTCACCCCTTAAAGGCCACTTCAGCTGCGTTTCTACAATTCACTGCAAGACAAAAGGGAATACTGAACTTCTACAATGCACACCCCTATATTAATCTTTCCTGTAAGAGTAGAATTCAGAAAAATTGATCTAGAGTAAATAAAAAACAAAGCCAAGTGCTTAGAAAATAAAATCCATTTAAAAAAAAGCTAATCACATTTACATTTCACTCTTTGGTATCATTTCCATGCTTCCTCTAGACTATTTCCAACTACTTTTCAGAACATGTGACTGAGCATGCTCTAGAGCCAAAGTTAATTATTTCCATATTAAAATACAAGAATACTAATCTTCTATACCATTACGAGAGTAAGAGCCAATGAAAAGTGCCTAAGACAGAGTGTAAGGTGGGAAAATAATCTTCCTTCCCCTAAGTCTTCTTTGCTTCAGAGAGACCAAGCAGGCTGGTTTCAAAACAAGAGCAAGTGATATAACCAAACAAAAGCAGATCTGAAAGGTGAGCAAACCCCACAAGCCACACAGTTATTATTACTGTGTCGACAGCACACTTGTTAAAAATGTATATTTTAATTTTCTGTATTGCTAAAGGTCCCAGTTTGCCCAGGGATCTAGCTAAGCTGCCATTTTCTACCACGACACAGTCTAATCTTTATTTAATGGATTTAGCATCTATCTTCACTAGAGTGGTCTCTAAGGGAAAGGGGAGGGGAGTATGAAGGGGCATGAAGAGATGATCAGAGCCCCCCTCTCCTTCATCCATCCGGCGCTCATGTTTGTGTTCAAAATTCAATTACCTCCTTATTGATACTTCACAGAGATATTTAAGCTGCAAACATGAAGCCCTGATTTCCCAGGGGGCCATGCCCCTCTCTATTTCACTGCTCTGCTTCCCCTAGGGTGAATTCCTGAGGCGTCCATATTAATAGGTAATCAGTCACAATTCATTTATTAAACAGCTAGCAAGGTTTATCAGCCTGCCCTGATTAGCCGGAAGGAGCCACTGAATTCCTAATTTATTTATGGAAATGTAAGTGTCTTTTTGAATTCCATTCATGAAAGACAGGGGTGCCATGGGTCTGGCACACTGAATTCTAACAGGGTAGCAGCAGGCAACCTGGAGACCGAGGACTTTGCAACTTCAGCCTGGGAAATGCACTACGGTGACCCCAGCATCATCAATAGATTTAGGGCCAGAAGCTCAGACAAGGATTCACAAGCCAGCTCTTCAGAGAGTAGGCATTGCCACCCAATGCCAGTAGAGAATTACTATCCCAATGGCTCAGTGTGTGGAATGGCTGCAGAAAGTTCACTAAACAGAGCCATCAATGTGATGAAACAAGGTCAAAATAATAAAGGAAAAAATAGAAGCATTTTTAAAAGTTCCAATAAAACATTCAGACTGGCACTGAAAACAACTTCGAGGTAACACTAATATACACATTTACACATAAAGTTCATCTTTTTGAAAACTGCATACTGTTACAACCCTTACATTATTTCTGCTATAATAATTTCAACTGAACTGGTTTTAAAATGGAGCACCACTATTGTACTTTCAAACTAAGACACAGAACCTTAGTGATGCTGCTGGATTATCAGAAAGTGAAAATGGCTAAAACCAATAAAAAAGTTACTTCTCTATTGTTTTAAACAGACACATGGAGTACTAAGTAAAAAGCAGACCTTGAAGTGAAAAGACTTATACATGCACTTGATACATCTTAAGGCAATTACAATACAGCTTCATATAACATAAAGCTTATTTACATAGGCCTCTGAAGGTTCAAGGCTACCACTGGTGAAAAACTTTTTATCCCTGTCACCTGTGTAGCGATCTTCAAAACTCACATTCACCTGAATTTTACCCATCATAGTTACTTAATCAGAAAACAACTATGAATGGAAGACTATAAATGTTTCTTCCTTTTTCTTCGCAATACAAATTTCAGCCAAGTAACTTTCACTCTATCCCTCTCTGCATTTAGTGACTTTCCAGAAAAGCTCTACAGGGAAGTAAATATAGGTAAAAATAGAGATTGTATTGTCAAGTCCGCCGAACAAGGTGGATATCCCTCAGGCAGATGCAGTAGCCAAAAGAGTATTTTTGATTAATTTTTTTCCTAAATTATTTAGATCTCAAAACTGACAGGATTTAACAGTGTACAGTATTATATGAAATATAGAGAGAAGCATGTTTAAGCATATTCAGAGCATTTTTCTTAACACTAATTCTGAGACACTGTTGTGAGACATTTTGTTCAGTGACTTCAATATTCTGATCTGATTATTAACTGACTACAAAAGTATTCAAAACTAACAAGTCAAACCATAAAGAAAGAGGATGCAGATGACACTCCACAATACTGTATTTCACAAGAATTATTTCAGTACAATCATAATTACTTGAAAATATATTTCAAAAAACAATCCTATGTAGTTTAAAACTGGCTACACCCACACCCTCTAATTTTACAAGCACAAGCTCAATAGTTACATAAAAGGTTTTAATTTGCTTAAGATTTTGTTATACAAAAATTGCACCAGTGCATCAAAACCAATACAAAATCCCCACTGTGACTAAACTAGTACAACCCCTAACCTAAATAGAAAATACATTATTTCCTCTCAAATTACAGTGGTCAGACATGAAAGGATGTAGTGCATGCAATAAATGCATCTGAAATTTTAGGAGGAATAAGCATTTGAATTCATCTATGACCAGAACTTGTATGCTGCAGGTGTTTGAAGTCAGGGATGGCATGGGGAAACCAATCCTGAAAGAAGCAGCTTTTCATTTCCTGAAAAAGTAATCAGTAGCTTAATTGTTACTAGTTTGTATTTTATGCAGTTAAAAGTGATTCTGTGGGCTTTTCCTACTATGAAATGTAGTTCCTAGAAGAAGAAAAAAATCCTAGAATTTACATGAAGGATTTCTCCATACCTTTCCTCCACTATATAAGGAAAACTTCCACACTGGCACAAAAGGCAGACATCACAGGATTTTACAGCAGAGCCAAACATGTAATCAAGATGTGGCTCTCAACAACCAGTTTCTCCAGCCCTCATTGGTTAGGAAACTGCAAATGCTACCAATGAAAATAAAACAACTTGTTCCTTTCCTGAGCCTAGCCATGCTTCATCTTTTACCCCTTCAGCAGTAAATTCACAATGGTGATTTCAAACGAGGGCTTTGCAGAATACATAAGACAGAACTCACCATGGAGCAGGTAAAGCAGTATACTCATGCATGTTTTCACTGTGAAGCTCACTGAGCATCAAACTCAAAGTTATTTTCACTCCCTCAACACGTAAGCTTCTTATCATATAGAAAATTACAGCACTGTCCGTAACTGATGTCCAACCCATGCTGCCCAAATGTTGGAGAATGCTAAGAATATCGTGCTGAAATAATCGTGTTGCAGTTATTTCTAGTCTTCACAGATGTTATTTCTAGTCTTGTAGTTTTCACAGATGTTACTTCTAGTGATTTCTACTTTTCACTGGTTTCAAAACACAACCAAGTGAAAGCAATGTAGCAGCACTAGCTTTCTGAAACCAAAGACACTTGCTCCAGGAGATGCAAAGTGTTGTAATTCATGCTTCTTCCTTCACTTTAAGACATTAGCATTTGCACTGAAATTATTACACGCTGCTGCTTATGTTAGCATACAGACCCAGTGGAAGGCTGGGTTGCCTACTCAATTGCCTTGCATTCTTGCCCACATGTCAACTCCCTCAAATGTCATCAACTAGCTTCCCAAACCATCAGCTTCCCTTATGCAACATGTATGTCACTACAATACCATGTATATGGAAAAGAAAGTAAAAACTGTAAGAGAACAGAATTTAGTATTACAACAGAGAACACAACATTGCAATCTTTACCTGCTTGACTCATTTTCAAAGTAACTATTTTAAAGTCTATTTTAATGGAACCAAGTCTGACTTAGACACCCAGGCAAACCTGGCATGCTTCTGCCCAACCACCAAGGCAGAACTGGGATTCATGTCCCTGTATAACACCAAGAGGGTTTTACAATAAAAACCAAAATTATTACATAGGTACTCCTTCCTTTCTAATTGCCACCTGATAGAACTCGATGAGAAACACCAATTACTCTGCTGAAAATAACTCTTCATATTTTCATCCTGTCCTATCTGGTTCTCCATCTTATACATTTACTTCCAGTGCTCCTGAAACAATGCCCACATACTTTTAAGGCTACTACAGTAACAAACTGCATGGATACAATAAAACCTGGGACAATTACTTCCTGTTTTTCTTGCACAGTCATTGTCCATAACATCACACTTATAGTGACTTACACATGGAACGTCACAAACTGTACATTCAAAAATTGCCTCCTACACTACCTAAATGCTGTAACTTAAGTGATGACGTTTATATGCAGAGCACAACACAGATCAGAATAATAATGAGAATCTCTAATTGACACTGGAGAAAATTAGATTCTAATTGCATATGCTGTATTTTGCTGATGACAATGAGGTTAGCATTTGCAAAAAAAGTGTTATGAGTTCCTTAACAACCAACAGGTTATTAAGACCTTCGTCATATAATTCATTAGAAATGTGACATTTCCAACAGCAGAGAGCCCTCTAGAGCTACCACGGGATAACAGTTCAGCAGCCTTCTAGGAGAAGGACACCAGTGCAGCTTATTGCAACACCTGGGCTCTTCACAGATTCCCCTTCAGCTACTGACCAAATCTGATTTTACCTGGTTCAGTAGAACAGAGATCAAACCCCAGAGTGTGAAAACAGAAGTCACATTTTAATTTGAAGAATACGGGAGCTAATATTTGTTGAACTGCCAGTGATTTTGGAAAGCTTTTAATTGTAATAATAGGTTTTGACGATGTTGTGCAAGAACTTAGAGATATTTATAAGACAGTGTTTGTAAAATATCATCAAATACCTTAAAAGCCAAATTTTACATGACAGTGCCTAGTGAAACCAAAATAATTGGCACTCTGTGAAGTTCAAACAGTAGGTGGATATATGCCTTATAGCACAGAAAGGTCTCCATATGGAAAGGCCCAATCAATGTAAAATAATTTCTACATAGAAAATACATTCTGATGAACTTATAATAAGGTTTACAAGCCTTCATTAAAATAGTGCTCAAAACACCACATAAGCGAAATCTACTTAATCAGTTATTAGATGCCTTTCAATTACCTCCACTCTTGTGCTTGCACGGTAGCAACCAATCATTCAAATTAAATTATGAAGTGAAAATCTACTTATACAACATGGAATTTCCTATTCCCACCTTGCCAATTACAGTAAAAGTTGTAAGATAAATTACAAGAAAATAACTATATCCTTTAGCTTTACTGTCAAGACTTGTAACTGTGAAAAGCAGTAAACAACTTTATTATCACCTCACTGGGACCAAAAATTTCAGCAAGAATAAACACACCCAGTTTCTCAGAGCCAAAACCCTTTGAAATATAAAATTTTGGAAATTAATACTGAGTTACAGCACAGCAACCACAGGTTTGGTTTCACATTTTAAGAGCCTAAGTTAACCGCTGAAAGTTATGAGCTTAACTTTCTGCACATTAATTCATCAGGCTTAATTATGATACAAGTTTGTGGTGTGCTTAGGGAACAACAATCTCTTGGACACTTTAAAGAATCCACAAGCAGCCTTCAAACATGCTTTCATGGGCAAGTATAAAGTAATGTTTTATTACCAAAATAAATTTCTAAGAGCCAACACTTCACTGGAGGGGGGAGGTGAACAAACTTGCAATGAATATGATGAGAAGAGGTAGTATGTCTACTCTGCAGGCAAAAGCACTAAGCACCCTTTTTTGATCTCCAGCTAGAACTCAAAAAGCCATGGCAAAACCTTCCTGTACAGACAAAAAAATTCAAAATATCTCAGCACCCCAACAAATTGATGATAGGATCCTGGAAGTCAGGAGTACAGTTCCCCATTGGGGCTCTATTTATCTCAGGCCCAGTGCTATATTCAACAATGCACTTCTAAAGGAGAAAATTTTCAGAACAAAAATCACACCATTTTACATAAATTCGTTACTTCTCTGCCCTAAGGCCCCAAAAGCTCATGGCCTAAACTCCAGTCATGCTGGGACACATCGATACGCTATATTTTTACACAGATTTTTATTCTATCTTACATTCATTTTTCAATGCCTAACAAAATGCAAGTAGCTATCACTGCTTCCATGCTATTAATAGCAGTGATCCTTTGATACTCTGAAATAAAGTTATTGCATTCTTTTAGAATCAAGTACAATCTTTGGGCATCAAGAATCAGTATCACAGAAGACAAGGCTTAGATATAAAAGAAAAGGTACATTCAGATGAAATCTGTTGTACATGCCTGTGCAGATCCACACTAAGAGTGGGGGGATCAAGAACACACAGCCATCCTCATCAGAAACATGTCAGCACAGTAAACTACATGTGTAAACCAAGGGTCATAGCAGAGTCTTCAGCTCCTTTTCCCTACCCCCATGGAATGGGTATTCCTGCAGGAGATATATAGGAACTAGTTATGAAAGTCAAGCAATTAAAAAGGATTTCTGAGGTATTCATGGGACTGTACCAGCCACAAGTCCCTGACAGCTCTGCTCGTGTGCCAGTCCCTGGAGAGCCATCACACTTCAATTACTATCACTAACATTAGTCATTATCAGGCTGCCTCCAGCCCCCGGGGAAGGCAGCTTGTGATGACAATATCCAGCCTTTCCTTGTAAAACAATTCATTAGGCAAAGCGGAACAGCTGGGGCAGCCACGTGCATGTCTGCAGAGTGGCCGCCCCACTGGGACCTCCAGCCCCCCTTTTCCTTTTGGACAGGGGCAGCCACCGCCCCCATGACAGCTGTAAAAGCCTCTGGGGACACTTCAGGTTTAATCAGCGCTCCTTATACTCAGGGGAAGCATTTGATTGCAAACTTAAACTAATGGCACTCAGAAGGTTACAACAATCATCAGATAAGAGGCTTTAGGGCATTTTTATCTTGTTCTAATGCTCACAAGTTAATGAGGCAATAAGAGACAGATACTATCAAACTTGGTCTAGCAACATTAATACAGATAGGATGTTCGAAGTTGCATTACTAGAGATGCGAGAGGTAAGATGGCAAGCTCATTATCGATCTTAGAGAAAACTTCATGCTCAGAACAACTGAAACTACTCAATAAAGAGCCAAAATACTTAGAAATTTTCATGTAGCTTTGTATGCATTATCACTGGATCCAAAACCTGAAATGTAGCAATTGTGCCACCAAACAGGTAAATAATCCCTGGCATTAGTATGAGTACATACTAATAATTTTTAACCTTTATGGTGCTTGCAAATAGAAATCCTTTTATATATATAATGTCTGTAAATGGCTAAGAACAGCCTTGCTTTTCTTGGTTATCCTGCCTGGGTGCCAGGCTGAAGAGCACTTGATACCGGGATCTGTTTCATCATCACATTCTTATTTTACTTCTACTGATGACAGACACAATATTCTAATGATGCCTTCCTGTGGCACATAACAGCAGCAAGCAGCAGGAAACAATAAACAGCACACAGGAAAGGATATTTAACAATAAAGGCTTTAAATGCTGTTTTTTAAAATCCATGATTTTTCCAATGTCTTGCAAAAGAAAGCTAACGTGAACTCCACCCTCCAGCTGGGGAAACAGGAAGGCACATGTAAGAAGGTGAATAAACCAACCAAACCAAACAGTGGTAGTCCCAGAAATGGAACCAAGTCTCCAAAGTCACACTCTAGTGAGATTTTCACTAGGATCAGCTGCTGCTCTGCAAATGCTGCTAGAAACCTGTACTGGGGAAGAAAATCCTCTCTTACTCCTGCCAGATATGGGAAAACATTTCAGACAGAGATGATACAGGGATAATCTTTCCAGTATTTGTAAATACAGAGTAAATGTTCTATTAACACAGAAGAAAAAGAAGTTTTAATTGGATAAAGGCATAGACTGCAAAAGATTTTTAAATAATATAGATCAGTTGTAAATGTTTGAGTCCCTGCTAGAGTGTTTCCTGAGATGTTTGGCATTTTTGTGTTTTTAAACGATAATGGAAAAATGCACATAACCTTATGCTTGATCAAACTTTTCCCCATCCTCAATTTCTCCACTGACAGTAGTCTACAAGTTATCCTGTCAGAACAAGAGTAGCAAAAAATAGGCTTCTGACAGTATAATGCAAGAATATTTTGCTTGTAGTCATGTTTCTTTCTGTGCCGAGCATGTGGCAGGTAGAAATGCTTTAATGTGACAGACCATTCCTTCACTTTTGTGGCTAAAAGCTCTTCAGTCAAGCACCATTGACCCTCTACTTGTCTAGACAGATGAAGGTGGTTTCACTGCTTCATTTCAGCCAAGACACACAGAACCTCTGTGTATGCTAAGGACCATTCTCTTCCTCTGCTCAAAGAATTAAACTGAATGGACTGTATCTCCCTATGCAGTAAAATGGGCTCTGCAGCCCACATTGCACAGACTCGTAATCAGCTCTGTGCATGGAAGTATTTGAAAGTCCATTCATCATCCCCCAAACACATAAAAGCCATCACTGCGATACAAGAATTCTTAGGTTTCTTGCTCCTAATCAGGCTGCTCACATAGAGGCACATCATGGAGTTGCACCTGCCTAAAGCTCATAAACTGAACAATTTGGTACAGTGGAAAATGAAGGCTTTGAATGAACTTAATTCTAGAAAGGATCTTAGAGCACAGAAATATTGAACCACTGGATGATCTGGGTTACAAGGGCTCAAGAGGTCTCCTAGTCAAAGTAGGGTCGATTATGAGGTCAGATCATGTTGCTTAAGGCTTTATTCAGCCAGGCCTGGAAAACCTCGAAGAACAGAGAATGCACAACCACTCTGGTGACTGCACAATGTGTTCTACTGCTTGACTGACCAATGCTAATATTCCAGATGTCTTCACAAAACACAAATTAGTGCTTTGAGAAGCATACCAAAAATTCTGTGAAAGCTAATGGCAATGCATCAGATGATTTCAGTCTTCAAAGGAAGTTTGGTCAGTTAGTCTGATTAATCAGATTCTTCTTTTCCCCACTAACATTGAAAAGACTTCCTTCTCTTAACCACAAGATGTATCTATATCAACCTTCACTCTATCAACATAAATTCAACAAGTCTTTTCCAGAAAGGATCAAACTATTGCAGCATTTCTTCCTACTACTGAACAAACTATAGGAACCAATGGGGACTTTCAGAAGAGACATTTTTAGAAATGAATACCAGGGTATAACTAATGTTTTGTGGGGGGGGGTTTTGGTTTGATGTTTGGATTTTTTTTTTTTTTTGTTATTGTTTTTGTTTGTTTGTTGGGGTTGGGCTTTTTGGGGGGGAGGAGGTGTGTGGTTTTCTCTTGTTTCTCCAACTCCAACAGTATAGATCTCCTGCAGCAAGCAGAGTCATCAATGCCTGGAGACTATGATGCTGTATTAGTACTCACCATTGATATCCACAATAGCACTTTCCCTTCAGAGTAAGGGAAGGGCAAGAAGGCAAAGATGTAGAAATTTCTTTAAACTTACAGAAATATTTATTTTACTTTACCAGCAGACAGAGAACACCCTAAGGGTCCATACAGTATTTTGCCCATATATGACAGTTACCTAGACAGAGCATTTGTTTTACGGTAAGAATGCACAATTTATGCATATGGGTAGAATCACATCTGATATCATCAGTAGACTGTTACCTCCCCGATTTTATATATAAGAACAACCTGAATCTGCTTGCCTTTTTTTTTTTTTTGGCAGCACACAGAGGGCAACTCAACCACACACCCATTTATTTTAAAAAAACAATAGCAGGTAAGGTCCAGACTCAATTTTCATCCTCACCATTGCAACCTAATCTCCTGGCAAGTTAATGCAAATCAAAGTGAACACTTCTCTGACACTGGTAGCAAAGCGTGTTGCTCTCCCAAGAGAGACCTGTAAAACAGGACAGTCACTGACAGCAGTACAATTACTGACACAGATACAGACTTTATGGACATGTTTATCTCTGCTGTAAATCCACACTCTCTCTCCACTCCGATTCATGAGTCATAAAGAAATTGCAGATAATGAAAAAGTTGGAGAAATTTACAGCGTGTCGGAAACCTCAGACAGCCAGAAGAAATTAAAGAGCTGACTGAGGATAAATCACACAGGTACAATTAAAACTTCCTATACCTTCTTCACTTCCAAACTGGGGCACAAGCCAATGGAGATGATGAAAAGTTGAGGTCATGACTCCTCTGACTGTAATCATTTCTTAACTACCTACATGTCAAAATTAGCCAATTCACAGATCACATATGAATGGCAATTTCAAGATGACATTCTACTGTCTTGCTCTTGCAACTGGCCGTGCCCCAGAAAAATCCTGCCTGTAAATAAGCCACCCTGCAAACAGTAGAAGGCAAGGTGATTTTCTTGTTCCTCTGCAGATGCAGAGTATCTCTTACCACAGCACTGTGCATTAAAATGAAGAAGCAGATCTACAGCGTGGGAGGAGCGTATAAAAAGAATCAGAAGAAAGGCCAAGGTTTCACATAGAAATCATAGCATCTTTGACATTACGGTGACAGGGCTACATAAACATCTTAACAGACAATTTAAGCATTCTTTTTATTTCTCTGAAACAAACAAATAAGGACCAAGGATTACTATGAATGTAAACTGAAAACAGTCTCCATATTTTTTCCTACTAAGAAGAACTAAACCAATCATTTTAGCTGATTTTGAGTTCCTGAAAATCTCTGTGATCAGCCTCTACACCCCAAACGAACCACCCAAAACGTGACACATTTTCTAGAAGTCTAGTAACTCTGCTAAGCAACTCCTTAAACTAATGGCATATTACAGAAATCCAGTGTTCAAAGAGCATAATTTTGTTGTCCAGCTATAAAACTCTGCCTTCGAGCTTTTAAGCCACGTGAAGTGTACTATTTCAGATAAAGCCCTTGCCAAACACAGTACTAAATAACAAAGTAAGTGAGAAATATGCTTTCAAGCAAAAGTGAAACATGATGAAGATTCATTCGGCAAGGCAGAGTGTAGAAAACTAACAAAAAAAAAAGCTGCTACAAAGAAAATTCTAATCAGAGCAGAAATAAGTGCAGCACATGCACCTCAAACTACCTTCTCCTATGTAGGGCAGCTCACTTTGCAAGTAAATAAACTGTGTATTTTAAGAACATTATGAACACTCAACATGGCAGAAAATGTTCTCTTCCAAGTCTAACATATTTAGAACAATGTAGGTTATTCCAAAATATCTTTTCTTGTTTCAGATTAATACAGACGCACTAGTGCTAGAAGCACTGTACTTCTGGAGGTGCCAGCTTTCAACAAAGTGAGCATCCTCCTTATTCTTTTGTCAGCAGTCAAGATGGTAAGAACATTGCTATATCTCTCTAATAACTGGCACTGAGACTTCTGTTGTGGGATATAGATTTGGATCCATGTCACATGATCCTCTTTCACTTTATTTCCTTCTTCCTTCTCCAAAAGATAGTTCTCTACTCCAGCTTCACCACAACACTTTAGGATAGTCTTATTTCTCCAAGGAAATGGGAAAAGAGTTCATGTTAAGGAAAGAGTCTGCTCTTCTACATGTATTCCAAAACCTCATTTTGGTTAATATGAGGCCCTAAGAATCCAATTCACTTTTCCATGCAAGTTCCCAGATTGCAGAGAGTGGACATACAGCTTTTACTAAAATGGACCAACACGAGATTTCAGAAGATGCCTATCTGTTCATATATTGGTTTCCTTAAAATGTAAGAACCTGAAACATTTTCTTACAAACAATTGTACATATTGACCAGAAAGACCACCAGGCAACTATAATGCAGGAAGTGAGGCTGTGTTCACAAAAGTGAAGTAATGTTTCCAAGCTTAAAAAGCCTCTGTGTTGCCAGGACTAAAGAAAAAGTGGCTATGATCAGGAGACACTTTTATCTGCTCAATTACATCACTGATAGAAGCATGTTTGGGTACAAAGCCTGGGTGTTTTGCATGGAGCCTAAAAAAAACTCTGCATGTTTGTGCTAGACAATCCTAGGAAAGACAATCCACTACACAAAAGAGAGATGGTTCAGTAAGAGAATACATTGTCTTCCCTACTTTCCTTATTTTGAATGTAATTCAACAACTTTGTATATACAAAGTTCAAGTTTAATAACTGCCATGCCGTGTTTTGTAATTTAATAGATAATATAAGTTCAGTCCACCAAAGATGGAGCCCCTGATTTAAACACATCCTACCTATGATCAGCATCAAAAAAAAGGAATAAAACACAAGCCCCATTGAAAACTCAATGATGAGTAGCCTGCAAGGGTCACCAGCAGAAATATTTAAAATATGCTACAGGTAAATCCTGATGAAGGAAGATGGAACTTCTCTGCCACTCCAAACCTACTAAAAAAGCTGAACTTGCAGGCAAGATATGACAGACAGCATTTATCTGTGAAAAATGAAAAATGGAAGACTACCAATCTAAGAACACATAACTTGGAGTTCAGAAGGACTCCTTTATGATTTTCCAGAAATTTCAGAGGCCGCAGAGGACTACAATTCACAACCAAGGACAGCTTAACTTGGGAGCAAGGTAGCTGTTCCTCTTGCTGGCTCTGGAAGGGTCTCTTCTTTACAGGGACACCTCAGTGATTTCTGGTACTGGTTGCTTAACTAGCAGTCTGGCCTATTACTAAAATAAATAAACAAAAATACCCACTGTCAAACAAAAGGACCTTCCAACCCACCACCCTGACTGACATGCCAAAAGCAAACACCTATAGAAGAGTATAAGAGCAGGGAAGCACACAGCTGTACCTGCCTAGTGATTTCTGTTTTCTGCACCTCCAAGATGTCCAAGCCACTGGTGACTTCTGAGCAGTCAGACACCCTTGATGAATTTATCTTCCAATAATTTATCTCATTTATTGAGTGAAATAAACTGCATTCCCACAACATCCAGTGGCGATGTGTTCTGACTCTAATGTGCAGCACAAGTATCTCCTGTCTGTCCTGACACGCTCTTTTATTCTCTCTGGCTGCTGCACTACGAAAAACAGTGAAGAGTCAATCCCTAGTCACACTTTCTCTGCATTAATCAGTTTTCCCTATCTTTTCCACATCACATCAGCTGTCTTGCTCCAGGCTAAAAACTCCTAGTCATTTACTTATTCTTCATATTAAGGAAAACCATCACTGACTGACTAAACCACGGCAGACTTTTCCTCTATCAGTCTGGTGCTGCAAGATGACCAAACTTCTGCTGTTCACCTGCAATCTCTCAGGTCATCCAGGTCTAATTTGTGGGCCCTTGATAGCTAGCATCAAATAGCTCTTCTACTGCACACTTGATATTTATGGAAAATAAATCAGCATTACAAAGTAAATAGCAGCAAAGTTGCTAGAGTCCAGTGAAAGATAGGGCACACATAACCACGGGAAACTATAAATAGGGAGACTTGGTTGAACACTGGTTCTTGGTTCAAGAACTGTCTAATTGCTTTTGAAAGAGTATGAGGATTTGACACTGGGTAATAGTCATTCCTTAAAAAGAATAGGCTTTGCAGGAAGTCTCACACTAGCAGTATCACTGAAGCTGTATTGTCACAGCATAGCAGCCAGATAATCTCTCCGGCATCAGTGAGATTTAATAAATATGGCTGTGATACCAGGTATCCATATTTACATTTTAGGACTTCTGAACCAGTATAGCAGGTGTTACCTGAAAAATATCAGATATTACCAGGGAAGTAATAGCAGGGCCTTTAGAAAGTCCCTGGACAACCACATTGCTTCAGTGGAATAGTGCTTTTCCTGCCACCCCATCCTACATATCTGTTACCTTTATACACATAGGTTTGTTCCAAAGTTTGGAAAAACCCTGAACTTTTAAATTTTTTTATAACACTTTTCTCTTTGTATGTAGTTCTCAGATGCATCTCTGTATATGCTTATTCCAAAGGATGACAGGGCATATCTTTAAATGCATGGACTTCCCAGACCTGCTAGTTCATGAAACCAAGACTTCAAAAATCTTTTGAAGTCAACTTTGACTCAGTTGCAGTGAAAGGTGCAATGGGTCATACAGTGGAAAAACAGAGGCAGCAATCTACATTTGCAGTTATTTACATGAAGTGTTTTGAAACTTGCTGTTTTATGTGCCACAAACACTGAATAAGGATCTGTGACTAGGCTCCCAAATAACTATCTTCCTCTTGCTGGGGTCTCCTCATTCTGCAGTGCTCACTACTCCACTCCAAGCAAAGTTGGAGGGACAAAGAGCAGGAAAAAGCCTATACATTTTTTCCCCAAACTTCTGCCAGCAGCAGAAATGAAACTCACTGACTGGCTGCAGCTCACATTCAGAAGAGACACTATGCCTCCCAAAGTCACCCTAACTACATGAACAATTAAAAGTAGGTATGTTCATTGAGCCCAGTTCTTTCTCCTACCTTTACAATATCCACATATACAGGGACAGCAAAATCAACAAAAAGCAGGACTTTTAATACTAAAAATGGTTTCAATCTATTCTAACCAATAAAATAATTCATTAACAGAAAGAAAACAGACGCTCTAATGCAAGAAGCTTGGACAATGATCTTGGAGCTCTTTTTCAACCTAAATGATTCTGTGATTCTGAGAACTTAAAAAGAGAAAAGCATCAAGAAGCAAAAGGACAAAGTAGAATTTTACAGAGCTTAAAAAGGAGGCAAGGAAGCACAAGCTGAGACCTCAGAAGAGGCGCTGAAAAATAACTTAATTTTAAAATACTTTATTATTATTGATACAAGGTCCTGAGCCTGGAAGCAGCTGGAGAACTCCAGAACCACTTTGTAGCAAAGAATAAATACACAAGAGACACCAAAGGATAGCCTATCTTTTAAGAGAAAAGTAAAAATTAAAAAAAAAAAATCATTGGTTCATGCTACAAAAATCATGCTTCACTCGATGAAAGCTATTTTTTCATGTGAGTTCTGTGCTAAGGAAGGAAAGAACATTCTACAAGGAACATTCTGAGCAAGAACCCACCAATAGCATGCCAGGAAGAAAGTGAAAGAATAGATGTCAAACAAGCTGGAAAGAAAACATAAATTATATGTTAATAAATTAATTTGATTCACAGAAGCCACAGGGCAGTCAACAAACTAGCCAGGGTGACAGAAATTAAATGTAACCCTATGAGGAAAAGAGGGGAGAAAGTCAGTTGCAGAGAAAAGAAATCTGTGAGAAGCAAGCAACCAAAAGAGAAACTGAGACACTCATGGCCAAAAAGTTAGGTACAGCTGCAATTATAATAGGAATGCGGAATCCAGATAATAATATTCAACCATTTCTAGATTAAAGCAGTGAAGATGGAAAAAATATTCACTATGTTTCTTCCAAATTTGTCAAGAAAGCCTGCTTTTATAGACAAAATAGTAAGACAGTTCATATGAATTCAAGAAACAAGGCATATAATTCGGTAATTATTAATTTATCAAACTATGCAATGTCAAATCAATTGTTCAGATTTCAATGTCAGTGTTGCAATAATATCTCAATGAAAAACTTTTTGAAAGGTAAATGGTCCCACATGTCACTTTGCCTAATGAACTCTAATGCAAAATTGACATAAAGTATGCTGTGACTGGGTCAGTAACAGATCTCATAACACAACAGCAATGTCACTCAGTAGATCTATTTCTCATGGACAGCTGCAGGAATCATCCTGGTCCTGCACAGCACTTTATTAGTAACTTCGAAGAAAATAGAAGTCTTTGAAAAATTAAGGATTTGAGGTAGGTTGTAAAAGCGAAAACTTGAAAAGTTGCTATCATAATGAACTGTCTCTCACACTCAGTGCTGATAAAACATTTGAAAATACTGTAAAAAAAGACAGTGCAAATTCTGAACAGAAAATAGGTCCCAAAAAAAACAATATTGGGAAGAACAACTTCAACCATGACTGAAATGGCACAGTTTTATAACATAGAAAGCAGCAAGACTTCTCTGGAAGGCCTCATGCTGCCATCTAGAGGACACCGATCAGCCGCGGGTTTCATCCTGCTTTTGACAGCCTGTTTCAATGAACCAGCCCAGTAAAGAGGGGATTATTAAACTTTGAGACACAAAGATATAATGAAATCCAGTATCTCGAGACAAAACCACTTTAATAAACAGATCTTTTGGATTTTCCTTCTTTTTCTCTCTCTTATCTAAGTCCATAAGTGAAAACAACCTAAAGACAGTATTAGGAAAAACAGTCCTCAGAAGCTCTGTTCAAACTTTCCAACTAATTTTTGGTAAAAATTTTCCAGAGATACGCACAAAGCATTTAATGTGTTATAGTGTAAAGGAAAACTGACTTAAGTGACAAGAAGTTACAAGCACGGAGACCTTTCATAAAGCTTGAAAATTCAAGGTTTCAGTTACTAGAGTCTAAAGGTTATAACTGCTGGGCTTCACACACTTCATTGTTCACTCACTTTGTCTTCTTTACACATTCATTTGACCTCAGTAAAAATAAACGGAAATGCATGCAGCAAATATTGCTAAGGAAATAACCTTGTTACCTTCACTGTAACTCAGGCTCTGCTTAAACTCCATTCAGCAGAACAACACTGTCTGACACCAAAGCCTACAACTTCACTGAGAAAGCCAGTCATCAGCCAATCTGTGTATTTCCTTCAGTTTTACATTGTTAGACTTCAACTTCTACTCCACCAAATGCTTTACACACTCTTAACAGATGTTAGCACTGAAAGTAAAATAACCTTGACAAGTATGTTAAAACTGGCTTAATGATTTGCTAATAAGAAAGCATTAGGCTATCCTAGGTTTGCAGTCAGAAAGACTTCCAAAGATTTATTACTACTTTTTGTTAACCATTGAAATGAAGGTGAAAGACTTCTAAAACTTTTGGTGCTTTGCGTGGCTCAAGCATAACTGCAACTAAAACTACATTAGTACAAAATTAACAGAAAAAAGTAAATATGTCAGTATGTACAGGTAGCATTAAACAACCCCACAATACTCTTGAAGTCCTCAAAGCTGGATTGACCGGTTAACAACAGAGTGTTAAATGTGGTGATGAAAGCAGCTTTTTCTTCAAAAAAACACAATAAAAATTGTCTAAGTGGGATAAAGGTCACCTTTAGTACTCAATGACATCACCTCCTGCCAGGATTGAGTATAAAAAATAACCCTAACAGCTACAGAAGCAGGAAACAGGATGAATACAGTGTGATAGGAGAATCCTACACACAAGTGAAAGTTTCACTGTAGAGGCAGTGCATGAAGTTTAAGAGAAGTACTGCCACAAATATTCTGAGAAATAGCTTTAGTACCTGAGTGGGAAATCCAGCAAAGTGATCTGATTTATGTAAAGCAATGATAAGTCAGGAACAGAAGTCTATCTGCCACTAGACAACACCAGACTGACATTCAGCCACTTGTTATTTCTGCTGTTTCCCCCACACAAGTAGGCTACAAGTTGGGAGATGTAAGCTCATTTTTTCATTTTGTTTCAGAAGGTCACTAACTGTGATGTCAGACACTTGCCAGATGCACCAACACACTTTTCCAGCTACAAACATACCACGGGCACATGCTTTAGTGGGAAGGTTTGCAATGCAGTCAGAAACATCTGTGTACAGTACTTACACTCATCTAGTCCCAGCTGATAAGCCAGGTTCTGCAGGCCACGAACTTTTTCCATTAAGTTAGCTGTAGTGAGGCTCCCCAACTCTAAGAAGAGAGAAAATTGTGAATTTTAACACTGTCTATAGCCCTCTAGTGACAGTTCACCTGTTCAGTACTCCACAGAGCATTTTCAAGCCATACTTCTGACAAGATCTATTTCCAGTGAACAGCAGATGTTCAAAATTCAAGCTGACTCCACCTCTAATTTTAACATACTGAGAAAGACAGCCACAGCACTGGTTCATGCTTTAATCTGGACATTCTCTTGGAAATAACGCATTTAATGAAAAATATGTATCATTAACAAGATACAGACTCTTGAGCTGGAGATTCAGCAAATGTGATGGCTAGAGATCTGAGGCCAGGGGGCCACCTCCAGAACACTTAAAGAACAAGTGTTTTAAGCCTCTTAAGTAAGTACTGAATTCCCACCTGCTTTGGCAACCTTGCTTCCTGCCCACAATGTCCATACTCACCCTTCAACATATCAATATCATCATTTTCTAATTCAGCCATCCACTTGGGAGGAGAACTTGTAATGGGCTATTTAAAAAAAAAAATAAAAAATTTCATATTCAGACAAGTGCAGTTTTAGAATTATACAAAGAAGTCTGATCCTGTATGGAAGACTAGTTACACTGATATGCAGTGTACTAGATACACTAATATGGGAATTCCATTTGCTCTGTTGAGATACTTTTATGCTTAATCTTTTTTCTAGCTTTACCTGGACATTCTAGAGTTAAAAATGACATACCATCCACAAGCCAAATTCAGTATGAAAAATGGGATTTTCTAAAGCTTAACCTTTCCTTTCTTCCAAAGTGTAATTCTCATTCACCGTACGCTGCACAAGGTGTAAAAAAGACAGACATATATGAAAGACACATAAAAACAAGAGGCTTATTCCAGCACATGCTGAAATAAGGTTTACAGATCGAAGCCGTAGAGCCCGCAGAGAGAACCTGCCGATCTGCGGCCCCGGGGGAGCGGGGAAGGCGAGGGCAAAGCAGCGCAACTCACGCTTTTGAAGGAGGCGGCGAACTCGGCAACGCCGGGCACTGCGGAGAGAAGGCGGAGGGCGGCGGGGGGTGAGCGGCCCTGCGGGCAGCACGGCCCGGCCCGCCCCGGCAGCCGCGGGGCCGCCGCACTTACGCTGCTCGGGCCACAGGTCCGGGGAGGCGCGGTCCAGCTTCTCGAAGCTCAGCAGCGAGGCCTCCAGGTCGGCGCCTGCAAGGGAGGGAGAGGCGGGTGAGGGCCGGGCCGGGCGGTG
>VWZF01006311.1:805413-819043 GCA_013396755.1 Sclerurus mexicanus | reverse complement strand
GCTGAGCGCGGCGGGTGTTGCCGCAGCGGACACTGCAGGTGCCCCCGCGCTCGGCCGGCGGGGCGGGATAGAGTTCCGTGTGCGGCCCGTCGGACTGCGCCGCGGAGCGGAACGGAGCCCGGCCGGGCCGCTCAGGGAGCCACGGCCGGCGCTGCTGGGGGCCGTGTGTGCGCTGGCCGCATGGCATCTGTTGCAGCAGAGAGGGGATCTGGTTTCCTTCGGGCGGCATCGAACAGCTCTAGCTGTTGTAGTGCCTTTTTAGTTCTGCTGTCCGTGGCTGCACGCTCTCCAAACTGTGAGAGCTAAACCGTGAATCCACAAATAGGCTGCTTTACTGCCGTCCATGTTCCCACAGCAGGCACATTCTCTACAGAAAGAAAAGGTGGTGATCTTATGGGAAAAGTTCAATCAATATTAATTCAGCATTTCCAGGCTTCCTTAAAATATGTTTTGTTGTATGTGCAATCTTTTCCTTCAATGTGTATTAAGCAATTTGAGAAAAACATTAATTCCATTGCACTGAAGCCCGTGTGGGTCATAAAGTACAGGAGCTTGTGTCTCCCTTGCAGATACTCGGCACTTGGGCTAATGGAGTGATTGATAGCCCTAGGAGTTTGTCATTCTTTAGACCAGCACCTTTTCTGACAGTCAGAAAACTCAAGAAGATCAGATTTCCTATGCTTCCCTCCAGGTTCTAGAGGGTTTTGTATTTTCATAGGCACAGATTTCTGCCTCTCTTCCCCAAGTGTGATTCCAGCTGCATAATCATCTGCAACTTTTTATTTTTAATTCTCTCCTGATGTTGCCTCCCAAATCATTAGGTCTTGCTTAACCATTAACAGACTTACTTTACTGATTTCATTCTGGCTTTCTCATCTCTAATGACTCTTAATTTGCCCCCTCTCGTTGCTGTTCACTTTTTCTTTTTACTTTTCATCCACTTTTCACTGTCAGTACTTGTCCAACCAATACCATTTATATTCCTGATTCTTCCTCTCATCTCTTTCCCTTCGTTACACCTTGAATAGCATCCCAGTCCATATCTCCCTCTCTTAATTCCACATCCTAATTTCTTCAGTTTCCTGATACATTTGGGTTTATATCCCAGTTCTGTTGATCTGTCCCATTTCTGTTCTTCATACAGTAGATCCATTTCCCCTTCCTCTTATCTGTTCTCCCCAAGCCACCGTTTGTGTCATGATTAACTGGTTCTTGCTTTCTCCTAATTCTCTCCTTATCTCCCAATATCAACTCCTGTTTTCTAGTTTATTAATTTATACAGTCCCAATCTTTTTTGCTGCATGATACAGTTTTGCTGCCTATCTAGTGCTAATTACAGCTTCCTCATCTGTTCCCCTTCTGCTCCATATCTACCTGAACTTTCCTTTTCCCTGCTCTCCATCTGAGTTGGAAGATTCTGTTTTCTGTGCTCCCTGCCAGGGCAGTCACTGTGAACTCCACAGATGCAGCTTCCTTGCTCTTAGTTGCAGAACCAAGTGGGGAGCGGGAAAAGTCCAGTTTTATGCTTGTAGCTATGAACTGGAAAGATGAACTTAGTGGCTTGATGGGAAGGAAGCACATAGTACAGTGTGCACTGGGTTCGTGGAATTCTCACAGGGTGAATTATTAACTGTTTCTTCTGAACATTTATGAATTGCAGTTTTTCAGGTTTTGATTAAGTAGATTGAAATAATTCCAAACATAAGCATAGCAGTGTATTTTTTCTATAACTGCTTTTAGACAGAATTTTGTCCATTTTGGTGTAAAGTGAGAGAAAAATGGGGCAGAGAGCAACTAGCTGGGTCTTGCTGTGAAGACTGGATCTGGACTCTAGTGGTTTGCGGAGCAGTAAATGATAAAGGCTTGCATGCAATACAGCACACTGGTATTTATGCATCTTGAGACAAAAATAACTCACCGTTCAGTGTTTTGTCATCCACAGCCAACAACCAAACTCTTCATTGATGGGAAGTTTATCGAGTCCAAAACTACTGAATGGATTGATATCCACAACCCGGTAAGTGAAATGGTCTAAGCCTCTATAATAGTGATCATTGTGCAACAAAGGCCTGTGCTTCTGTTCAAGGATGTAGCAAAAGGGGAAAGTACATACATTTCTTGAGAAAGGTTTAGACTTGAAGCTTAAGAGGGCTTATTGCTTCTCAGTTTTCTTTTTACATGAAATGGCATTCTCAGAGAAGTTACTACCTCCTTTACCTCTCCCATGTAGTAAGCCCCTGATCCCCAGAAAGGAAGCTTAAACTCTGCTTACATATTTTTGTTTCTCACAGAAAGGCTCTGTGGTCAGTATATCAAATTTCTGAAGGGTGTCTTTCACCCTGTATGTGAAATCAACTGGGTGTGATTTGATGCCATCTGAACATGAAGTCCTGATAGAGACTGATATCACTCTCAGACCAAAGTGAAAAATCCTGACAGTTGAAGCTCCTCTCCTTTCAGAGAGTTTCTACCTGTGAACTACAATAATCACAGAGAATTTAGATATTGGATACTATGCAGTGTTAAATAATCTTGGACTAGTAGCACTTGTACTTGTCTAAGTACTCCACCAAACACAAGTGAAAATGAGGTTGCACTCAGAATACTGATCCTTCTGACCCCCCCTAGTAGGCATTTGGACAGCAGTTTCTAAATCTTTTCTCTACAAAGTTCTATTTTGATTTGCTTTGTGGAAGTGATCAGAGCAGCAAGCCATGTTCATGTAGCTCATTTGATCTCTATGTGGCAACCAATGTTCTTGTTTAATTTTCTTTCTCTTGTTTTGAGTAGTTTCTCTCTTAGTGATATTCCTGAAGTTTTTGTCATGTCAAAGCAGATTTAGTTTTTAAGAGAACATTAGATGGAGGTTAAACTAGCAGAATCAAGCTTACAAAGTTAAAATAGTGTAGAACTAAGGTTACTTGTAAAAATATTGCTTTGGCCTAGGGCTACAGGTAAGCTAACATCAATGCAAATTGCACAGTCATGTACTACTTTTCCCAAAGGAACATTGCCTTATTTAATGTGCAAGAGACACGGCAGATGAGCCAAGATGATGCAGAAGGTAAAGACCACAGTTCACAGAAACTTCTGCCTTATACTATCTAGAAGCTTCAAGATAGACAAGTCACTTCAACTCCAACTTGGAAATGAGCACTGCATTTGCAGTTTTCTGGGTGCCTAATTTGAGATAGGTAAAGTGTGAGTTTTCAGAACTACTCCAGTTGTAGCCCAGGCCTTTAGTGTGCACTGAGGAAGGTGCTCTCCTCTAAGAAGTACAGCTCATTCTAGAACAAATATACTAGGTGTATGCTGTGAAATGACTGGTGAATGGTTGCAGGGACAGAGGGGAAAAGTCGAGTTTTGATGCAGTTTGGTTTTTCTTTCAGGCCACAAATGAAGTGGTTGGCCGCGTACCAAAAGCCACAGCCAGTGAGATGGAAGCAGCTGTGGCTTCTTGCAAAAAGGCTTTTTGGAACTGGTCAGAGACATCTGTTTTGAGCCGTCAGCAAATCTTTCTGCGTTATCAACAACTCATCAAAGACAATCTGGTGAGACACCATGGCTGTGGCTGAATGTATTGCAGCTGACTTTAGGAATTAAATTGAGAGACTCGGGGTTTCCAGAATTCTTGATGAGGCATTGCCATGATTGAGGAGCCAGCTGGGACACTGTCAAGAGGTGCAGCAAAAACACTCCCCGTCAAATGGGGACAGAGAGGCCATGCTTCTTAGGGAATATTATTCTGCATTTGTCCCTTTACCAAGACACCACAAGTGGAGAATGTGCCAGTTGATGAAGACAAGTGTGTTACTGTCTTGGGTTTCCCTGATTGCTTTTTTGGTGCGTCCGTGGTATGATACCTGAAAGCATTAGCATACAAGCCAACCCATGGTTGATTTTTTTTTCCAAAATGTCACCTGTGTGGGTTATTGGCTTCTTGTCTACAAAGAACAAATCAGTCAGTATAGGCTCTTCTGGACTCTGCTCAGTCTCTTCCTTGTGACGTTCAACTCTCTGTTAAACTGTCTTATCCCTGCACTCTGTTTCATGAGTGGGCGCTTTTCTAACATTCATAAACTTTGCGTTTTCCATTTCCAGAAAGAAATTTCCAAACTCATCACCTTTGAGCAAGGGAAGACGCTGGCTGATGCTGAGGGAGATGTGTTCCGAGGGCTTCGTAAGCTGCTGGCTTCTCCTGTTAAAAAAATGGGGCTTTGAGAATCCATAGGAAGGGATGAGGTCACCTGAGCAATGGATTGCTCTGGGAATCTATACCCGTTGCTCCCTTTATAGTCCCCTGCTGAAAGAAAAGGGGCAATTGTAACTCTTAGCTGAAAAGTTTGCTTAGATCATTAAATCAATTCCAAGTTTTAGATCCTTACTTCTTCTAGGAGTGATTACAAATTACTAGAAAGGGATAAGAACTTGTTGCTTGTGCTCAGGTATCTAAGGCTGAGTCCCAGGTGGTATAATAATCCTGTACCTGTGCATCTTGTACTGGGGCTGTTGTGTCTGTGCTCCTATCACAATGACATATAGTTCACTCCAGAGAGAATCCATTCATAATTTGCTCACAGACCTTGGCAGAACAAAGAGATTTTCTGGAACACAGTGAGGTGTAATGTGGGAGAAGAGGCTGGAAGAAAGAGGTGGGTCAAGGCAGTGGTGAAAAGGGGCTGTGGGGACTAATTGTTAACAGATCATCAAGTGTTGTATTGCCCCTTTTGCTGCAGAGGTGGTTGAACATGCTTGCAGTGTGACATCCCTCATACTGGGAGAGACCATGCCCTCCATCACTAAAGACATGGACACTTACACCTACCGTCTGCCTTTGGGCGTGTGTGCTGGAATTGCACCGTTCAATTTCCCAGCCATGATTCCTCTTTGGATGTTCCCTATGGCTATGGTTTGTGGAAACACCTTCTTGATGAAACCATCTGAACGTGTACCAGGAGCACTCATGTTCCTTGCCAAGCTCTTTCAGGATGCCGGTGCCCCTGATGGGACCCTGAATATTATCCATGGACAACATGAAGGTAATAATGGCCCTTCCTGGAGTGTGTAAGTGTTGTGGTGTACACTCAGTGGGAGGTACCAGTTGGAGAGTCTGAGACTGCTGCTGTTAGGTTTAGACAGATGCTTCAGCTCTACTAATGGAGGTAAAAGGAGGTTAGTGGGAGATTCTCTGCCACCTTGAACTAGATCTTTCAGGAGATACAGTGGACAAAATTTTGGAATTGGGCGTCAGAGTTTCCAAGGCATATAAGTGCTCAAATTCTATTTAGCAACCTAAGCTCCAACTGAAATAAGTAGATAAATCATCTCGATTTCCAAAGGCAGCCTAAACAAGAATTAAATGCCTCACTAAATATGCAGCGGATGCCAGTATTCTGGCTCCTAATATGGTCTTTTTTTGCACCACACCAGTAGTTTCAGAACACAATGGTACAAACAGACAACACTTACTTCATTTTGGCATTGCTCAGATGTTTTGGCTTTTTGGGGGGGAGATATGCCATTTGGGAGATGCCCAAAGCAGAAAGAGATGTCAGAAAGCCAGGAGTATGAAGACAGGGACAGGAGTACATGTGCTTAGAAGTTAGTGAAAAGATGCATAGACAGGTTTTGGGGGAACTCAGATGTAGGAAACACAAGGGCAAAAATTTCGGTAAGAAGAAAGATACATAGATTTAGCACTGTGGGGACGAGAACAGAGGGAAGCATTTGTGGACCACAGTTATAACGTATTATTTCCTATTTGAAGCTGTGAATTTCATTTGTGACCATCCGGATATCAGAGCAATCAGCTTTGTGGGATCTAATCAGGCTGGCGAGTACATCTATGAGAGAGGATCCCGGAATGGCAAGAGAGTCCAGGCCAACATGGTAATACCTCTGAATGAAGCACACTTCAGCACCTAGACTGCCTCTGTCTCCTGTGAATGTTGAGACACCACACCACTCAGCAGCAGAAGCTGACTCTGCTGCTGGTAGTTAAGTGATGAGGCTGCACTTCTTGCCAGCCTGTTGGTAGCAGAGTCATGGCTATATGAAGTCATTGTCGGGGGCTAGAGAAGAAGTGAGCTGGGGTGGTTAATAATGGGAGACTGTGTGTTGTGTTTCAGGGAGCCAAGAACCATGGTGTGGTGATGCCTGATGCCAATAAAGAGAACACTTTGAACCAGCTGGTTGGAGCTGCTTTTGGAGCAGCTGGCCAACGCTGCATGGCCCTGTCTACAGCAATTCTAGTGGGAGAAGCTCAGAAATGGCTGCCAGAGCTTGTGGATAGAGCCAGAAATCTACGTGTAAATGCAGGTACAGACTGTGATAATTTCTTACAAAGTACTTCACTTCTGTACGGCTGTAGCTTTTTAGGTCAGCTTATCTGCTGTACTGTGGTGTGACCCTTGGAGCTATTGGCACTGTAGGTTTGATATGTAGGGGTAGGATAGGAGCTAGTAGATTGTCTGGATTGGGAAACTCAGCCCAAGACTTGGAGTTAGGAATATGTATTCAGCTTGCCGGTGGGACTGTGATGCAATGTTTACAGGATCAGTCTTGTTTTAACTGGAGATTTGAGGTTACATCCTGTGTTTAACTCAAACCTGACATTTTTATAGCAACCTCATTTCAAGACCTTTCCAATTTGTAGTAAGCATACAATAAAAAAAGTGGAAACAAGTACTTTGGAAAAGCTAGACTGTTATTAATTCTAGGAGAATTATCTTTTGTTTATATCTAATGCAGTCCTGCAAAAGGGGAAAAGTTTCCTTTCTGAGAAGAATCTGTTGTTGAATTTTGGCTTCCTGATGATCTAAAATTATGCTTATGATTTCTTTTATTTGTTAATTATGAGAGCTGCAGGCTATTACTCCTGTTCATCTATATCTCAAGTCTTTGTTCTGTGTCTCAGAAACATCAGGATTTTCAGATTTTTCCTGCCAATGTAGTTATCTCTCTGATGACTATGAAGAAGGAAGCTGTGAGAGTTAAAAACCTGGTGTCTCTGCCTCTTCACAGGAGACCAGCCTGGAGCAGATCTAGGGCCTCTAATTAGTCCCCAAGCTAAGGAACGGGTTTGCAATCTGATTGAGAAAGGAGTAAAAGAAGGTGCCAGCCTCCTTCTGGATGGACGTAATGTCAAAGTAAAGGGTTATGAAAATGGCAATTTTGTTGGGCCAACAATCCTTGCCAAAGTCAAGGTAAGATGACCAAAACAAGTACTTGATAGTGTATATTGCAGGCTCAACTGAAAAATGGGTTACCCAAATAAGTCAGTAATCAATAATCACCAGATAGAAAACCCATAAATGGCTCAGCCTTCCCTCCCACAGTGCCAATGAAGTGCTCACTGTAATGCTTTTGGGCAGGTGATAAAAGAATTTGCAGTAGTGCAACATGCTCTGAATGAGGTTAATGATCTTAACTTGAACAGACTGCAGCCCATTAAAAGAAGATATGCACAGCTGGTACTGTGTTAAACTAAATATCCATGCAGTTGAGCATAGTGTACTATTTGTAGTAATGGCCAGCAGCAGATGCCTAAGGAATAGTATGATGAACAGCCAAACTCACAATTTTCCTTCCTCCGTTAGGTAATAATATAGGGTGAGGTATGAAATCTATTTGTTGTTGAATACATTCAAAACTTCTTTGAGTCGGCCTCTCTATATAATACATGATGTGCAACAGATGGACAATACCACAGGGGAATATCAGTAGGATATTGTTACACATCCACATGAGTTTCCACAGCTACAGTCGTCCTTTTATTTTTATGCAATTAGCTGGTGTTATTTCCTTAATATTTAAGTATTCAGTTCCTTGTTGGCCTTTTAGTGAGTGATTCCATTATAGCAAACCAGTATTGATAATTCTGCTATTGTACTTCATATTCTTGAGATTTTATTGATTTTATGCTATTGTATAATTCAGGTGTTTGATCTGCCTCAGAATTTTCTTCCCTTATTTTCATTAAATATCTTAAAGTACTTCACTTTCCTGTCATGTCGTAAATATTGTTAGGTATTCAACAGTAAAAGCTTCACATATATTTTGTGATAGTTTTCTTATACAGTATTTAATAATATGATAAGCCACATAAAACTTATAGCTTATCAAGTGAATGTATTGTAGTCTGCTGTATTAGCTATTAGTGATCAAAGTATTCTCCAAATAGTGTTGTGGGGGTGTTTTTTTGTCAAATGTTGCTAATTGTCAGGTTCTAGTCACTTTTTCAACAAGAATTGAAGTAAACTCTTCTGAATTAATCCCAGTGTGAATCAGCCTCAGTCAGAGTAGACCTGTAAGGGAGGTTTGGCAGGCAGTAAAAACAGAAAGCACTCTGGAGATGAAAAGTGGTGCCTTCTTTAGTGAACTAGATAGAGGACATGAAAAATGGTGAAAAGACAAGAAGGACTGAAGCACGGCCTGTGGCAATGCAGTATGATCAGTAATCCTAGGAATATCCTGAGTATTAATGGCATGTGTGTTTATTATATCCTATTTACTAGGATATTTTTATTATATCCTTTATACAACTTGCTTTTTCTGCTGTTATCTTGGCAGCCAAACATGACTTGCTACAAGGAGGAAATCTTTGGGCCCGTCTTAGTGGTTCTGGAAGCAGACACTTTGGATGATGCCATTGAGATGGTGAACAATAACCCCTATGGAAATGGAACTGCAATCTTCACCACAAATGGAGCCACAGCTCGGAAATATTCTCACTTAGTAGATGTGGGGCAGGTATGTTCCTGCTAGAATTGTTGCTTTTAGCACTCACCATTTACAGTGGGTAACCTTTCAGCTGTAGTGACTAATAACTGCCCTCTCAGACATCAGCACCCCACCTCAGATTTAAGGAAACAAAATACAGGAGCTTTTGGAGAGCGCTCTGGGATCTGCTACTTCATGTGACTAATATGGCAGCTTTCCTTTGGTTTAGGTGGGTGTCAATGTTCCAATCCCAGTACCTCTGCCCATGTTCTCCTTCACTGGCTCTCGTGCTTCCTTCAGAGGGGACACCAACTTCTATGGCAAACAGGTAAGTTACTGATTGAGAGAACTCTGTTGGGTTGAATTGTGATAGATCACATTATAAACGGAAATGGAGAGATGGTCATCAGACCTCATTAGTGAGGAGACTTTGAAGCCATTTCAACCAGGAAACTGAAAACCAGCCACTGATCACAGCCACCATAATGCATGTTACAATCATAAATTGTTCTTTTTTTCTCCCTGTAGTATGAAAATGCAAGTCTTCTTTTTAGGAGATTTGAGAAGAGAGCAAAAACTAGTAAGCTTTCTCACAGAACCAGAATCTTTAGGGAACTGGTAAAAAGAGCAAGGTGACAAGAATTGTTGCCCCAGAGGAAAACTCAACCCTGTGTAGATAAAGCAAAAACTTTGTTACACAACTAGTGCAGACTCAAAGAATTCCTAAGGCCAAACATCTGATTTGTGGCTCTCTCCTTTCCTCCAGGGAGTGCAGTTCTATACACAGCTGAAAACTATCATTTCTCAATGGAAAGAGGAAGATGCCACCATTGCCAAGCCTGCTGTGGTTATGCCAACCATGGGAAACTAAACTGGCCTTTGCAGATGCTGTTCCTGGTGCCCTTCTATGCTGCACTTTCCAGCTTTGTCCTGACTATCATCATTTACTTGGGAATCAGTAGAAAGCTCTTCCTTCAAGGATCTCTGTTTCTGTGCAGATTAGGCAGGTTCATGTAACTCATGGTCTGGGTTTTCTGTTGCTGTCAGTGGTTTTTTCTCTAGCTGAACTAATTTTTTTTTCTACAACCTATCACAGACTAAACAACCCCATCTAACTGAAAGGGCAGCCAGTGAGATTGGTCGTAATTTGTATTTCTTTCCAGACCCTGAGAACTTGAATATTACTCTGGTTTTCACTTCAATATCTTTAGCCTTAGTGACTCACTCCTGGCTACATCTTGTAGCAGTTTTATTTACCTTTTTATCTTACATGTTAAGATTTTGAGTTCACCTTACTCAAAGATGAGCACTCATTTTGAGTGACATAACTGGGACACCTTGAGTGTCCCATAGAAGTGACATTACATATATGAAGACAGCAAATTGTCAGTCTTTCATCCATTGAGCAGTTTCCAAAATACTTGGGAAATAGCTTTGTAAGGATTTTTCAGGAAAGCGTATTTGATTGCATGTCTGAGGATGAAAAAAATTTCTGTGTGGTACAGTGACCTTCACTGTACCTCTGACAGCTTGAAAAATTCTGTTCCTGTTGTGTCTGTGGCTTGTATGCTCCAGCTTGCTGGCAATTCCATTATACCTGGAAGTTGTTTGGTGCCTTTTTACTGCGGTAGCAGATACAAGCCTACAGGTCCTGTAACACAGTGGAACTGTGGAAGCAGAAACATAACCATGTATGTGTATCATTGTTTCACAGCATCATGTGGGTCGGGGTGGAATGGAGAGTAGGTAGGCAGGTCAGTAGGAACAAGGAACACATTTTTTAATCGCAAAGCAGCCAGGCCTTTTGTCTTTCTTTCCTTTCCTGTTTGTAGCTGTATTTCTTGTGTTTATTGATTGGCTCCTTGTCACATTTGCTCAAGCACAGTCATGTTCTCTTGGGACTGCAGGTTCCCATTACTAGAAAAGAGTAAGGCTTGGTATATACAGCTGATTTTAAGAATCTGCATTTGGAGCTGGAGAACCAATATTTCGTTCCTGATTCCTGAAAGATGGTGCAGCCATGAGGGATCCCCAGGGAACTCATTCGAGCACCCATGATAGTGTTATTCTAATGATGGCAACTGTTACAGGTTATAATTACAAGAAAATCTGAATGTGAACACTTTGTATCCTCCCTGCTAGTAAAGATGCCTTGTAACTGACAGTTCTATATTAGCTCAATTGCTGTACATTCACTAATGTTTGTATCTTGGGGTTTTTTTCCCTCTGCTATACACTAGGGGGAAATTCTCACTTTGCAATTTGATTACAAATTAAAAATATGCTAATATATTTCTACAGAATTTGACTGTTCCTTGGTAAGACCTTACAGAGATATGAGGTGTGATTTTATTCCCCTCTTCAGAGGATGGTCTGTAACTCCTGTAACCTGTGTATACATTTTCCTTTTACAGTATTTCAAGGACCTCTTCACCAATTTCCTCACTCAGCATTTCAAGGAATGCCTTATTTCTGTTTCCACATACACATCATTTGATCACAGAAACTCTTAAGCTTCATATAAATGGCTTTATTACAAACTGAAAATCCATCTTCATCAAGTTATAGCAACTCATATACAGAGTTCTAACCACTAATCCTAGTGCTTTGTACAGGGTCTTGCAAGCCCCTGGCTTGGGAAAGAATAAGGTTTTTAAGAAGGAGGAAAATAAGTATATTTCACATGGATTTTCAATCACATAGTCAAAACAGCAGTGCAGCAGACAGGGGATCTAGAATTCGTGGCCTTAGTCAAGCTAACTTCCAACATGAAAGGTGCATATGGATTGCTAGTTGCTGGCTGTTGTTGATGCAAGGTGTACACCTGCGTTACTTGGTCTAGAGTGTTAACATCTGAATGTGTGGAAGGATCACTGCAGAAGGTGATGAATCTGATAATGTGGCCTACTGTGTAATGAATATTGAGTTGAGAGAAGTATTTTCTGTATAGTAAAGGTAAAACATTGTAGGTAAATCACCATTAAGACATTGACATTCATCCATGCACCTGGGAAAGGAACACTAATTAACAGCTTCCAAGACTGTCTACAGTCATTAACTTTCAAAATGCCTTCATTTTCTTCCTGAACAGCATTACCATTCTGACTTTTCTGTTGTCCTGTTAAAATCCATTAAATATTTCCTTTAGAAATTCCAAAAATCATATTATCCTTTAAAAAAAGCAGTCTATTATCAAGGTTACCTGCTCCCTGAAGAATTGCAGGACTATCCCTGCACTTTCTCCAGATATCTTCTAGAGACCTGTATGAACTTTTCATTTGTGTGCAAACATCTTTTCTAATTATCTTCATTTCCAACAGCATTTTTAAACAGATAGTTTGAAATAATTTTACTAGAAACACAAATCTTGTATGTTTCTGTTTTAGTTAATGAACTGCCTTTTTAGATCAAGCTGCAGATGCTGATTGATCATGATGTACTTGCCTCATCTCACTGCTGTTACTGCTTTCCACCCATTTATTCTTTTTGTTTCAACAGTTGCTATAAAAATAGGTTAAAAATGTATCTTCTGTATTATACAAAGGTATAATCTAAAGTATATCATAATAAATTTCTTTAACTATTAAAATATAGTTTTATAGTCAACCCTTTGAATCCTGTTAGAAATTGTTTCTTGCCTAGAAGGCACTGCAGTCTAGATTTTCAAAGCTATTCAACACTCTTAAGTCCAAAAATTATTTTAAAATGGTTTAACTATCTTTGAGAATTCCTCTGTGACTTCCACTTCTGAGGACTTTCCTTCCTGTCTGTACTAAAAAAAAAAAAGGCTCCAATTCACTTCCACTCCCATTTTGGGAAGTGGCAGCCTGCCTCTCCAAAGGAGGTGTCTCACATCTTTCCATATAAATGCCTCCAGGGCTCCTGCCTATGAACTTTATCTGGGAATTTGATATTTGAGTATTACATTTTGGCTTGTGTGCTTGGCTGCCTCACATTGACAAGGTGGCATGCCAGAACTCCACCCTACTTATTCCTCCAGGCTAAGTTGACATTGCTTGCTTTGGAGTGTTACAATTAGCAATGTAGTTTTATCTGAGATGGTATCTGAAAATCAGACAAACGAATCTTCATCCTGATCCATTCTCTCTAAGTGATTCTATACTGAATGCAACATCAGCTGCATAGATTTTGCCTTTCTAATCATCTCCTGATTCACAAGTTACAGAGCATCTATGAAGAACCCTTCCACTCAGTCCCCTCATTTGAGATATTCTGGGCTAGTTTCTTCACTCAGCTCATCTCCTTTCTCGTAGCTGCTGCAGTTTTTGATCCCCACCATGCCTGGCTGGTGCTGCTTTCTGAGTGTCTCTCACAGGTTCTCCGGCCATGTCCCCTGTGGTCATTTCCAGCTTTGCCACTTTACACTGCAGCTGCCTGCTCTGTGCTACGGGTGGTGGTGCAGTGCTGGGGAAATTTAGGAAAAAAGGAGAAAAGAGACATGCAGAGAGGAAAAGAGCCTGCTGGATAAAAGTCCAGGTAAGCTCTTTTATCCTAGATAGGCTGAAAGCAATCACTGGGACCTGTGTGAGCAAAGAAGTCTCCCAGCATTTAACCTCATCAGTGTTCGGGGGATCAGAGCTTTGTATCCTCTTATTCAATGAATAGGATGTTAAAATAATTGAATTTTTGTTTCAATTTTCACGAGTTTTTTTCCAACTGAAATAGGGTTTTGCTTGGTACTTGGATTTCCAAAAGCAGGAATAGGGGTGAAGTGAAATAATGTGATAAAGGAAACGGGGCTTCTTTCTCGCTGTGTTCCGAGTAGTTTGGCCCCTTTTCCTCTACAGCCTCCTCTAAGCAGCGGATTCCCGCTCAGCTTTCCCCTGTCCCGAGCCGAGCCGGCGCCTCAGCCCCTGCGCTGCGGACCCCGCCTGTCCCCGCCGGGGGG
>VWZF01006311.1:740686-805251 GCA_013396755.1 Sclerurus mexicanus | reverse complement strand
GCTCGGCGCCGCGCTGAGGTCGCAGCTGCGGGGAGCGCAGCGGGGCCCTGCCCTGCCCTGCCCTGCCCTGCCCTGCCCTGCCCTGCCCGGCCCGGCCCGTCCCAGGGCGTCCCCGGGGGGTGCTGGAGCCGCCGCCGGGCTGGCGGGGGAGCAGGGCCCTCCGTGCGCCCAGGGGCTGCTTCCCGGGAATGCCGGCAGCCCCGGGGGAGCGCCGCTGCAGCCCCGGGAGCCGCGTGGGACCCCGGTTCCGAGGAGGAGGATAACGCGGCCGTCTCCTGGAAGAGCTGCCTTGGTCTAATTAAACAGGGAAATTGAAAACCCGCTTGGCCAGAAACGAGAATAAATAAATAATGTGTATTTGGAGCCCCAGTGCGGAGGGAGAAAAGATTAGAAATACTGATAGCGCATGTTTGTGAGTTAGTTTTATTTTTTGTGTGTGGAGTTTGAAGCTCTAGATCCAGAATTGTACCCAAAACGTATGTGTGCAAAGAACACCGTGCCATTGTCTTTGTGAAAGCGGTGGGAAAATTTTCCAGTCAATTTAAGTATTCTTTCTATTGTGACTTCTGAACAGTGTACTTTTAAGAAGTTTAAATTTTTCTCAAAACAATGCAGGAAACTTTTTTTTTTCAATAAATGAAAGTAAGTCTAGAAAAAATGTAATAGCTTTTTGTTTCTGGGAAAAAAATGAAAGGTGAAAAAGTATTTATTTATTCATGAATTTTAAGTATAAAAGCTCTCATCTGGGAAATAGATCTTGTTGCCATAGGAGCTGCTCATCTGGAAAATAGATTTTGTTACTGTCTTAGCACAGAAGACTTGCCACTCTGAATGATTTCTGGTGTGCTTCAGCAAGGAAGAACAATACAAATTGAATTACATAATTTGTCTCATTTGTTTCCTAAAATATTTGCCTGTCTATTTTTTCAATCATTAATATTTCAGTTATTTTCGAATATTTTTGTTTATATCCAAGTATTTCCCAATACTGTGTTAGGAAAGAGAAGGAAAATTGCTGTGTATCTCAGACAGACTGCTTTTCCCTCCCCTCAGATCAGATTCCTTTTTACAGGGAGATGCCTCTGTTGCTGTGGTTTGTGTTTTGATGGTATTTTGTTAGAAATATCCAAGAATGTGGATGAGACTTTTTTGTATTGAAAATTAACAGTGTTTCTGTGTATGGTGAACTCTAAGTAGGGTGGTGTTTTGGTTTCTTAAGGTTAATGGCATTGTTTTTACTTTTGTTGTTTAAGGAGGGTTTGGTTGGGGGTTTTTTTATTTCCTATTCATGCTTTCAGTCTTGGCATTCTCTGTGCAGCATCCCAGTATTTTTGGATGATATATTTTGCATAGCTTCCAAATTTTTATGTTGGACGTACTTCAGCTTTTTCATTTAGTATCTGAAATCTCTCATAGACAGATGATGTTTACATGTTTCGCTCTCTGTTGCTGGGCTCAGGCCAGGGTTGTTGGGGTCAACTCCAGCATTAGTGTAAATGTTTTACTAACTTGTTGAACTCAGTTAACTTTCAACTTCTTCAAACTCATCCTCTGTAGTTATACAAACATGTGTCATTGCTTTTATTGAGTAATGACAAAATCAAATCTGAATAAAGCAACTCGACTGATATTTTATGTGCCTGCATGATGTTATAATTTGTCTGATATGTAGTCCATTCCCACTAGCTGGAAGCGAAGGTGAAGAAGTGCAGGCTCTTGCTGTGGTGCTCCAAGGTGGCTTTCATTGGCAGTCTCTGGAGTGGAATAGCTGTTGCTTCCATCCTGTTTCAGGTGTGTGCCTCACATTTTCATGATCAATGTTGATTATTAGTGCTCATTTTGAAAGACAGTAACTGAGCCTACTCATGGGGATCTGTATGTTTTAACTTGCTGTACTGCTTGATTGCATTAATGAACTTGTGCTCACATTACCCCATTTTCTCCGTTCTCTTTGTTGTTGATTTTTTTCCATCCTGTTATATTCTTATAGCAGCTAGGACTTTTAAGTTGTTTGAGAGGAACTGTTTTGAAAATATTTTTCCTTCTCAATAACTAATCTCTTGTCTATCTTTAACCTAAACTTTTATGTCCATTCTTTCTTCTGACTCTCTCTTTCCAAATTCCTTTTCCATTGCCACTTTTGTTATGCTAGACTTCTCTCTCTTGTGTCTGATTTCTTACTCACCTCATGTATTTTCATGCTTCTTCTGTGGACATTGTTTTGCTAGTACGCTTGATTAAATGGACTTCACCACTCATTTAAGATGCTCAGTGTGCTTTTTTCATTCTTATTTAGGGTGAAGAAAAATAAAATCCCAAGATGGTTTGTTTTTTGTTGGTTTGCTTATTTGTTGGGATTTTTTTGTCCTTAGAAGTATAAAAGTGGAAAGGAAAAAAGTCAGGGGAAAAGTAGAAAACAGTATGAAGTGGTGGTGGATGTCAGAGAAGGGAAGCTTAGTGAGGGAGTGTTTCATGGAAGGCTGAGGTTCTCCTAGATATGGCAAGAAAAGTATGAGTTAATGATGGCAGTTGCTCAGATATTTTCAGATCATCAGAGATTCTGAGGCTTATGTAAGTGTCATAAGCTGTTTGTAATAGGACTGTGGAGTTTGTTCTTAAGGCAGGTGCTTCGGTTGTATTTGTGATAGTTCAGTAGGCAAAATCCTTACATTGCATGAGCATAACACCTCTTCTGACCTGCTGGAATGTGGCACTCCCTAATGCAGATTATGTTCTGTCAAAATAGTGCAGCTACTTGGATTTTCAGTAGTCCTTGCTGTGATGAAGCAAGCAGGGGTAATGCCAGCTGCACCTTAGTACTAATCCATAGCTATGAAACTGCCAAACTGCTTAGCACTTCTCATAAACTCTCTTCAGGATAGGACTTTTAAGTTGTTACAACACCAAGTTTGTACTCCTTTACACATAAAATGTGAGTGCTTTAGAAATTACTACGGTTGGAGTTGATCTGTCATGGAGACTGGCCAGGGCTATTGTCAGTTTGTGTAGTTGTGGTAAATTTTTCCTCTTCTGAGAGTATGCTTCTAAGGCAGAGGGAATCAGCAGCTTGTGCTTCTGCCCACATCTCTCTGCATTTACTTGGAACAGGAGAATAAAAATAACGGTCCCAGCAGACAGGTGAGGTTACCCATCTGCAGGCAGCTGTTTGTTGGCCCCAGAGCTGGCTGAACACTGGAGTGAGTTAGAGAGACATTCGAGGAATGAGCCAATGTGGTGTTTTTTTGCTGAGACTGGGTAAAAGTTAATCTCACTTTGCTGTAACTGGGGACAAAGGTGAAGGATGAAAATAATAAAAGTCTTACAAGGGCTGAATCTGGGATAAAGGTAGTGGAGTATAAGTGAGCTCTTTGGGTGTGGGAGAAAGGTGTGTGGAAATAGAGGCTACATCAGGCTCACAAAGGAAAGGAGATGGGTCAGGGCTTGGGAATGAATAACTGTAGGATAGAGGCAGCAAATAAAGATTTCAAGAGAATGAATGTGGTGAGTGGGGCTGAGCAGATTGCTAAAAGACAAATGTAAGAGCAAGAGGTGAGCAAGGGTCTTGGGCAGAGCATATGAACAGCCACATAAAGTAGAATATTCAGTGCTGTGGGTGGATGAATGTGTTACCAAGTGTGTGGAAAGTGATGAGGAGCTGTTTGCACCTTCTGTATGCCGGGTGCTCTGTGTGTAGGTTGGTGCAGGCAATACCACATATGGTGGGACATCTGGCCACATGCTCTTTTCTGCTGTTAAAATAACAAAGATACCTGTATATTTTTCTCCTTTTTACCTGGGGACTCCATAATTTCTGTGCCCATGTCTTTCTTTTATTAGCATTTCTTAGCAAAAATACATGCAAAGAGATATGTGTTAAGGGGAGATGTATTTGTATCTTGATATCCAGTACTGTGTCACACAGCTTTGGGGCTTTGGCTTATTGAAACTGTTATGACAAGCTGTGTAAGCAACCTGAGTGTTCAGGGCAACTGCTCTAGGTGTGAGAGTGTGTTGGGGTTTTGCTGGATGTTGGGGTTTTTTTTTGGTAGTTCTGAAAATAAAAAGTAGAACAAAGGAAAAATACAAAAAACCACTGAGAGGCAGAGCCCAGTTGCACTTTACAGTTCAGTCCCTCTTGTGCAGCTCAGGCTTTTCTCGGAGATGAGGATGCTGCTGGAAGGATATGCCTTCATTCTCTCTTTGTGCTAATCTCTCACAGCAGCTGTTCTTAGCCCAAGATGAAATTCTCTTTGTTTGTGACTCTGAATAACACTTGTGTTCTGCCACAGCATCTCAAGTGTGTAAATGTTAGGGTAAAGTGGTTCTGCCTAGAGTTCCCCTCTGGTGATGCTTCTTTTCAGATCGAATTTGGACTTTGTAGAGGTTCTAGAGACTCTAAATGTTGAGAACCTGCAAGACAAAGAAGAGGAAAAAATTCTCTAAATATCAAAACTAGAAATACTGGAAAGAAACTATGTCATCAGATGTAGTTGTAGTACTGAGTGCAGTAAAATGCATCTTTTTGGATGAAGTGTTGAAATGCACCTAAAGGGCATAATATATGTGTACAGACTTATTTACTTATTTTTTACTGACTTTAAAGGAGAGAGCTCTTGGTAATTTCCATTCCTGCCTTTTTTTTTTTTCTCTCTACAGGACGTACTGCAGCTCTGTGATTGCTGATACATGCTCGACTGCCTTAAGGGGTCCTGGCAAGATGGCATCTTCCAGACTTCCCATCCTTATAGCACTGGCATTTTCCTCTTTGTCCATTGTTCTTTCACATTCAAACAGGGCTATGTGGTTTCAGGATTTCTTTCCACCTAATGTGTGTCCTATAAATGCCAAAGAAAACACTTTTTATGGCATCATGTTTGACGCAGGAAGCACTGGAACGCGTATTCATATTTACACCTTTGTGCAGAAGAGCCCAGGTAAGACCCCATGTCAGTCTGTACTCTTGGAGTATGTTGACTTAGGTTCCAACTTTTCAAAACACTTCTGGGTTTTATTTCCCAATACAGCATTTGGGGACAGCTGAAGACTTTTACAGTTTGTCCTTCAAATGGTCCTCCTGCAGATGTTTATTGTCCATTTATGGTGGTATTTTGCTGTGTAAATATCTTTGTTGTAGGTCTCAGGTTTAATTCTGGGTACACTGGAGAGTTCTGAATTTTCGAACATTTTACCTATGCAGCTCTTTAAAGGAATGTTTCAATGAGATGAAAAGATGCTTATGCTGTTTTAGTCAAATTGCATGTTACTTTAAATTATATCAAGAGATATTTAAATTCTGCATATGTTTATATCACATTTCATAGCAAATTAAAATCAGTAAATTAAAGAGTTATAAGCACTGAAGGTCTGAGCCATTCCCAGGAGAACTCCTGTGCTCAGATGCACCACACTCCAGTGTATCTGCTGCTGACATGGTGCAGAGGTGCCCAAGCTGGCTGCACATGCAACAGGATTCAGGCGGGTACAGTGAGCCAACAGATTTGCAGTGGTTGAAGGCTGGTTGCTGGGACTCTGCTAATAAGCCCTTCAGGGCCATGCATAGTACCTATGTGTCTTCACATGATTTCACTCATGATTCGTAAGGACTGGTGCAACATCCAGCTCTGACGGACTCAGCCTGGTTTGTAACATGCAATACTCAGGGATAGCTCCTAGATCCAAGCTGCTCTGAGAGCAGTGGTCACACTTGTTTGGCTTCACAGTCAGGTGCTTGAGCCTAGTCAGCTCTGTGTTTGAGTTGGATAAATCACCTAAGGATAGCTGGGAGTTGATTGTGTGTGTTTTAATATGCATTAGTATTTCACAATTAACTTGGGGACAGAAAAGAAATTTTATTAAGAGTAGGTAACAGTTATACTGCATTGCTAGAATTCATTGTAGTTCACAAATGCTAAATGAACATACTTCTTATTATAACATGTTATTAATAAATAGTTTGTGAACTTGAAGGATACAAAGACGACATTCTGCTAAGTATGCTCCTGGAATGAAGGAGCAGGGCCTGTTTTAGGAGGGTAATAGTATTGTTTGCAAGGAGAAATCGAGGTTAGTCTCTTTACAGGAGTTGAGGGCAACCTTTTTGGAACTAAAGAAAAAGATTTGAGTTGTTGACTGTATCATGTAATGTTTTGTTTGTGCAGAAAACCTTCCAGAGTTGGAAGGGGAAATCTTTGAGTCTGTGAAGCCAGGGCTGTCTGCATATGCTGATCAGCCTGAAAAGGTAAGGCTATCCTTAACTCCCGGGAAGCTGATCTTGCTTCTGCTGATATCATTTGGATTCTACCAAGCTGTTTAAGTATTACTGATTGTAATTGCAAAGGGTCCAGAAGAAATGTAAAAATTCTACTGCTGGCTCTCCAAATCTGTTCCTCTACTTTTGTGAGTTAATTTCTACACAGTGAAATAGGAGCTGATGTTTTACATATTTCGTCAGTAGAACAGTGGCTTAATTAATTGCTTAAATGCTATATGTAACTACACTATAAGCCTTTTAGAATTTCAAAGACAAAGTGATTTTTTTGCTCTACCACCATCTGTATTCAATACTTATTTTCCCTATAGAAATAAACCCCAAATATGAGTAAATACATACTCTGTCTCATTTACGAATGATTTTCTCAGGTTTTCTTTTTGATTGAAACTTTCAGTTTTTGTCACAGTTCAAAATGGGCATATTTTACTTGGATTTGATTAGTTTAAAAGTAAAGGGTTAAGGCTGCAGGGGTTTTCAGTCATTTTATACTGATAAGCATAGAGGGTTCATTTCTCTGACTCCTAAAATTGTTTTATTTTTGTGTGTGAAGTCAGATCTGCAAAAGTTAGTTTTTGTGAGTAAGGTATGGAGAAGAATAAAGATACACGTAGCAGGTTAAGTCAGGCCTTATCATCAGACTTTCACCAGGCTGTTCGTTTTGGTTCTTTTCTGTTATTTTTGGAACCATGGCTTGTAAGTCAGTGCTCAGGGATATGTAGGACTTGCTTCAGTCGTGCTCAGTTCAAATATCTGATTACAGTTTTAGCTGAAAAATTACTTACGTACAGGCAGTTATTCTTCCACTACCTCAGGGCCTTTGCTGTTTTGTTTATATACAGAGTTTTTCAAAGCACAGCTAGACAGTTACATCTTCCACAATCAGGTGTATTAATTAACATATAAATGTATAATTTTAATAAGAAATTAAAGTTAAGTACATCCTTTGTATTTTCAAATGTGGATAGTTGTGAATTCATGCGCAGTACATGCATTCCATGTCACTCTATTGGATCAGGAGCTGGAAATGAGCAACAGGGCAGAGAGAGCTAAAACAAACCTGTTGTTGTGCACAGGGACAGTTCTGAAGTAAGCTGCCATTTTCCAAACCTCCGGCACTGACAATAAGCTCTTTCACATTCTAAAGGAGAAATGATAGATGAGATCCACTACCTTGTGTGCTTTAGCAGCCTTGGCCTTGGGGGCTAGTGTGGGGGGGGTTTCGGGTTTCTCATTTTGCTCAGTCGCATTCCATGCTACAGGAATTTGAGTGTGAAGCTTTATGGAAGAGTGAATGGCATTTGGATTTTTAAAAAACTTTTGTGAGATTGCTTATGATTTCACTAAATCTGGTTTGTTGGGTAGAAGAGGAAACTTGCATCTAAAGAAATTTCTAGATGTTTCACAGGAGAATGTTTATGGCTAATGCCAAACTGTAATTGTTAGAGCAGTGTAAATAATTGAAAGCCAGCAGTGATGCCTGTACTTTGTGAGGTAACCATTCTACAGCTGGTGTTTTAATTATGATATTTGCTATGGACACACTTGGAATTCCTATACTGCGTTTAGTGAAACCTACAGATATCCCCCCGGGCCTTGGTAGTCTTAGTTAGTAATTGCACCATTTAGTTTCATCATACTGCAAGATATTTAGGTTTGTCAGGTAATCGGTTCCCTCGCCTCCCTCCATCCTTTCCAAAAAATACCTTCCATGGGGAATGGTATTTCTCTTCCCTAAAATGTATTTCTGAATACACCTTTCCTTCCAATGCAGGCATTCTCTTTAAGCTTCTAATGAGATGTCAAGTGTAAAAACCATGCAAATCTTGTGTGTGGGCGAGTTATCTTCTGCCATTGAAAACTGTTTTTCACTAGTTCAGGGGAAATTGGGAGCCCTATTCTCTTACAGCCTGTAGGAGGAAACCGTAAGATAAACATCCTTTTCCTTTTAGGGTGCTGAAACTGTCAAAAAACTGCTGGACATGGCCATAGATGCTGTGCCACCTCATCTCTGGAAGAAGACCCCAGTAGTGTTAAAAGCTACAGCTGGACTTCGCCTGCTGTCAGAGGAGAAAGCTCAGGCTCTGCTTTTAGAGGTACTAAGGTCTTCTGGATGCACTGGTATTGTTCTCCCTGTGTCATTTCAGTCAGTTCTCCCTTCTACTTATCATAGGACAATTTAATCTGTGGAAATAGACTGTAATCCCATGATAGCATGAAATTCACAGAATGTCTTGTATGGTCCTGAAATCCTCAGTCTTGATGTAAATAGAAGCCGTGGAGAGAGACCTACGATACTTTTTGCTCTCTTTCCTGACTCTTGAAAGAGAAAGAATGTTGTCTTCTCCACACACTTGTCTTATTTTCTACTGTTGTGTAAAAGAAAACTTTCTTTGTCACCCACGGAGCAGAAAAAGTCTTAAGACCAAGGAATCTAATCATTATTTCTTTCCTCAGGTGAAAGAAGTCTTTGAGGATTCACCATTTCTTGTTCCAGAGGACAGTGTTGGCATCATGGACGGGTCTCATGAAGGTATGTTTTAGAAGAGGTAAAACGTAAAAGCAAAGAGAAATGGGAGAAGGAGAAATATCTTACAAATATAAGAAGGAAAGAGAAACGGTCACTAAATTAAGGGGGGAAAATAAAAGGATTCTAGGCCTGTTTGAAGCAATGCAATCCTGTCTTTCCTAGGAGGTGTTGATTACTTGGTCACTTGTTAGGCTATAAATGCAGATACACAAAGAGATTGCAGAGGTTTCAGAACAAAACCTCATGTTAGCAATAAATATACAGGCTGATCCAGGCTAACCAGATGAAGCCTGCTCTTGGGAACTGATGGAAAAAAGATGGTGTCCACCTGTGAAAGGCTACATGACAATATATAGCAAGCTAGGAAGGTTATGGAAAGTACCTTGTAAATTCTGCAATATTAGCATTAAAAATAACCTATTATGATTAGCTGATCAATTTGCATGTTAAAATTGGAAGGATTGCGAATATTAGAAGAGTATGAAGGATAATTGGCAAGTGTTAAAAATAGATAACTAAATAATAAAACATGAAAAATATTCTGTTAGGTAAAATGCAGCTAGTACAGTAGCAAGGAAATACTGTAAAATACAAGAAAAGGTGAAATACATTGTAGGTTTGGAGTGAGTGATGATTTTGTCATGCAGAGAAGACCACTGTAACATTTTGGCTACATATCCAAACATGCTACTTTGGAGAATAGGCAGGTGATAATCCTCTGTATGGATGTTTGATTAAAAGAGCCTTCTGTCGTTACATTCAGTTCAGAATACTTCTTTATGGCAGATAAATTGCCAGTTTGGAAGGAAAGCAAGAAGAGCTACCACAGTGCTCAAACAACTTATAAATGGAGAAAGTTTAAAGAGCAAAATCTGTCCAGATGGGCCAAGAGAAAAGGAGAAGTGAGATAAAGTCTGCAAGTATTTTATAAGTACAGTGCAATAGGTAGTTTTTTTACTAGGATTAGTGGTGAATTGTACAGTAGGGAGAAATGTTGTATTGACGGGGGCAGGACCAGTGAGGCATAATAGAGCACCGGGTAGCCTGCCAAGTTTGTTTTTAAATTCCTACTTCTTCTACTGTCACATGTTTGCCTGTGTTTGGGTGAGAATCATGCCAGTGTCAAGCAAACCACTGGAGTCATTGGAGCTGTTTGTGTTTGACTGGTTGCTACTCTGTCTGTAGTGTAATTATAGAAACCACAAGATAAAAACACAGAGTGGTGTGAATGCAGTTTTCAGATCAGGAATTTAAATGCTGCAGAGGGAAGAAGGGCCAAGGAAATTTGTGCATTGTGTCATTACTCATTACTTTGTATGTTGTTTGGATAATAGCTATGATTTGTTCATGCTGCAGTTGCATGGATATTACAAAGTTCTACCTATTCCAGCTTATGAGACTTTTATGAATCAATAATGTGTCATAATTTAATGATTTAATTATAAGTTTGAATTGATCTCTGAAGTCTGGGGCAGTTAGGTTAAATTAGTAATGATGTCCAGGTTAATAAATAACATGTGGAGGCTGGTAACAGTGGGCAGGAGATTGTGGGAGTATTTCGTGGTGACTTTTTTTTTTTTCTTTTTTTTTCACTCTTTGCAGGAATTTTAGCCTGGATCACTGTGAACTTTTTGACAGGTAGTTAATTCTGTATAACTATTCTCTAAATATGAACTTGAATATGAACTCGAGTCTCTTTTGCGGAGGTAATCACCCTAAGTTCCTCTGCCTTGATTGCCATGTCCTGCTTTTCCTCCCCACTGTGATATGAGTGCTAAAGCACTGGATTGTCTTGGGCAGACTGTGGTCCAAAGTCTTTAGTAAGAAGGGGGCATCTTAATCCAGAAGGAGCCAGGATTTACTCAGATCTAGGAGCCACTGGCAAGCTGCTTTCTCTAATGTATGTTGGGGACTGGTACTGCTAATGTGTTAGAAGGTGGGAAAAAAGGTCTTGCAGTCTTCTTCATCCCAGCGTGAACTACGCAACTACTGTGGTGTAGCAGGGGATAGTGCTGTAGCACCACTGGCTCTAAGAGCTTCTGGGAATGCAATCTAGTGAAAAGAAAATCAGTATTCTAGTAGATATATGAGCAAACAAAAATGCTGCTCTGGGTGAAGAGAAATTATACTAGCTGGTTCTGCTCTTACTACCCTTCCACTCCTACTGCATTTGACAAGCTGTATATATTGTGGTTACAGAACTTATGTACTCTCCCTGACAGTCTCCTGCAGGAGATACTTTGTCTCTTACTTTCAGCTTTTGCTTGATATGTAGAGATTTATATGCTTTTGTATCAGTGGAAGTGAGATTGGAATCGAGGAAGACAGTCTGTAAAATCTTTTTGTAATACCTTCTGTTTATCTTTTCTCTGTGAGGTTTTTTCTTTGAGGGCCAACTCAGCCCTGCCGTGTTGCTGAGATGCTGTGATCACCTGGCGGCTGCCTGAACGTAGACACGGTATCCACATTTTAGCCTCTGTGCGCTTGGGGCTGTTCTGAGCATGATGTTGTTTGCAGGGCAGCTGTCTGGCCACAACCGGCAAACTGTTGGGACTTTGGACTTGGGAGGAGCCTCAACCCAAATCACATTCCTGCCACGGTTTGAGGTGAGAAGTGGTTGACACTGCGGGTTGGGACTGCAAGGCCAGTGGAGAGACCTGAGCACTGCTGCGCTCTGTGATACCACTTTGTCAGCACTGGCACAGCAGAACATCTGTGGCTTATACAACATCTATATTTCTGTTTCCTTTGAGATCAGCAGTTGGCTGATAGGCACTTGCGAACAAAGGAGCCTGGATAATGCGGAAATGAAAAAAAAAAAGAAAGCAAATGAGTTAACCGAGAAAGAAATAGCTTTTGTTTTCTAGACCCAGGCTGGGAAAGCCTCATTAATGTAGATATTGCTGTGCATTCAACAAATGTAGAACATTTCTAGGAAGTATTCCTGAATATTACAAGAAATGTAGGGTCCGGTCTACTTTTTTTGTTTGTTTTACCATTGCAGTCTGGTATCAGATCCTCACTAAATTTTGCAGGGAGGGGGAGTGTCATATAGGGCAAATGTCTTTAATAATAGCGTAGTCAGTCCTCTGTTTTCTTGTCAATTTCTTCTCATTTCTTTTGAGAATTACCCTCTCTGTCTGTCAGTCCATCTCTGCTGGATTTCTCAGTCATTCTGTAACTTAGAACTAGGACCCAAGTCTGCAGTTTGCATGAGAAAATTACTTGGTATTAGAAGAGCACTGTAGCATTCTGTAACTTCATATACTGTGGTGTTGTTTATGTCACTCTTTCTGAAGGAGTCATTTGTTTAACATTTATTGTTTATAGAACTTGAGATTCTCAAAGGGTGTTTGGTGACCTCAAAACATATGGTTTTCACATCAGGGTATTTTAATTCTGCAGTGTTATGTTGAAACATGACATGCAACCTTATCCTGTTCAGCAAAGCCTCAAGTACTCTGGGTCTGTCCTCTGTTTTCTGTTGATAACACCTGCTAAAGTGGGCACTGGACCAACAGGAAAGGGTGTTGCTTGTCAGGGTTTTGGAGAATAAATAGAACTGTGAAACAGGCTGAACTGCAGCTCAGGATTAAAATGTCTCCTTAGAGCCTTGCAGGAAAAGGCCTCAAGTGTTTGCTGCTGACCAGGACCAATGGTGTGAATTTGTAGGGCAGTGTGGAGTCAAGATTCATGTTGCCTGCATGTACACTGTCTGCTTCTCGCCTGTCTTGTCAAGTTCATATGAAGAAGCACGCATATAGCTCACTATGTTTTTGGAAGTTTTCCCTATCTGACAGAATTAGAGGGGAGACCTCCCTTTGATTTGCAGAGGGTTTTTTTTTCCTTTCTGCAATCTGAGGCAGTCACGTTTGCTCTTTTATTAGTTTTGAACAAAATACTATGATAGTAAGTGATTCATTAAGGAAATATAACTCACAAGCAAATAGGGAACATACAATGATAACTGCGTGGAGCTGATTTTAAGCTAACATTATGCTTTTCATGATACTATTGCCAACGTTAAGAGCAACTGAAAACCAATCACAATAATTATGAAATTGTCTGTTGGATGTCTGCCTCATTTTTGTGAAAGTAAGTAATGAAAAAAGACAATTGTTTTCTCCAAACTAATTTTTTTCAGGATCTTTGCTTTTTAAAAGTTTTTGTGATGTAAAGTTTAGGAACAGAACTCAAAATAGGGCAGAGTCTGGGTGTGTGGGGCCAAGGATGTGACTGCCATTTCAGTGATAACCTGAGACCCCAAACAAATTTTGATTTATATTTGTTCAGAAGAAACTCAAGCTGAATACTACCAAATTCCTTTCAGCTTCAAGCAGGCTTCTGTCTAAGAGTCTACAATTGCAGCAAAAATAACCCAGATCTGGATCTCCTTACTTGAATGGTAACTACAGACTATGCAGCTTCATTTCTCATTTAGATTCTGCTGCTTGGCCCAGAGTAACACAGTGTTTGATGTGAGTTCACAGGGCCAAGAAGGGATGGGAGAATGGAGCCATGAGGAGAGGAAAGACACAAACTGGGAGATCTTAGGAACTGGAAACAAAGAAATAGTAAATGAGTGTGAGACTGGTTCAGATTTACAAGAGTGTGAGAGTTAGCCTGGCAAGAAGGATGGGCAGGGTACCAGTGTGGTGGAGATGCACATGGAGGGAAGACTTGGAGGTAGTGGGACAGAAGGTTAGTTTAGGTGACAGTACTTAAACCTGGAGTTAAAGCAGCCCTAAGACTGTGAGTGGTCACAGCGTTTTCTTGAGTATCAGCAAGACATTTGACATGATGAAAATGGAGCCTGTACTTTGCATTGTAATTCTTCTGAGTTCCTCAATTTAGGTGCCTCTTCTGACTAGCAAAAGTTCATAGCTCTTCTAGTGTAGCTGATTTTGATGGGGACTCTGTACATGTAGACTAGCGTGTAAGTACTCTGGAAAAACTCAGATTTCCTGAATTAGGAAGTGTTTTCATCCTGATCTGTTGTGCTTCCCTGTTCTGTGCTTCCCTACACTGAAGTAACAGAAAGAAGCATATAAATAAACTCAGTGTTAAAAGATACAGATATTACAGCAGTGGGCGCCACTGGAAAACTGATCTTTGTTTTCAAAGCAGACCAGATGAGTGTGCAGTAAACCCTATGGGTATATCTGCGATATTACATCAAAGTTGGTTATTCTTTATTGCATAATATAAACTAAAAGATTTTTTTCTTTTACTTAACTTTTAGGAAACTTTGAAGGAAACCCCTGGGGATTTTCTTACATCATTTGAAATGTTTAATAGCACCTACAAGCTCTATACCCACAGGTGAGGAGCAAAAAGACTGCTGTCTCCATTGGGGAAATCAGTCTTTCTGCAGCCCCCGAACTAACTGCAAATGGCCGTATCATTCTGGTACCAGCAGTTGAGAGCATGACCTGTTTTACTAGTTATCTGCTTGAAACATTAGTTGAAGTGGAATATGACGTTAGTTGACTGGCAGTGTTCCAGGATCATGGTTAATGTCACTGCAAGGGAATACTAGGCAGTCTGTCAAATGAAGAGGAAGCATTATGAGTCACTATATTTAAGGAGAAGAATTCTTATTACTGGATTCAAACCAAATATTCTAAAACAAACAGAAAGGTAAACATCATGCCAATAGTTATACCCAGACATGATCAGAGATTTGGAATGAGGACCTTCCTGAGACTTTTTCCTTCTTAGTTCAAAGTGGCACATCAGCAACTGAAAAAAAAAAGTAAAACCTAGGCTGATGTAAATCAAAACTCACAGGCAGCTGCCACAGACCATTGAGCTACACAGATTCTTGAACCAAATGGAGTGGATACTTGGCCTGGAATAATATAATTGTACCTACTGCATTAAGCTGACATGTTTCTGAGATTTCTTTAGTGAAATCCAGGATGTTTATCTGCATGACTTACAGTCCAATGATAACTTGACCAGGTATAACAGAGAGTTGGTCTCAGACCATTACTAGTGGAGTGAACATCATCATCTCAGTCAGTTACAGAATATATTTACTTGACAGCAAAACTGGTCTAATAGTCCTCGTCTCCTACTCCATACATTTGCTAAATTAACTCATTGCTGTATCCATCAATACAGTCCATTAGATCACTTAAACAAATTGGGATTGAAAATTGTCACCTAAAAATGGAAGAGGCTGGAGGTTAGTTTAACTGTGATTGTTCTGTAAACATTTATATTGACATGACAGAAAGGATAAGTAGCCAAACACAGAGGTGGGAATGAAAGGTCAACAGGATTTTAGTCTAGCTGCGTTGCTGGAATGTGTGATGACATTCTCATAAGCATTGTTCACGCCCCAGCTTGTAATGAGTGTAGCAGTTATCTGTGGAGTCAAACAGGTGAATTTCATGCAAAGCCACAGCTCCCATTTAATTTGCAGAGGGTTCCCATCTGTCCTAAGAGCACACAGTCTTATGTATATTGCATAAGAATGGCCATCCTATTCCCCATGCACTCAGCACACACCTTTCTCCTTTGTTTTTAAGATAGTGCATTTTTACTTTTCATGATCATCTTGTATAAATGTCACATCAGCTCTAACCACTTTCTGCGCTTTTAGATTTACCCATTTTACAGCTCTTTGTATTTCTTGAGTTTGGGTCACTCTTGGCACTTGGGATTGTTCTGGCAAAGGGAACTCTCTGTTTTAGAGAGGGGAACCTTGTGGGAAGCAGAGGAAGGATATTTGGTTTGGGTTTTCCAGGACTTAGGAAGAGGGTATGGGTAAAGCATACCAGATGTGCAAGAATTAATATAGTGTCTGTCTTTGTTGTTCACAGCTATTTGGGGTTTGGACTAAAAGCTGCCAGATTGGCAACACTTGGAGCTTTGAATATGGAAGGTATGTTCATGTGATAAAACATCCAAGATTTTTGAAGAGATGGTTAGACTTAGTCTTGTGCCAGCAGCCCATTTCCTGTGTGTTTTCACTTCTGTCTCTTGCTTATCTATATTTTTGATGGTATAGATGTGTTTGAAAAAAGGCTATCACTTGTTAAGCAGTTGTCTTGTGAGACAGGTGCTTTTCCCTATTTTAAAGTTCAGCCAGCAGTGAGACTGAGTGCAAATTCCAGAAATGCCCACATGGGAACATCCAAACACCGTATAGACATGGCCAGCCACAAACACACAGCTTTACAAGCATCCACAGAAGCATAAATAGCAAGAATAGATCTTTTTCCTAAGGATAGCAGCTTAGGACAAACCCACTTCGTAGGTCTCTGGTATCTGCATGGCCTGTGGTGTTTCCCCAGACTTGTGTGCACAGACTAGTCTAGCTTGAAGTCCACAAGCACATCACACACTCTCACTCACTACCCTGAATGCATACTCACATTCCTGAGTCTTCCCAGTCTCTGACCCAGAGCTTGGGCCTTTTGTCCAATCACTAGCCAGGACCTGGGATCTTTCCACCTTCTGAATTCTTACTTGCCAGCTAGATGGACTTCTGTTAATTCCTTGAATGTACTCAAATAAAAAGGAGTTGGGAATGGGGTAGAAGAAAATAGGACAGACTGCAGGGATTGGTAACAAGGCTTGGACAGAAAAGCACACTGACCAGCTACCTGCTTATTTGTGATTGTCTTTTAGTCCCCTCCAGTTTGCCACAGTTGCACTTCCTTGGTCCCTTGATTCTCCCCCTTCCCTGCCTTTGAGCCTCTCCCTAAGCATCCCATAGTAAATTTTGCAGTCTGACAGTCCCCTTCAACCATTCTGTGAGAAGTTGGCTTTTTCTGTGAGACCTGTGTGGGCCGCAGTAATCATGTTTTCTTCTTACTGCTTGCAGTATTTCTGGTTGAACCCTTCAAAGGTACATTCAGTGCATCCTGGAGTGGCCATTGATTGCTGTCTTAAGTGTTTTTTTCTTCATTGCTCAGTTGCTTTGTTTGTCTTAGTTATCTGTTGTTTGTTAGGGTTTGTGTATGTGTGTTTAATTTATTATGTCTCATTTCTTGTATTTTGTTGTGAATAGCCGTTATCCAGATACCCTTGTACCATTTATTGATTTCAGCCTTTTCTGGTTCTGCATATCAGTCCATAGCTATGTTAAATTCTATACTTTCTGACTCTGCTCTCTGCTTTCATTCCAGTTGTGGATGGACAAATGTTCCGCAGTTCCTGCTTGCCAAAGCAGCTGGAGGCAGAGTGGCACTTTGGGGGAGTGAAATACCGGTATGGTGGCAACAAAGAAGGTAAACTAAGGAGACTCGTTTCTTGTACAAAAGTCTTATCTCCAGAATCTGAATTTTTCTTTGTCAAATATTTCATCAGTTACCTTGGGATGTGAAGGATACCCGTTCAGTTGTAGAGGTGGGCTTTTGAGAAAGCCAAATTAAAGCTGTAGCAGTAGCTGACCTGTACTCTCTGTCCTCTGACTTTGGTCTCTTATACAAATGCTACCTTTATAGGAAATGTTGAAAATTACTTGTGCAAATAAGAGAGGTTTTTCTGAGGCCTTGAGCAAAGTGCAAAAACTCTGTCTGTGTTGGGGTACAAACATTTTGGCTTACCAGTTGATCTCACTTGTGGAACTATTTCTTAAAAGTCCCTAACAATAATAAGTCCCTAATGTCGCTGACAGAGGGTGAGGCTGCTACCATCAGTGACTTGAACAGAGCGGGGAACATGAGATCCAAGCTGCAAGTTTGGCATGTGTTGAGTGGGTTGACAAAATTACAGTGTGATGGGGGAGGGAAAGCAAGGTTTTATTTAACAGGTGGTAGCAAATGTAAATGAGATTCTGCTGGCCACAGAACACAGCAATGGGAGTTTTGCCTGACGTGGAAGAATTTTGCTCACTGCACCTTTCAGACATAGCTGTCATCTGCTTTAACCAGTTTGACTTGATGGTGTTTTAGAGTCCTTACCTGCATGCAGGTGCCATGCTGGATTATGGAAGATTATCTAAGATCTTTGTACCTCTTCTGATGCTTTAATCACTGCTTCTTCCCTTTTTCATTCTATTGCCACTAATTCTCTTCCATCTCCTGCATATGCTCTTTGGCTCACCCTATCTGTGGTTTTCCTGACAGGAGAAATAGGATTCAAGCCCTGCTATTCAGAAGTACTCAAGGTTGTCAAAGGGAAACTTCACCAACCAGATGAGATTCGTGGAAGTTCCTTCTATGCTTTCTCCTATTACTATGATCGAGCAGCTGACACCAACCTAATTGGTAAATCTGGGATAATCTACTACATTTGAGCATGTTAACCACAAGGTAGACAGAGGAACCCTGTGGGATGGAGCCATGGGGAGCAGAGAAAAGGAACAGTATTGAAAAAGAAGAAATACACAAAATGCCTTCAGAGAATGATGTGTATCTGTCAGTTCAGTTTGATGTTCAGAGTTGAGCAGATGAGACATGTGTTCTGAGCTCCAGTTATACTTGCAGCTCTGTGTTCTGTTCCTAACAGATCTCACTGCTAGCACAGCATTGCTGAGTTGCACTCTAGAGTCAGCTTAGAGATACAACTCAAATGCTTTCAGGTCTGTGACAATGTTTTCTCACCTTTTTTTCAGATTATGACCAAGGCGGTGTTTTGGAAGTGAAAGATTTTGAAAGAAAAGCCAAAGAAGGTAATTGTCTTGAGAGTTGGGGGACTGGTGTGGACAAGAAATAACGAAAATATGAATGTATAGGCAGCACATAATATGAGTTTGATTTAAAAAAAAAAAAAAGAGGAAGTTTATTTAACCTTTGTTTCACTTACACCTGTGTCATATTACTGTTACTGGTCAACACCTCTGGTGCAGAAGAGAATACTGACAGAGCAGTGAGGGGAGAAAAGTATTGGTGGCTTCACACCTCTGTTCAGGAAAGGAAGGAGATAGTTCATAAACGTCAGTACAAAAGAAAGTGAATTTGCTGTATCAAGAGCTTCTTCTGTCAAACTGCAACTCTGAGTTTAAGAAAGTGCTGACTTCTAGAAGTCTGTCACCTTAAATCCTTTTTAATCTCTAACAAAGTGGAGGGAGAGAATAGAAGTTGTTTAAATCAGTCTCTTCTGCATTCCCTTCCCCCCCTGTAGATTTTTTGCCTTACATGCTTGTTCTAGTTTTGTACCTCCTGTGAATAAAGAGCTCCCACCTTGCCATGCTACTGATGGCTAAAAGCAAAGTACCTCTGTACTGTGATCACTCTCATGAGGATTAGTAGACCATATTTTTCACCATAAGATGCTTATTTATGTAGTCCAGGACTGACTTTTTTTCCTAAAATAAGACATAAATTCTAATGGCTTTTCAGTTAAACTTAATCTCCCTGGAAACTTGGATGACTTTAAATAGGGGTATTAGGCTCTAAAGTTTGAGTGTGGGCTGGTTGTTATTTTTTCCCTGGATAGTGAGAGAGCATATTTCCAAAGATGTGGCTAAGATGTTACCTAAAACCATCAAACCACTTATGTAGCTTTAGAGCATCAGATCAATTCTGTGAGCCCAAATTAATGCTCCTCTATCTCATTTCAATAGTAGGAGGATGTTGCTTCTCTTAAAGAAGTGAATTCTGCTCTTGCTGCTTGTAGAACAAAGCAGTAACAGTAGGTCTAGAAGATGGTGCTTAGTGTAAATCCATTTCCCAGTCACTGTCCCCCTTACTGTGGAATCTTGACTTAGCAGCAGCAAGGAAGTGGTTGGTTGGGCAATATCCTCTTCTATGTCCCTGGATATCTGTGGTTGGGAAAAATAAAAGAAGCTGCCATCCTAGAAGGTGGGGTCCATTACTGGAGCCATCCATGAAGACTAGATGAGGGAAACAAGCGATGCTGTGTTCTTGAAAAAATAAGTAATGTACCAATGCCCTGCTAGTTATCAGTTGAGCAGAGGTTCAGACTTCAAAAGAGCTGTGTGGATTATGTTGTTGTAATAAAAGATGTCCTTACAACGGAGTTAAGGGAAACGGGACATATTGTGTGCTTTATTTTCCAACATTATTGAAGGGCTATGTAGCATCTACCCTATGTCATATGTACCCACTAATCAAAGAGGGTGGTGTGTTTTAATAGGCTTTGGCTGGAGATCAGTTCAAATGTACAATGTGGATCAAAGCCCTTATTTTGCTGAGATCTCTTTTTTTTTAATCTTTTCTTTAGTCTGTGATAACATGGAGAGGTACAAGTCAGCCAGTCCTTTCCTCTGCATGGATCTCACTTACATCACTGCTTTGTTAAAGGAAGGTTTTGGATTTAGGGACAACACACTCTTACAGGTGAGAAAAACAGTTAAATCCCTAAGTCAGCTTCCCAATTTCTGTATCTACCAATATACGTGAGTTTGTTTTTCTGGCTAATTACTACTGAACCTTTCCAGGGTTGTAACATGTAGTTGCTATCATTTGTCTAACATATGAATCTAGAAAACTGTCAGGAACAACTTCTTTTTCTTCCTCTATAGTTAACAAAGAAAGTGAACAACATAGAGACAAGCTGGACTTTGGGTGCTACCTTTTACCTGCTGCAGTCCCTGGGGATGACCTATTGACCTGTGATACTACTGTGGACTTCAGCAGTTCTGAAAGGCTGAGAAAGCAAATTGAAGTCTCCAGGTATGTTGTTCAGCTGGAACTGGTCACAGAGCAGAACATGGACCAAAGATATGACAGATCTTTACCTTGGATTGGCATTGTGCCTAATGAGAGTTGCCACAGTATGATTTATAATTGTGATTGCCATAAATGATCCAGAACCTGCCTTCTGAAAGTCAAAAGGCCTAAACTCCAGCAGAGAATATAAAAGGGGCTCAAAACCAGCTTTCACCAGCATGTTTGTTAGAAGCACAGAGTACCTGGATGTGGCGGCAGACTGCAGACATGTGACTTCCCTTACCCCCTTCTATTTGAAACATACACAATTTAATTTTGCTTTTGAGATGTTAAATACAGAAATGAAAAATAGCATCAGCAGTCATTCAGAGAAAAGTGAACAACTCTGGATGCTGCCAACCTCAGTATTCCCAGTACCTGGCTGCTAGCTTAGCTAATACATGGCAAGAAGACTCCAGTCTTTCAGCAAGGGCCTGCTATAAGCACACTTTGAGCATGATTTTGGAAAAGGTGTTAGTTAAAACATAGTAACATACCAAACATTTGTTGAAGCAGAATGTGTGCCTGACTGTTTGTTTTCCTTTTTTGCTGCCCTTTACAAGTCTGTGCAGCTATACCATACATCTGACTACCAGACTTGGTAAATTGATTCCTTTAGCGTGTAGTCATAACACATAGTTGTGCTGGCACAACGAGGCAGCAGTACCAGCTATTTAAACTCCACTGCCAGAAGAAATGCTTGTCACATTACACCCACAAGGAAATTGCAGCCAGATGAAATGGCTGATCTGACAGCTCGCTTTGCTATGCAAGGCAGTTCTGTTTCTGCTCTCAGCAAGGCACTCCCACAATCTTCTTTCCTCTGCTGTTGGTGTTCATCAGGTTCTTTTGTGAACTAATTCGTGACACCAAACTTGAGATAACTCGGCTCACCTGAGAGTCAAGTCCAGTGCCAGGAAAAGGGAAGCAGGCATTGCACAGCCCAGTGACAACTGCTGGACCAGTGAGCTGTCAGAACACCACAGCCCAGTTTGTTGGCAAAAGTGTGATTTCCTGTCTGAAACTGTCCTTAGGAACCTCCTCTGAACAGAGCTGTGGTGAAACAAGTTCTTTATACAGTCATTCAATAGATGAAAATAGAGTAAAATTAGCATCAGAAACAGGGAGAACAAGAACAGAAGTAGCTTTGCTTTCTTATGTGTTGTTTATCCCTTATCCATTTCAAATTGTTTTAAACTTCATTTCTCTTTAATTTAGTATAGTAGAGTTGAACCCATGAAATGGTGTATTCAGCTCTGTGTTACTCTGGAAGGTCCTTAGGAAGAGTGCACTCAGTGAAGGGGTTGCAGCTGTTTAGAAAAGCCCAAGACTACTGTCAGGATAGCATAAAGCTATTTGAGTAACAATTTGAAGTGCCATCTCTTTCACACCAAACACACAGATGCAATGATAGAACAGTATTTTCAATTATCTTGTCAGGTAGGCTAGAAAGTGGGGCTGTAGGAGCCTGGTTTTCTTAAAGATCATCAAGATTGCTCAAATACCTCAGGGCTTTACATTGATTGCCCTATGCAGAAACAGCTGTAGAGACAACATTTTCTACCCTGTGAAATAATTGGCAGCTTGCTCATCAAAAATGACTATCTTCTCCTCGCCATAGAAGGTGTAAGGCACAGATGAATTTACCCTACTACAATAAAGAAGTATTACTCACATGACATGGGGAACCTTTTATCCACTGCTCTCTTGTGATGAACACTTTCCTGCTGGGCATTTGCTGTTACCTGTTTGCAGTAAAACACCTTTCTTGCTTCTGTCAAACCAAAGACTGCCCTCACGCTAACTTCTCTGCAAACTGGATTGATGAATTCCCAGCAAGGGAAGGAGGTAGTGCACTCATGTCTTCAATGGTCTTGCCAAGCAGTTTGGAGACAGAAGTTTGCCTTACTGTGAAGATTAGCCCCTTTCCTCTAGTTAGCAGTGCAAGTTTGCTTGTGGCTGATTAAGCTACCCCTTCTCATAACTGAGGTTTTACAGCATGAGGGTGCAAGGCACACTTTTGATTGAACAAGTTCAGTCAGCAACAAGAAGCCAAGTGTTGGGGATGGAGCCACTCATACTTATCCCATCACTGACACATTGCTGTAAATTCAGGCTGTTTTTTGAAATAGGAAATGCTCATCCTACATGTGTACTCCTTACCAGAATCTGTTTGAGATCCATGTTGTGAAATTCCTGTGTCACACCAAACTTCTGTTCCCTCCTCACTAGAAGCTTCTCTTTGAACGTGAAGAAAGTAGTTGTGGCCTCTTCTCACCCATAAACATTTCTTACTCCTCTTCCTTGTGTTTGGCAAAACTTATTGTATGGTCTGGTCTGCACAAGAAGACTGCACATGCATTCATTTTGTTTTCAGTGAACACTTTCGTATTCTTAAAGAATGCAAAGTAGGATGCAGTGGTTACTGGCCAGGTTGTTATCCTAAGAACTAGCGAATGTAATAATCTGAAAGTCATCTTTCAGTCTGAGCCAGTGCTGTGACCAACTCTTACTCGATCTCAGGGCTAAGAGCTGAAACAGTGAGGCTGTTTCAAACAGGAAGGGAAGGTGGGTTGTTGTATGTAAGAGAAAAGCAGCAGCACATCTGCCACCTGAACAGACACTTGCACACAGACACAAGGAATACTTGAGGGTTTGGATTTGTCTGAAGGGAGGATGGACTAGAAGAAGTTAACCATGCAGAGGAAGTTTCTTTTCTGCATTCTTTGCCTCAGACTCTGGCATTACAACTGCTGGGGGGAGCACCTGCTGCCCAGTACCAAAGTTGCATTAAATCTGAATGCTCAGGGCCTTTCTTTTGTCAGTGGTAGAATTCATTAACTGAAGCAAAACTGCTGCTTTCTGTCAGGGGCCTGATCCTTCAGTCATGAGAGAAACAAAAACTCTGATCAAAGGTTTATTTTTGCACAAAATTGCAGAATTGAGCCCCTGCTGTTTACATCTGAACTACCCAGGTGAGTGGGGGGGATCTAGAGAAGTCCTCACACTTACCCCCTAGTGCAATGAGATTATTTATTAGCTAAACTAAACAGCCTTTTAAGAGAAGAGCTCTACTTGCAGCCCTGATTTTTATCTCCTCCTTCGTAGTGTCTTTTAGTCAGCCACTAACAGGAACTGCCTAATATGAGTGACTGCAGAAGCACAAGTAATGGCTTTCAGTTCAGAACTTTTCATTCTTTCTGATGTTAATTCCTGATACTGGTCAACCATATGTGTAAATCTTGCCCATGGGCAGTGCTTACTTGATTTGGTGAGTGGCAAATGTCTAATACAAGAGGCTTGTGTTTGGAACCTAAGACAGAGTATCCTGAAGTGTCTATTTTAGTAATTAAAGCATTTTTAATAAAATTCAAGATTTTGTGGTGCAGTTTTCTTTCCTAGATATTATCGTTGTCTTGCATCTTTTCCATGAAGCCCTAAAACTAGCCAATTCCACAAGAACCACCGTTATTAAATAAAGCACCAAGAGAAAGGCAGAGTAAAGGGTGAATGAATGAGAGACAGAGCTTTAAAATGTATTTGCCACCATCCATTGTCTCCTGCTGAAAATCACCCCTCCTTTCTCAGCTGAGGGGGTGCCAAGAACCCAGGAGTGAAATCACATCAGAGAAAACGAAAAATAACTAAGCAGCAAAAGTTACAGCTGGCAAAGTTCAGCACTGTGCTTGCAAAGACAGACAGCTGTTTCCACCTCAGTCTTGAATTCAAAAGGCCCAAATTAAAAGCACATTGTACATTTAGTTCTGTGGCTGAAGAAATCATGGTACTATGGGAAGAAACACTAAATCCTCCTGAGACAGATGAGATGGAGTTTTTGCATGAACCAGTGGATGATGCAATACACAGCTCAATCCCTCCATTTTATTGTTAAATTAAAATTACACAATTCAAAGGTTCAAGTCAGTCACAGTCCTTTTAAGAAGCTGTTCCAGACTGACAAGAGATCACTTACTAGCAAAAGCCATGATCTGCTCCTGCAAGAGAAGAAAAAGAGAATTCATAAACATGTGTTCTAGAAAGCAGCTCTATGTGCCTTCCATTTTATATAAACTTACAACAGTTCTTGGCCAGCCTTTCTAGCCAAGTGCAGAGCACCTGTCCTTGTGTGCTAGCAAATGAAAGAGATTGCAGCATTCCTTTCCTTCCCAAGTAGCATAAAACAGGCATTTCCAACAGGTTTTTTGCTTTAAACAGAGAAAAAAAGAAATTCTGAGCACTGAAACAATAGCTAAGTCTTCCTTAATAAAGAGACCATGGCAGTGGCAGCTGCTCTGTGTTAGGAATGTACTGCTTTTCAACTCAGATAGTGTCTCAGCTATGACCGTAACACAAAGGAAACACCACCTGAGTTTAACAGAAAGATGACTTGATTTGTGGAATAAAAATTCAAATTCAGAAATGAGGAATCTAATGTGCTGGTGCTTGGGAGCTTTGAGAGCAGAGGGCTTAAGGAACCTCACAAAAATCTAGCAACTAGGTCAAGATGGTGAGGAACTTAGGCAGATCACTATGCTGCAAACAGAGAATCTGTGTTTAAGACAGAAGTTTCTCACCACTGCCTTCCTCAAGTAATTTCCATTATAGAGACTTGCACTTCTGCCACAAGGGAACAATTTCACAAGGCATCACAGCACAGAAACAGGTAAGTCTGAGTGACACTCTGCATCTGTGATGGCTTAGTGAAGATAAGGGCTTCAGAGGGCTGTCTTTTTCTGTGCATTGCTGGAACACAGTTCAAGGTCTGACATTTCAACTCCATATCAAAAGAAAGCCAAATACTTCTGATGACCTCTACCCCCTAATTACTGATACAGAGTATAGACACTTAGATCCCTTTTACTCCCTTGTGCTGCAGGAAAAGAGTCACTACTGAGCCATCAGTTCTTTAGGAACTCCTCAGCTCACTCAGGACGCAAAACCCCCAGTCTGAACAAACAGCATTTTCTAACTAAAAATGTTTCATTTAAAACAAACAAACAAAAATCTTTACAGCTTGTGCATATTACATGAATAGTTTTGGAAAATTCCTACAGCCCTCACTAAAGTGAGATCCTTACTTTGACAGGAGGCAGGGCATTTGTTACTTGCAATCCCCATGTCCTCAGCAACACCAGGGGAGCCAGCCTCGTAGAGTACAGCCTCTTTAGCACATCAGTAGCAGCTATCAAGGAGACATTGTGCCTCTGACGTTCTGTTTCAAACTTCAAGAGATGTTTTAAGGAGCCTGGAAGAGATAATTGAATGCTTCTATTAAACTTCATGTGCCACAAACAAATGTGCATCTTTTCTATATAGCAGTTTCCCCTGGCAACTGAAAGAGAACAGAGAAATGGTTCATCAATAAAGACTTCTTCCACTAGTGCTCTTCATCTCACCATCTCTTTAATGACCATCCTGTAGAACTTTTATTTTTTTAAAGCAACTTTGAAATTTGTTGGATGGAAACTGCATCCAAGAATCTTAAACTGCTCCACAGCCAATGGACATCAGAACAGTTTTGCTGCAACAAACTTGCTTTGCCTTTCAAACACAAGACAGCAGCATCCTTAACCTGCAACAGAGGCAATGCTTGTCCTGCTGTCCGCAGTGAAGGCCTGTAAGACTAATCCTCTTATTGCCACTCCATTGTCTTGGATCCTTACCCAGATCACTCCCATTGAAGGCTGCTGCACTGAGGTGATGAGCTAAACATGCAATATCACCAAAGCCCAGGTTTACACCTTGTCCTGCAAGTGGGTGGACTCTGTGTGCTGCATCCCTGGAGCAAGAGAAGACAGAAATTTATTTCCCTTCCTGAAGAAATACACAATGGCTGAAAAACCCCAGAAGGGATCAGTGTAGCACTCCTCACCTCTCCAATGAACACCACCTTACAGTGTGCTTTTTCCAGTACCTCCTTGCATGCTATGCTGAACTACCTGACTGCCTCTCCAGGTGTAACAAGCAAGACAAAGGGGAGATAACAAAAAGCAGTTCTGAAAGGAAAAATTACGAAGAGGTGACTGGCCAAAGTCTTCTCTCAAATCGTGTGTGGAACAGGCCTTAACGTTTTCGTAAGTGACCTCAGCACAACAGGAGGTCTATCAATGGCACAGTGCACAAACACAAAGAGGACAGATGTCATAAACATACGGGAGAAGTGGGATATCATTGAACAGACACAAAATCAGGTTCTTTTATGAGCAGACTTATCTGCAAAGGACAGAGCCAGACATACTGATACAGGAGTCATAAAGTTAGAGCAATTAAATGAAGTTTGGTATGAAATGCATGATCATGCACTTTACCAAGCTATAAAGGACAGAGTGCTCCCAAGCTGGAAAGATGAAAAGGATCTGAAGTGTAGTACAGCATCCAAGCCTTATTAAAAGCTACCACCCTGTTGCAGCTGTGGCACAGAAACAAGAACATGTAACCTTAGAATGTAAAAAATGAGATATTTTCCTATTTCAATAGACCACCACACAAAAACCTATGACATCCCACATGGAATAATTCTAAGTATTATCATTTGTGTTCAAGAAAGATGAGTTTAAAACTCAAACTGGTACACAGAATGGTTCTGCAATATTTGGGGAAGTACAGGTCCAGCATGAGATACTGAACTGTTTCATCAGACTATACAAACCAGAAAAGGGAAATAATTATCTTGCAATTTACACATATAATGGACAGAGAGCTACTCATGAAAAAGGACATAAGGGCACAGAGTACAAACTGGGCCTGGATAAAGTCCAACTGAAATGATGTATTATTTCTAATCATCTGACTTGTTGACTAGGAGTGCTATCCTTGCATCATTTCTAACCACACGCCACCCACTCACCCAAGGACTACCACTGGGCATCTTACCCAATAAGAGCCACACGATGCTGGACATACTCTGTCGCATGCCCCATTCCAAGAGGGAACATGGCTCGGCTCTCTGGATCTACTTTAGCAACACTTGGGGGCAGCTGACGGACTGCAGTCCCTGAGGGCTTCAGGAATGAAATAGCAGATCGAAATATGGCCCCAGCAGTGTCAATGAAGTCAGAGTGGTTTATGTTGCTCCACTGAAAAAGACAAACAAATCTTTAGATGTTGACCAAAACTAGACCTATAAAAGAATCCAACTGAAAAAAAAAAAAGTGAATCTGTTCCAAATACTGTCCAACCACTTGGACAAAACTATGCAGTAGAAAAACTATCTTTGTCATTTTAGGACATAAAAATTTTCAACTAGGATGAGCTCACCCTTCCTACCTTTTAGAAATTTAGGTCAACTTCTATGACTTTCAAAACTAACCTAATTCAGTCCCCAAGGGATCATCCTTCCTTTGCTAAGTGCCTTTTTAATATTATCCTCACCAGAGGAACTTTAGAATCCACCTCTCCCAGTGGATCACCTGTCACTTTAAGCTGCAAAGTTCCGTTCTGTTTCTTAAAGCCTCATACCTGCTATGATGCTGATACTCACAAAGGCAGAGTTGATGCTATCCACAAAACTTTCCTCATCCATAGCAAGAAGTTCTGATGCATGTTCATGAGATGTGGACCACACCAGAGAGCTGGCAGTGTCAGACAGCTAATTTAAGAGAATGTCAAGGGTAAACATCAAGACAAAAAGAAGCAAAAATAAATATTCAGTGGAAAGATTTCCCCACTGCCCTGCCCTGCACCAGTCCCTGTGCAAATTAGGCTTCCAGCCCAACCTGCTGCAAGTGGGAAACACCAAGGATAAAGTGAGAGGGAAGGAGGAGAAAACATGAAATAAATTAAGAGTGAAGGGTAGATGTAAAAATTCTTAAGAAGCAGAACTAAATCCACTAGAAAATAACAGATTACAAATTTTTTAAAAACATTTAAAAAAATTACAGAGACCACATGTCACCTTACCGGAAGAAGTGCGATTGGCCCAGTGGGAAGGAACCTCTGCCATGCTACATTATTATCTGTGGCCTACAGTGAAAAGAAGTAAATGGATAGTTATGAATTAGTGACTTGAAACACTCTGATCAAGCTGTTCTGCTGCTTATGGAAGAGTCAGTTAGCAGAATTTTACCTCAGATAAATGGAGAGTTGCCACCACAGCTGACTGGTCATACTGATGCTCAATGTTCTTAATTTCAGCTTCCTTCCGGACTACAGAGTTATGACCATCTGCACCAATCTGCAAAACAAAGAAATACAAAGCAATGTCTTTACCTCCTATAAAGCCAATATTTCACTCTACAAATCTCAGCCTGCATGTACCCATTTTCTGTTCATTCACAAAAAAAACCCAAACCTCCCCAAAACACAGAAAAGGTGGCCCCTTCTGCTCTTGTCCAGTTCAGCAGTCTCCTTGCACCAGGCACAGAAAAGGCTATGCATTGTGTCCCATAGCATCTCTGACAGAGTTAGCCACTCACCTCACTCAAGCACTCCACGTGGGTGGAGCAGCACACATGGAATCAGAACCAAATCCAGTGGAAAGGACTTGGGTTAGAGATGATGCCTGATCAACAGAAATAAAGAGCTTAGTTACCAGCAGCTTGGTCTGAAGTCTGCGTCCATCAGCTAACTCAATTTGGACCCAAGGGCTTGTGTCACAGCTGTGGGAGGGAAGGGGCCAGGTATACCCGACTGCTCTGCTCCTGTAGAAAACCTCCACCCGGTCTGATGGGAACACAAAGTACCATGGTCACAGCATGATACAGACAGGAAAAAAGGAAACATCGCTACAACAGCAAAGGCCACACATGTCTTAACAGCACTGTAGGAGCTGACCCTACAATTATCAAGGCACCCTGAAAGAACAGATCTGAACAACCCCTCGCCACTGCAAGACCTGCTCTGGACAAGAAGCTACAGATATTTTAATTAAGTCTATTTTTGGAGAGACTACGTTCTGGAGAACTACATATGCAACTGCTTTCTTGCTATGTAGCCTTTGGAAGACAGATTTCTCCCTTCCCCCCTAATTCAAGAAGCTGCCCATGTCTCAAGAGCTACTTGTTAGATGAATTTCTCCCTCTGAAAACTTGGTGCACAAAACAGAAGGCAAGTAACTGAAAGCTCTATGCAGGAATTAAGATATTAAAGAAGTTGTCCACTACCTGCTACTGCATCTAACTGTTTTGTGAGAGCAGACATAATGACATCATTCTCCACTATGTAACCCATGTCATCTAAGTCATCTTTCTCAAAAATGATCAAGGCTTCAGAACAAGCATCCCACACCTACAAAGAAAAAATACATTACATGAAGTTATATGACAAAGAAGTGTTGTCCCTTTCAGGGACTTCACAGCAAAAGGACCCGGTAATCTAGAAATACAGAGGAAACATCTTGGATTACTGTTCATTCCTGCATTCCCAGCTACTAAAGTGCATCACATAATTCCTTTCATTAAATGATTTAGCTTCAGCTCAAAAAGTAATTGCAAGTCAAATTTTTTATCCCTACTTTCCTGTTATGCAATTAACATACTCCCAGCTTGCTGTGGGTTAACCTCAACAGGCAGCTCAGCCCCACAAAGCCGCTTGCTCACTCCCCCGCAGTGGGATGGGGAAGAGCACTGGAAGGTTAATAGTGCAAAACCAAAACTCATGAGTTGAGGTAGAGGCAGGTTTTTTGAGGAAAAGCAAAAGTTGCATGTGCAGGCAAAGCAAAATGAGGAATTCATTCACCCCTTCCCACAGGCAGGCAGGTCTTCAGCCATCCCCAGGACAGCAGGGCCCCATCATGTGTAATAGTTACTTGGGAAGACAAGTGCCATCACTCTGAACTTTCCTCCTTTTTCCTCAGATCTTATTGCTGGAGCATGACATCATATGGTATGGAATATCCCTGTGTTCAGCTGGGGTGAGTTGTCCCAGCTGTGTTCCCTCCCAGCTTCTTGTGCATCCCCAGCCTGCTCACTGGCAGGGCAGTGTGAGAAACAGAGACAGCACTGACTCCGTCTAAGCTCAGGGTAAGCTTTTGGCTCAGCAAAAGCTAAAACATCCCTGTGCTATCAACTGTTTTCATCACAAATCCAAAACAGCACTGTACAAGCTACTGTAAAGAAAACTAACTCTATCCCAGCCAAAATCAATACACACCTTTACATTTATTTTCCAGCTAGAACCCATTCCTCAGTATCTACAGCTTCCATTAGGAATCCACCTTTCAGCCTGTAACACCAAGACCCTGAGGAAGGTATTTCTGCGTAGACTGCTACCCACAAAAAAGGAACAGGAATGAACATAAGCATGGCCTGCCCAATGCCAAAGAAAGAAAAACCTTTGTATCATAGATGTAAGTACTTTTGAGAATTTGGAGTGAACAGACACATGGTATATTTGCAGCCCTAAGTCAGGCACCTGCATTCGTTGGAACGGTTTGAGTCTCAGGCTGCAGACGTGATCCCAGGCACCAAAACCTGAAAGAGAAAAAGGACGTGAATGGACACAGCCACATGTGACACTGAGACCAAAACAGAACTGAAGGTCACTCCACACTCTCCTCTACCCTCCCTGACTATCAGTGCTCGGGCTTGGCTTGCACCAGCTACAGCATCACACTGTTTTACTGTTAACACAAGCAGCACAATAAAAACAAGAGCTTTCCATGAACATCCGACCTAGCAGACAACTCTCACTGTCCCATCACTGGGTAATAAAACAGACACAGAAAAGTAATGTCATCACTGTTTAGAACATTTCTTCCTCCATAAAGAATCAAGGCTCAAACTTTCCTTTAAAATGAAAATTAATCCTCAATAATTGAGGACTGAATTACCAGACTGCAAAGCACTAAGAACATGCTTTTGTGAGCAGAACGTTACAGGTGCTGCGGAGAGCACACCTTTCACTAACCTAATGTCACAAATATTTATATAATAATAAATCAGATCAAGATACCAGAACACAGATCCCTGTTAGCAAGAGAAGTCTGATTCAATCACCACAACTCAGCATATAGAATACTAAGACACAATGCCAAATAATTCTATTGAGTTTAGGATGAAGGCAGCAAGTGCTCAAAGGAGTTTTGTTTAAACAAAATAAAAAGAGCTCAAATCTAAATGTTATAAATGCAAACAACAAAATCATACGTACTGCTTAGGAGGGTTGCTGATCCTGGAGAGATGGAACTAACCCTGTTACTGTAAGTGTCTGGCATGTGATCATATTCTTTCCTAGGACCAGCCTCCAGCAAAGCAATCTTCTTATCATGGAAGTGGATATCATGCCCTAAAATAAGCAAATACATGCTCTATTACAACACTCCTGACAAAAATCTTGTTCCTTATTTCTGTCTCAGTAACACCTATGCATTTGTGCAATAAGACAGAGTAGATGCAAAACTTAATAAAGAAACACATTTACAATACAGGTTTTGACCTGGCAGGTAAACTTGTATTTTAAAGCTTTATGACTACAATCCTGTTACTGAGATGGACAACCCTTCTGCAGTTAAAGCAAGGATTACACATTTTTCCTTTTATATGAAGCTTACATTTTTGTAGAAATTTGTGCCATTTTGGTATGAAAATTCATTACTGGAGTATTACAAGTGAAAACTGCAATGTTTACTGCATGCACAGAACACATTTTTCAGAGCTTAAACATACATTTACCTTTTAGAATAAGAGACCAAAATAAAGCTTTTTTGATAGGCAGTAATTACATTAATGTTTTCTGTGTCCTTATATGATGACAAAGGAATAGCACAGGCAGTTTAGACTCTAACTTTCAGTTAAAGAGAACTAAAAAAAATTAAGAGATGACTCAAATAAGGAGTAGATCACACTGCAGTGGAGCTGGCCATGCTGGCTGCATCTGACTGCTATGGATGCAGAAGGTGCTGAGGTTGGAAATGGTGTCCTTGTAACATCTAGAGTTGGCTACTACAGCAGCCCTACAGACAGTGGTATCCTGGGCATATTTTCTAGATTATGCATAACAATAACGTCCGCTTTTGAAAGGTCCCAGACTTCTGTGTCAGCCTTAAGATACCCTGCTGGATGGGATCCTTATACTGTCTCAATTCTACTGTGGTTTTATTTAACAATAAAAGCAGAACAAGCAGTTTGCAAGGCAAACCCTTATACTTGCAAAACACTTATTGCTCAGGATCTTTGGCTCTTCCTTGCACTATTTTCTTCAGGCTTCTGTCACTATTGCACCCTTCTGGCAATACCCATGTTGCAAATAAAGAAGCAGCCAGTACTCTCTGGATCTCTAGTGATACAAACCAAGAACAAATCCATCTTAACTTGGTACTCCAGTGTTTAAAATACAGGATTAGAGAATGAAACTTGGGATGAGAAAATGATGGTTAGAGGGATGGACCATCTCTCCTACCAGCAAAGGCTGAGAGAATTGGGTTTGTTCAGCCTGGAAAAGAGACAGCTTAGGGGTGACCTAACTGGGGCCTTCCAATACCTGAATGAAAGCCAGAGAAAAGATGGAGAGTGATTTTTTACTAGGGCATGTAGTGACAGGACAAGAGGGAAGGGCTTCAAGCTGAGAGTAAGTTTAGATTAGGTACTAGGAGAAAGTTCTTTGATGTGAGAGTGGTGAGGCACTGCAACAGGTCACCCAAAGAAGTTGTGGCTGCCCCATCCTTGGAAGAGTTCAAGACCAGGTTGGATGGGGCTCTGAGCAATGTGGTCCAGTGGAAGGAGTCCTTGCCCATGGCAGGGGGGGCTGGAACCAGGTGATCTTCAAGGTTCCTTCGGACCCAAGCCAGTCTATGCTAACAAAACATTTTCAGCTGTGGCTGAAACTATCCATCAGCTATTTCAGGGTAACCACGTTTGACAGAAACACTACAAGCAGTCTACAGAGTTCAAAGCAATGGCTCCATCAACAGAAATGTACACACAGAGACGGGGCAAGGCTCATCAGAGATGAGCTCACCAAACAGCTTTGAGTCAGCGTTGGAGCGCTGTCACACAGGGATGCAGGAACAAGGAGCTCCCACAGCAGGATCCTGAACATTAAGAACCTAGATGGCAACTACACAGTTATCTCACAGCAGGGCGAGAAGGTCACAGCCTTACCCAGCGCGGCGGCCATGGCGCTCCCGACCATACCCCCGCCCGACACCACCACATCGTAGAGCGGCGGGGCGGCGGAGGCGGCGGAGCGGAGCGGGGTGCGGGGCCCGGGCCGGAACCGCGGCCCGAGCGGGGCCAGCACTGCCCGCCCGCGCACGGCCGCCATCGCCGCGGAACTGACGGCGGCCGGAAGTCGCGCCGGGAAACCATGACAACGCCTGGAGCGCGCCGCCGATCCTGTGTCTGATTGGCTGCTTGAGGCCGAGGGGGCGGGCCCAGGCGCCGCTGCGCGCGCTGATTGGCGGAGGCGGGAGCGGCGTGGCGGCGGAGGGTGAGGCCGCGGCCTGCAGGTGAGGGCAGGGCGGGGTGGGGCGGGGGCGCACCCCGGGAACGAGCGCTGCCCCGTTCATTTCATTTCTTCCAGGGGACGCGACCCCTCCCTCAGGCTGTAACACGCCGACTCCTCTGATTCCCACCGCCGGGCAAGGAGCTGGGAGCAGCCTCTGGAGATGGGAGGCCGACGGTCTCCGATAGAACCGGGCGTGCCGTGCCAGGCACAGTTATGGGGTGACCTCGGGGTGTTCGAAGAGGATGAGGAGCTGGAGGGTTTCAGGCGGGAGGCAGAAGTTCTGCGTGAGAAGCTGAGGGAGGCTCTCAGGTAGGACGGTGCCTGGTAAGGATGTCAGGATGGCGTGCAGGATTCCTGCCGCCTCTGGCCAGTGACAAGGCAGCGCATGATGTCCCAAAATGCACGTGTATAGTGCCAAAACACGGTCCACAGGTGTGTGCACAGATGGGCGGGTGGCGTCAATAGGTGCCCACATGAGCAGCATTCAACAGCACAGATCCCCTCCCTGCTCATCAGTTAATCGTGCTTAAGAACTGCCAGCAGATCTCACACATTTCTGTCCAATATCCACTCTTCAGACCTGTGGTCTTTCCAGCAGCGAGCTCCCATATGTCTTTCTCTGTGATTAGTTTGACATTCACTAGCACGTCACACATGCATGCTCTTACAAAGGAAATAGTTTACAAAAAAGAAGAGACTTCAGCAGTCTCCAGGCAAGTATATTAACCAGAAGCCTGTTTACACATGATCTGTACCTTCTGTTTCCCCCACTTTTTTTTTCCTTTTCGTGTTCTTGGTCCACTCTGATTCACCCTGATCCTTCATTTGCCTGCATTTATTCCTCCCCTGAAATCTCAAAGGTTTTACTTGCTTTCACAATTAGCCTCAAACATCCTATGAGAAGTTTGCTATTTTTAAGGAGACCCAGGATAGTCTTGGGTGGTTTTTGCTTTTTATCAATTATATGGTCATCTTTTCAGCTACTGAGTTTCCAGCTGAACCTCTTAAGAGCTGCACTAAAGCAATTTCTTTTAAGGACTTTCCCATCAGTGTCTCAGGAATGCTGTTTTCGGTACTGTTTGTCAGGATTTGTGCGTCTGTGTGGCTGAGCTGGAACTTTCTGGTTCACTTGTGGCCTTTTTGGCAATAGAGTGCTAGCAGCATAATAAATTGCATGACAAAGTTAAGCAGCCATAACTGCCATTTTATACATGGAAAACATAAAAGAGGCAAAGCTCTGCTTGTGAACTTTGGTAGCAAAGCAAAATACAGAGCCTGAGAATGACAAACCCTAGGCCTGTCATTTAACAGGCAGCTCAGTCTACGGTGTCTCTCTTAATTGACAGTGTCTCCCTTCTTTTAACTCTATTTTTTAATAATTTCACTTATTTCCCCTTCATAATGTCTTTGTCTTAGTCAGACATCTGGTAACAAAAGGCAGTCCAGTTCTTTGATCGACCTCACCTTGGACAGTACCTGGGATCAGCAAAAGCCTCACTTATTTCCTAAATCCCGCTTGAGGCCAAAAAGCGCTTCATCTCCCTGGATTCCTTCCATCACCATCCCTCAGCCTTTCAAAATGACACTGCGGGAAGCTCGCAAAAAGTCTGAGTTGATGAAGTCATACATGTTTCTTGAACTAGACAAACACAGAGACAAAAGGCAAAGCCAGGATGAAGTCGAATGTCAGAAACAATTCCGGGCACAGCCTGTACCTGCCCATGTGTTTTTGCCCCTTTATCAGGAAATAATGGAGCAGAATGAGATTCGCAGGCAAACAGCAACACAGAAAAGAAAGGAGCTGCTACTTTCAACACAGCGGCCCTTCAGTTTCCTGGAGAAGGAGGAGAAAAAGAAAGAAGCTATCAGACAAAAATTCCTGTCAGCAGCAACCCCAAATGAGAGCTCCAAACAGAAGCAAGCCACTAAAAAAGTTCCTAAATCTACTTATGGTGTACTTCTTGGAGATAAACTCAAAGGTAACATGCCAGGTCTCTCTCTGTAAAAGCACCTCCCTGCCTTTCCCTCACTGTCTCCATGCTGGGAGGTAAGATTATGGTCCTAGAGTGTTACTTGGAACATCCCCTGTTGTTGGCCGGTCTCCTGTGTGTCACTAGTCATTACATTTTGTCCAGATACCCTTAGAGCAGAGTCTCTCAAGTTTAGTAGTCTTGTATCTGTGTCAGCAGAAGCAGTTCTGTTCCACTCCCAGCAAACATGGGGCTCTTCAGACAGATTTCCATACCTGTTTTGCTGCAAGTCATGACAGTTTGGAAACACTTCCCTGCACTGGATTCCACACCTTTGATCACACTAAAGGGACTGAGATGATGCGTGGCACAAACATGAAAATAGACATAGTGCCATAAGTGTCCAAGGTCCATTGTGGTATCTTGGATCTGACAATTATTTGCACCCAAGTGATCTGTGCTGCACAAAACCCCTAGGAGAGGAGAAAAATATGTTATAAGCCCAAGTCAAGCAATTAGTTCAGATCTAAGTGATAGTGCAACAGTCTAGTCTCTCCTTCCATTCCGTGATGGTTTCAGCTACCTTCCCACTTGCACTTGCTTAAGTGCTAAAACAGCTAAAGTAGATGCCAGGACCATTCTAGACAGAAGGACAGCCAAGGACATTTTACTGATGCTTGCTTGCTTTCACATGGCTTAAGCTGCCACCGTTGTAAGTTTGAAGTAAGCAATCCAGACTTCACACTTGAATATGGGAACTAAACAAGTCCTTAATAATTCTCATGACCTNACTCTCTGGATCTCTAGTGATACAAACCAAGAACAAATCCATCTTAACTTGGTACTCCAGTGTTTAAAATACAGGATTAGAGAATGAAACTTGGGATGAGAAAATGATGGTTAGAGGGATGGACCATCTCTCCTACCAGCAAAGGCTGAGAGAATTGGGTTTGTTCAGCCTGGAAAAGAGACAGCTTAGGGGTGACCTAACTGGGGCCTTCCAATACCTGAATGAAAGCCAGAGAAAAGATGGAGAGTGATTTTTTACTAGGGCATGTAGTGACAGGACAAGAGGGAAGGGCTTCAAGCTGAGAGTAAGTTTAGATTAGGTACTAGGAGAAAGTTCTTTGATGTGAGAGTGGTGAGGCACTGCAACAGGTCACCCAAAGAAGTTGTGGCTGCCCCATCCTTGGAAGAGTTCAAGACCAGGTTGGATGGGGCTCTGAGCAATGTGGTCCAGTGGAAGGAGTCCTTGCCCATGGCAGGGGGGGCTGGAACCAGGTGATCTTCAAGGTTCCTTCGGACCCAAGCCAGTCTATGCTAACAAAACATTTTCAGCTGTGGCTGAAACTATCCATCAGCTATTTCAGGGTAACCACGTTTGACAGAAACACTACAAGCAGTCTACAGAGTTCAAAGCAATGGCTCCATCAACAGAAATGTACACACAGAGACGGGGCAAGGCTCATCAGAGATGAGCTCACCAAACAGCTTTGAGTCAGCGTTGGAGCGCTGTCACACAGGGATGCAGGAACAAGGAGCTCCCACAGCAGGATCCTGAACATTAAGAACCTAGATGGCAACTACACAGTTATCTCACAGCAGGGCGAGAAGGTCACAGCCTTACCCAGCGCGGCGGCCATGGCGCTCCCGACCATACCCCCGCCCGACACCACCACATCGTAGAGCGGCGGGGCGGCGGAGGCGGCGGAGCGGAGCGGGGTGCGGGGCCCGGGCCGGAACCGCGGCCCGAGNTGCCTGGTAAGGATGTCAGGATGGCGTGCAGGATTCCTGCCGCCTCTGGCCAGTGACAAGGCAGCGCATGATGTCCCAAAATGCACGTGTATAGTGCCAAAACACGGTCCACAGGTGTGTGCACAGATGGGCGGGTGGCGTCAATAGGTGCCCACATGAGCAGCATTCAACAGCACAGATCCCCTCCCTGCTCATCAGTTAATCGTGCTTAAGAACTGCCAGCAGATCTCACACATTTCTGTCCAATATCCACTCTTCAGACCTGTGGTCTTTCCAGCAGCGAGCTCCCATATGTCTTTCTCTGTGATTAGTTTGACATTCACTAGCACGTCACACATGCATGCTCTTACAAAGGAAATAGTTTACAAAAAAGAAGAGACTTCAGCAGTCTCCAGGCAAGTATATTAACCAGAAGCCTGTTTACACATGATCTGTACCTTCTGTTTCCCCCACTTTTTTTTTCCTTTTCGTGTTCTTGGTCCACTCTGATTCACCCTGATCCTTCATTTGCCTGCATTTATTCCTCCCCTGAAATCTCAAAGGTTTTACTTGCTTTCACAATTAGCCTCAAACATCCTATGAGAAGTTTGCTATTTTTAAGGAGACCCAGGATAGTCTTGGGTGGTTTTTGCTTTTTATCAATTATATGGTCATCTTTTCAGCTACTGAGTTTCCAGCTGAACCTCTTAAGAGCTGCACTAAAGCAATTTCTTTTAAGGACTTTCCCATCAGTGTCTCAGGAATGCTGTTTTCGGTACTGTTTGTCAGGATTTGTGCGTCTGTGTGGCTGAGCTGGAACTTTCTGGTTCACTTGTGGCCTTTTTGGCAATAGAGTGCTAGCAGCATAATAAATTGCATGACAAAGTTAAGCAGCCATAACTGCCATTTTATACATGGAAAACATAAAAGAGGCAAAGCTCTGCTTGTGAACTTTGGTAGCAAAGCAAAATACAGAGCCTGAGAATGACAAACCCTAGGCCTGTCATTTAACAGGCAGCTCAGTCTACGGTGTCTCTCTTAATTGACAGTGTCTCCCTTCTTTTAACTCTATTTTTTAATAATTTCACTTATTTCCCCTTCATAATGTCTTTGTCTTAGTCAGACATCTGGTAACAAAAGGCAGTCCAGTTCTTTGATCGACCTCACCTTGGACAGTACCTGGGATCAGCAAAAGCCTCACTTATTTCCTAAATCCCGCTTGAGGCCAAAAAGCGCTTCATCTCCCTGGATTCCTTCCATCACCATCCCTCAGCCTTTCAAAATGACACTGCGGGAAGCTCGCAAAAAGTCTGAGTTGATGAAGTCATACATGTTTCTTGAACTAGACAAACACAGAGACAAAAGGCAAAGCCAGGATGAAGTCGAATGTCAGAAACAATTCCGGGCACAGCCTGTACCTGCCCATGTGTTTTTGCCCCTTTATCAGGAAATAATGGAGCAGAATGAGATTCGCAGGCAAACAGCAACACAGAAAAGAAAGGAGCTGCTACTTTCAACACAGCGGCCCTTCAGTTTCCTGGAGAAGGAGGAGAAAAAGAAAGAAGCTATCAGACAAAAATTCCTGTCAGCAGCAACCCCAAATGAGAGCTCCAAACAGAAGCAAGCCACTAAAAAAGTTCCTAAATCTACTTATGGTGTACTTCTTGGAGATAAACTCAAAGGTAACATGCCAGGTCTCTCTCTGTAAAAGCACCTCCCTGCCTTTCCCTCACTGTCTCCATGCTGGGAGGTAAGATTATGGTCCTAGAGTGTTACTTGGAACATCCCCTGTTGTTGGCCGGTCTCCTGTGTGTCACTAGTCATTACATTTTGTCCAGATACCCTTAGAGCAGAGTCTCTCAAGTTTAGTAGTCTTGTATCTGTGTCAGCAGAAGCAGTTCTGTTCCACTCCCAGCAAACATGGGGCTCTTCAGACAGATTTCCATACCTGTTTTGCTGCAAGTCATGACAGTTTGGAAACACTTCCCTGCACTGGATTCCACACCTTTGATCACACTAAAGGGACTGAGATGATGCGTGGCACAAACATGAAAATAGACATAGTGCCATAAGTGTCCAAGGTCCATTGTGGTATCTTGGATCTGACAATTATTTGCACCCAAGTGATCTGTGCTGCACAAAACCCCTAGGAGAGGAGAAAAATATGTTATAAGCCCAAGTCAAGCAATTAGTTCAGATCTAAGTGATAGTGCAACAGTCTAGTCTCTCCTTCCATTCCGTGATGGTTTCAGCTACCTTCCCACTTGCACTTGCTTAAGTGCTAAAACAGCTAAAGTAGATGCCAGGACCATTCTAGACAGAAGGACAGCCAAGGACATTTTACTGATGCTTGCTTGCTTTCACATGGCTTAAGCTGCCACCGTTGTAAGTTTGAAGTAAGCAATCCAGACTTCACACTTGAATATGGGAACTAAACAAGTCCTTAATAATTCTCATGACCTTTTTCATCCCTTTTTTTTTTTTTAAATTGTTTCCCACTGATTCCTTCTTGAGTGTACACCAGTTTTCATGAGAAAACATTCTGTTGGGGTCTACTAAATAGATTAGAAAGGTAAGAGAGCAAAGGACAAGCTTTTGTTCTGTCTACTATATGAGAAGAGAGGGGAAATGAATATTTCATACATCAGTCAATGAAAACCTATAAATAGACTCAAAAATGTCTTATTTTGCAAACAGCAGTATTGGGTTTTTTTGATCTAAAAGCAAAAAACCAACTCCAGACAACTGTTTATCTACATTTTCACAAATATCTAGTGCTGCACAAGAAGTAACTTGAGTTTGATGCTATACTCTGAAACACATTCGTTCTATGGAAAGTTTGTCACAGAAGTCACAAGACGTGATCGATCCATCAAATGTTCCTTACTTAAAATCTTTTCCAATATAGAGAATCACTGCTGGATATTACATAGATAAGCCATCATTCATTACAAGTATACTTGAACAGCCCATTTGGACCATGTGGTTGACATAATGATGTAAGGTCCCATATGAAAAGTAGAACCTTGATTAACACTTCTGCAAGACAAAGGGGCACCCCTGAGAACAGGAGAAGACCTGTTCAATAGCTTGGTTCAATAATTGAAAGGCACATCTAGAAATTAATGCCTAAGAAAGAGACTCATTTTTTCTGGTATCTTTGAATTATTTTTCCCTGGGAGGCAGAGGACAGAGGGGCTGAAAAGTGGGGAATGAGAGCACAGGATATCTGGTCTCTCCTTTATGTCAGCTGCCATCATAAAGGAAAGTTTAGACTTGTGCAGTGGCAATTTCACAGCCTTTTATGTCATTCACGCTCTTCTCATTGCTTTCCTTTTGATTCATTAGAAGCTGAACTTTACAGAGAAATCCGCATTCAAATGAGAGCAAGGGATTTGCTCGAGAGCTCTGTGGCTCCTATAGACACAAGCAGCTGTCGGAGGGAGCCTCAGTCCCGAACTGCCACCAGAACCAAGCAGGAAAGACTTGGCTTCTTGCAGGACAAAACTTTCAGCTTCAAGCCAAGGACTAATCCAACAATACCAGATTTTGAAGAACTTTACTGGGCATTTCAGAAAGAAGCAGCAAAGAGACAAGAAATCAAAGAGCCAACTCGTAACAAGCCATTCAAGCTAAGAACCTCCAATCTCCGTGCCAGGCAGAGGCAGGCTAATGAAAAGATAAAGGTGAGATACCTGGATATTTCTGTGGTACCGCTTTCTCTGTTCAAGATACCAACTTCGTAAATTTATAGCATTTAATTATGGATGGTTAACGTCCCGTGACCTCTGCCCTTATACTGAGAGTACTGCAGAATCCTAGGACAAACCACAAAAAATTCTGCACAGAGAGATAAGCTATGACAGCTAAGGCTCAGCCACGATTTCATAGCCCTAATCATGTCTCCTTTCCCTCATCCCTCAGCCCCTCCACATGTAAATCCCTGCTGGTGGAAGAGAGAAGAATGAGTGTATTGCCCACAAACCCCAACTGTTCTCTTTGGTAGGCAAAGAAGAGAGGAGATTCTGTACTGTGAACAAATACACTGAATGAAGTTCCATCTTTTTCAGGATTCTCAGAAACTTTCCAAGGTTTCAGTGCAAAAAAGTCATTCTCTGACTGGACTTTCTTCTCTCTCTTCCAACACCCTTCCAGTGTATATCACAGATGCAACTAGAAGAAGGGAATCTGCTATTAGGTAAGTAGAAAAATTTGTTTACAAGACCATACACCAACTAAGGACCAAAATGAAAGAAAAAGCATCAGTATTTTTCCTCATCAACAATACATTTCCTATCTGCTAAGTCTTGCTCTGCCTCCCAGTTGATTTGGGAGCTGTGGGCTTGTATGGCTGAAATTTTATTTTTCTCCTTAGAGGACTACAAAAGTGAAATTCCCAGCTAGCATGGGGTCTGGCAGTCCGCAGTGAGCTCATTAGTAACCTTTTCTTCTACACAGATCCTCCCAAGTTAACAAAAAGGAAGGGGACAAAGAAGGGATTTATTGGCTGGAGAAACAGAAAATGAAATGTCAAGCTATGCAGAAGTCAGTGAACAGCCGAGCAAAAGCACTGGATCCTCATAGAAGTCTGGAGGAAACACACAAGGAGAAGTGTAAACAGAACCGGTCAGTATCCTATTCTGCACAGAAATAACTCTTTGCTCCACCTACTGGGGATCATCAGATAATTCTTTAGGAGGAATTTGGTCTTAGAACATTCCTAGCCTTTTTTTGGCTCTTGTAGCCATTCCACATTCATTTGGATTTCTTGACAATTTCACATTATTCCTTCCATACAGAACAGTTTCCTTTAGATTAACATTTGTAGAAACTAATTTGTACAAACCAGTCAACTGTAATGTGTAACTTGGTAAAGCACACTTAAGGTTTTCTAAAGATGTGAACACTGGTTCCTAGCTTACATTCTCATGGAAGAGCTTTGGTAATGGGTCCATAACTTGCTCGCAATAGGATTTATTTTTTTTTTCCAGCATTCAAAATCAAGAGAATTCCTAAAGCAATTTAAAGAACAAAAGTTAGTGAGAATTCGTCATTCCTGATCAGCTACAGTCAGAGGGAACCTTTATGACAGGCAATTTTTCCATTTCAGGCAAAATATGAGAGAGAGAACAAAAGAATACAGAAAGGAGCTGGAAGAAATGCAGCTGCGAGTCAAGAACAGACCATACCTCTTTGAACAGGTCACCAAGGTAACTGGTCAAAGTCCCAGAGTGTTTCTGGGCAACAGGATACATTGTCTTTAATTTAAGACAGGCATTAAGAAACCTAGTCTGAAGTTAATTCATGGATAAGAAGGTGCAAATGATTACATGGTCTCTTGACTGCACTCAAAGTAATACAAGGAAGAGCCAGTCAGGTAGAATTTAAATTCCTTCCCACCTCTTGAAAAAGTACTCAGACTTAATTGTAGGGGCTTGCCAGTTCATAGTACACATTACAATCAAAATCAAGGCCTTCTTACAACAGAAATTATATGAATACCTATTCTGCACCTGAATTCCATAGACTAGTCTAGAAATGTGAAACTTTTTTCTTAAAACCCTCTCCAGTTAAGCACTTTTTTTTTATACCTCTACTGCTACTAGAAGAACATTGATGATGGTTATGTTGCTTTTATCACCCACAGACTCTGCAATCTGGGGTTGCATTCAGCACATCTCATCCATCACCAGCTGCAAATCTGTTTTGCACCTGAGGTGTTGATACAATCTGTACTCTCTAATATACTCCATGTCTGTTTTTCCCTGGATTTTCTCTTCCAGTTCTACATCCTGGCAAGGATGACAGCTGATTAAAGTATATGTCGATGTACAAAATACATCGAGAATATGCTGATTTAAGATTTCTCAACAGAAAGTACCCTTCTGAGTCAGGCTTTCTGTTCTCATAATGGAGGCAGAAGACACATATATATGAGAAATATTGATAATATTTCTGTGTGCAAGGTTGGTAAGAGTTCACTGGTGTCAACAGCATTCATTCATGTTGATACTAAATTTCTGTCCTTCCATACTGAACACCTTTAGAACTGGCCAGTCCCTCTGGAAAACCATCATCTCAGACTACACTGATTTGCAAGGTTCATTTGCAGATAGTGAGGATATAGAATTCAAGATGCTTGGTTTTCAGCTGAGCTGATATGAAGCTATTCCACAGCTGCTCTCCATTTATTAACTCCACTGTTGTTAGTTCTTACCAATTACAAGCAAACACACTTTCAGGATTTCCCACAACTCTTCTTTGCATGTATTCTCAATTTGAATGTCAGAGTTAGGACTCTTGACACAAGTGTGCTAGTCTGGTAAGACTGGAATGCAGTATAAAGAAAACAGGAGAAGGAAGGAGAAAAGAACAGAAGCAGGAAAAGGTAAGCCCTGGGTTTGAGAGATGTGAGACATTATCCTAGTGTTCAGTTTTGGTACTGCACTGTATGGATCACAAAAATCTTGGACAGGAGCTTTTGCTGTCATCTTGTCCCCATTAGGAATGTCAGTTGTGCAGTTTAAAACAAGTTGACTGTTAAGGGGAAGTCCCAGTTCTACGTGCTTACTGTTGTAAGTTTCAATTTCATAGCATGATGCTCGTCAAGGAGCAGAGCGTCGCTACAGAAACACTCTCCAGCAGGTTGGCCTAAGCGAAGAATTTGTAATGAAAAAAGGGAAAGATGTCACTGACTTGCTGGAAAAAGAATCTGGCGTTCACAGGTAATAAAAACAATGCAGTAAAGCTCTTTTGTCTTTGACTTAAAATATTTTCCTTGTTCATGAAAGCATTCCAGTTTCTGTCATCTAGTGTAGGAAAAATCAACTCCACTGCTCTTATTAAGAATCATGGCTTCTCTGAATTCCTATGACTGCACTGTATTTCGTATGCACAGGGCAAACAATTTCCAGTATTAGACAATCACTGTTTCTGCAGACTGCCCGAGCCTCAGGGTGAAAAGGACGACCGTACTGTAGAGGAAGGAGTACCTCAGGAGGAACAGAGCAGAAAGGAAACAGCAACATAAGAGCTAGCCGAAGAATCCATTGATCATCTCTTGATTTTTTAAATTCAAGATTCTCCAGGTTAATCCTCAGGAACTTAATGGTTTAAGCTGATACCTGGGGTAAGTGAGATGGGAGAATTTAGTAAAGGAAAAAAAGTCCAGCTGTTGTTTAGAGCATATCTTGTCCAACCCAGCAAACCCTGCAGCCATCCTTAGTCTTCACAAATGTTTGTGTGAATCCTTAGTCTTCACAAATGTTTGTGTGAGCCTTTTCTTTAATGGGCAACAACAAATTGAGAAGGTTGAAGCACTAATCTTGGATAAAAGTAGATGTGGAAGATTGAAAAGGTGTGTCCCCTAATGTCAGCTCCTTTCATTTATGCCACAGAAGCACACAGGAAGGGGAGAATGCCTTTCAGTGTGCTAAACCTTGGTTTAGACATATATATATGTGGTAGAATGCTTTCAAACAAGGTATTTCTACAAAAACACATACCAGGATTTGACCTGCCTTGGGAGAGGGAAGTCCCTCTATGGTGTTAACTCTTCATTCACTCATTACCAGCTCTGCTTCCTTCCTCCCATTGGTAAGAAGCAGTAGTCTTCCTATATTAAAAAATCTCCCATATTTCATTACTTGGAAGTGTTTTAACATCTTACCAATTTAGGTCATTCATTTGGTCCCAAAACCAACCAAAATTGTAAAGGTTGTAATTAAACAGGGCATCATTTGAATTGCTGTTGTCCTAATTCTCCTATTACTGTGATATCAAAGATGAATTTTGGTGGAAGTAAGATTAGGTATTACCTGTCAGCATGTTGCACTCAAATGCCTGGTGCATCTGAATGGTATATTTCACACATTAGTGATCTTCCTTTACCTGACAGTAATAACCACTTCAATGATAAAAATCCTTACCACCTGGAATGTTTTCTGAGAATTTTGCAGTTTGAGATTAAAATATTTTCAAATGGTTATCATGTTTCTGTACTGTTCAATTTCCTTACCGATCATCTTTTCCTCAAGTTTTAAATAGAAGCTCTTTTTGTCACCTCAATTGTTTTCTCCTTACACTGTAACAACATGATGCCGTCATCAAATCAGAAATACAGTACCTGTAAGAGCTACTACATTAGACCAGGATATAAAACTGAGATAATGACATTTTTAATCATAACAAAGTACTAAATCCAAGAATGTGTGGCCCAACCAAGGGGTTTCATGCTGCTGTGTTACAGAGATCAGTACCTAGTTGAATATGCTGGACTGCAGCATTCCTCCTTCCTGACTCAGTCTCCGCACTGAGAACAGGCTTAAGCTCCTTGGAGGGTTCAAGGAAGGCTGTTACCAACGTACCAGCTTCTACACGGGTTTAATTGTGTCGGACATACAGAGGCTGTGCTTTCTTTGGGTACCTCCTGGCAAAGAGCAGTGAGGTAACCGTATTGTCACAATGCCTTGTCAGATTGAAAGAGGAAGGAAGAAAGATTACTCCAGTGCTCTTAAATCTGCTCTTAAAGCCTACTAGGTTTGTATGAATATATTTGGAACAGTGAGACTAAAATTTTAATACATACATTTTAAGAGGTATTTACTAAAATTGATTGCTAATTTCCATAATAATAGTTAATTATGCTGGAAAAAGAAATTGCCAAGTATGTGAAGTGTGAAGGGAAACCCTAACAAAGGAGGAACAAAAGTTTCACTTTAAATTAATATATGATATTATGCCATACCCCTTTAACAAATACTAAGTGACATGCATGACTATAATAAGAGATAAATAAAAGTCTTAATATTGGTCCCTAAACCAAAATTGCTGCAATGGTGATTAAAGGAAAAGCATCAAACTAAGTAAATAAAACTCACATCTCTCTTGCTAAACAGTTTTATTCTGAAGGCAGGATTACATTTCTGCAATCCTAAGAGAGATTTGCCATCTCTTGATATGTCTCAAAAATGGTATGGAAACAAAGAGTTTCAGCTATGGCTCTGAATTTTTGCATTTTATGAAAATATTTTGTTATTTTTAGTTATTGATTTACAGCCTGTTCAGCTAACCTATAAAAATACTGTAGAAAAGACATCTCACTGGAGAATGTCCCAGCAGCTGGTGAGATGATAATCAAACTGCATCAACAGACACCTGCATCAACATAGGCACCTGGTAGAACTTCTGCAGGAACCTCCAGGTGACAATACCTTTACTAGCAGCAGCACTATCTTTCCATTCATCTAGGGAGCAATATAAACTCCAAGCATTCTCTTTGCATAGAAGCTACTATAGACACACAGTACCTTAGCAAAACTCTGCATTCTCAATAATGCCAGTTCTGAAGAAAGTCTTTAAGTTAAAAAAAAAATAAAATTCCAACCACCACATAGTAGACTCATTTAAAGAACTTGATATACCAAACAAATTTTGTAGGAAAACGTGACTGTGAAAAGCAGGAAAAGAACACAGCATATGTAACCAACTGATATCAAGTAGTACATTTATTTCAGATAGTAAGTCAGCTTCTGACAGTGAGATGTATTAGAATATAGTCTCTGAAGGTAAAGGATGGAAGGAAGGCCTGTTGCTCAAGATACTGATTGTTTGTACAGTGCCTAGCACAATGAGGTCCTGGTCCTCAACTGGGGCTCCTAGGTGCTCCAGCAAAACAAACACTTTAGGCTTTAGGAGATGGACTGCATAAGCAGTTTTGAAATGGCATTCCACAACATGGGCTAAATGACATCTAAGCAGCAGACTTCACCTTTTTGAGCTCTGCAAGAGTAACTTGGTCCAGCAGATCATCTTCTCCAACTCCAGTTTACGATTCATCCTCCATCTACCCACCCGCTCTGTCCACAGTTAAAGCAACATTCACTCATCCCACTGCAATGCGGTGAGCCTCTAGGAGGAATGATCGATCCCACTTCAGTCACCACATATAAGAGGGCGGAAGAAGGAGCAGCTGGTCTCACCCTCCTCTACTCCAATAATAGACTCAGTGTCTGGCAGGTGCAGAGACTCAACACCAAGGCTGGGCTGAGAGTTCATGGACATGAGATTCTTACTATGCACTGCTGATTCTTCCAGCAAACTGCTGCCCATCAGTGATTCTATTGTGAATACAAGGGCAAAACAAAATTCTCATGATGTAATAGTACTGCAACATAAGATACAATCCCTGCCCCCCTTCAGGTCACACAGACCTTCTTCCCTAGGCACCTGCTTTATCCATTCCTACTCTTTGAGAATTCAGCACCTCAATGGATGGAAAATACTGTTTATTGTTTTGAACCTTACTGTAGCAGAATCTTATGCAGGATTGGCTTTCTCTCTAAATAATTCACTTTGCATAAAAACTCAGGCTGCTTACAAGAATACATAACCATGTATTTTTTACAATACATAAAAAATCCATGTAAAAAACCCCAACTAGATTCAGGTTGATTTTGAAATCAATAAACATATGTACTCCTTGACCACAATACAGAAATACACCTTTGTCTACTGTCCTAGAAAAGTGGAGGGTGAGCAATCCATCCTCATCTCCAAGAGGAAAGGACTTTTATTTCTTACTGGCTTATGGTCTCATGTTTTCAGAACAAACATCTTCCCTTCTCTTTGACCAGCCACTGATTTTTTTCCTGCACTTTTCCTCCCTTCAGCAAGTGTGCCCCCTTCCTTACCTGGCTGTTCTCGCTCCCTGCTGCCAGCTGCTCCAGTTCGGGAGTGGTGTTTCCTCATATGCACATTTCTGCTACCACTCTGGGAAAATGTCTTCCCACAAATTTGGCACTGATGGGGCTTCACTCCTTGCAGTAGAAGAGGGAAAAAATATCCCAGGAATTACCAAATTGGGAGTAAAGACCTCATCAACCAAGAAACTAATAATACTGTTTTGAAATGGCTGTTAACACCACTGGTGCTAATTAGTGCTTATTAGTAAAAAACAAATGAGAAACATTCCTGTCTTCTGTAGAGCAATAAGCTTCGAGAACAGAAGAGTTTTAGATATCAATATTGCCAGCGGTTGGAAAACTCAAGTCTGAAGTAACATAAAGCCTTCAGGTCTGATTTATAAGAGGGAACAAGTTATTTGAAATCACTTACTCAGTGACATGGAAATATTTGAAGTCCTACACATAGAATAAAATGACCAAATGCAAGGAAGCAGAGGCAAGGAAACTATCTCCTGCCATCACACAATAAATTGAGGCATCTGGTTTACATTACTGAGCAGAGAATTGATGATGACTTGTCACTGTGAAAGGATGTCCATTTTACAGAGCAGTCTATCATTTTCACAATACAACCAGTATGTTGTCCAAACCTGTCAGCTTGACGGCATGGAAGTAAAGGAGACAGGAAAGAAAAAGCATGGAGAACTCAATCCCCAAAGTTACCACCCCAATAAAATCTCCCCTTCTTCAAATATACCATATTCATCATGTGCTGATATTTAAGACAGATCGATCAAAACAGAAGGAAAAAGCTTTGAAACACTTATGAAATACATTTCAATCTAATCCTTTGTCCAATTACAAGTATGTAGTAGGAAAAAATAAAGGAAAACCCTACCTATGGCAGAAACCCACTCATGAGAGATTTCAGATTTGAATGGCTGTGAATAATATATAGAGGTAATAGCATCTCTTTTAAATAAGAAAATGGCAGCTATGAAACATATTCAACCTATTGATATTTTAGAAAAAAATTTTAGAAGAAATTAAAAAAAACCCCATAATTTGAATTTAGAACCACAAACAAGCTAAAAGATTAAAGTGTACAGGCTACAGCCACCACAAAATGGAAGTCATGAAACACTATGACTAGAACTTCTTAAGAAAATCAAATCAAAGTCCTACAATAAAGATCTTTTCTCAGACAGATCATAGAATGTCAGATGAAGACTCTTACCTGAGTGGACAACCAAATGTTTCCGAAGGCTAGAGTATTCAGCAAAGGAGCGACCACATCCCTGTGCCTCACACAGAAAGGGTTTTTCCCCTACAAGGGAAAAGTAAATTCTTAGATTTGGGGATTACTGGACGTCTCTACTCATTCTCCTTTTTGGCCTTTAATGTGTCAGAGTTCCATGGAAAATACATACATGCTTCCTAACACTTTTAAAGCGTTCTCTTCACCAGCTTTCAAGAGGAAACGTTGGCATAATTTTTAAGTATTTTTAGACCATCATTCACAGAAAGTGAAGCAAGGGACCACTGTTTCTAAGTAGACCTTTCAAGTATATAAATACCAATAGAGTAATACAAAAATAGCTGAACTATATCCTCTATATGCAGGTCTCAACAACCAGCTCTCCACACACTCACAGGATCCTGTTCCCTTTTTGCCTCTCAGTGCCAAAAATCCCATTAACAGTACTTTCCTTCATACCAGATTCTATACTTTATTTCAGATTAGGCTGAACTTGCCAAAATCCCATGACAGATGTGTCAGTCATTTACATGTGGAAGAACTGTAATTCAAGGCACAATTTGTTCTCATAGGCTGAAATTTGTTATTCTTATATCACAGCTATTTTTGATTTGTCTAAATGGTGATAAATTGGAAGGTCATTACACTAATGCAGTGCAATATAATTAATCTGTTTTAAACACTCTTAATAAAGCCTTAAATAAAGCTAGAGAGAACTTTTGCCTGCAATATTCCACTAAATAACTCAATATACTATGTTTAACGCTATGATTTCAAGTCTTTAACTGACCCCCTCTATAAGAGTAACAGCAAGACAACATGAGATTAAGCAAGCTATTTTAACTATTTTATTGTCTAACCGGTACATAGTTCTTTCAGAGTAAACTTTAAGATGTTTCTACTGTGATTTTGCCTTTAAAAGGCCTCTTCCTACCACTCATTTATTAGCTTCCTATCTACAATAGCATTCAACAGCTCTCAGCAAAAAGGATCAACACAGCATGTTCTAGGTGGTGTAACAAAGCTCAGGTCTCAAACACTGACTGTACCTTATGGCTTGTTGTAAATATTTAAAATTTGGGAAGACAGAAGAAAAACTACCACTGACCAAAGTAACAGCACACAGTTCCATCTAAAAGAAACCCTAGATCTATTTACACCTGTAGTTTTATAATACCTTTGGTCTAATCTTACTTGCACATTATCCGTTTGCAGTTTAGAAAGTAAGCTACTGCTCTGTTGGTTCCAGAATGCTCACTCTATCAGGGAAGATTGTACATATGTCAGCTGGGCCTATTAACTTCATTGGCACCTTGGCTGGGAGCTTGAAGTGCAAAAGAAAACTGCAAAAACTATGGCTGCTGTTACTACACATTCAAAATTTTATTATTGGTATATATAATTTTTAACTACATCCCAACATCTGCCCCCAAACCATGTGTTCTAGCTAGACTGCACATTCTTTAAAATAGCAACCTTTTTCCATGTGTGTCTACAAACCACATACCATACGGTCGTGTTTAAGTAAGGCAGAAGGCATAAACAGCTGCTGGCAGCCCACATAATCTGCAATTTCATTTTACTACAGAGGCCTTGTGCTCTCACAGTTGCCAAGGTTATTTTGAAATGTTAACCAACTGTAATCCAATGCTACCTTCCTAGGCCATCTCTAACAATATTCCAAGAAGCTTGAACTGGGCCATTTGTTTGATTGTTGTGATAACCTCGAGGCTTAAAAAAACTAAATAAACAAAATCATCAGAATATTTGCTATGAACTTTGGTAACTATTACATTACTGGCCATTTCAGAAGTAACTTGTGTGCCTCTCTCAAACAACGTTCTAGGGCAAAAACACTTAAAAGCCCTTTATGAGGTTCTCAATACTTTGGCTGCTAAACCAACTTCTAAAAATACTGACAAGGCAGGATCAAATTCTCCAGAGGACAGAGCATAAAGAAACCATGTATAAAATACAGCACAAAAAATAAAGGTTCTTGTTTTATTTACTATATAAAGCTTAGCATGAGTTGAGAGTACACAGGCTCCAGTATATGGGAACATCTCAAACTAGCATTAGCATGACATGTCTTCTAATTAATGCCTTTTTCTATTTTTCTTTGCTACTGTATTTTTGCTACTCATTCCACTGTATTCCTCATTTCCCTGCATGTCCCAAATGTCATTCTACCAGCAGCATAGATAACACAAGCTAGTCAGAGTCAGGCAGATGTCAGTACAGCTACGACAGTGTCCACAAGGACTTCGTACTGGAGAAATATCTAAGCTATTGAGCCTTTCAGGAATTTCAATTTGCCTCTTTATAAAGCACAATTACAGAAGTCATGTTCACTAACTGCTCTCTTTGTAACACTAGTTTCACCCTCATAACAACACACACCCCTCCCTCCATCACACAACTGGAGTGGGGAAGGGAATCTTCAGAACGTGTGTCTGACCAGAGCAGAGCATCACCATACAATATTTGAAGGGTGAAACGTGTGTGAAATTGCACAAGATAGTAAAAGAGGTAAGAAGTTGATTTATCTGATCTAGAGATCAATGTGAATTTATAGAGAATAGACATTAATGGAGGGCAAAGGTAAACAACATAATACTCTCAAAAGGTTGAGGACAGAGGAGGAAATGGTTTATTCCTCAGGAGAGACCCCACCTCTGCAGACCACAAATAGGTGAGATCTAAAACACACCAGTGTGAATTCGTAGGTGGTTCTTCAGATTTCCAGCTGTTGTGAACTGTTTGCCACAGCCCAGCTCTGTGCACACAAAGGGTTTTTCACCATTGTGAGTTCTCATGTGCACTTTCAGCCTCTGCAGGACGTAGAAACTTTTTCCACAACCTTCTGCTGGACAGGTGAAGGAGCGGTCGTTCCTGGAAAGCAACAAAAGAGCTGTTTCATTACCATTACAATACTGCAACATTTTATCATGAACACTCCTTTTTTAAAATTAAATATGAGCACCTGTTAAAAATACAAACATTCAAAACTGAACACTAACAAGAACCTGCAAAATTAATCTAAATCTGGTCAAAGCGCTTCAACATAAATTACTTAAAGCAACCAACAGGCCTAGCTTTTCGATGTCAAAATCTAATGTTATCTCAAATATAGAGCAGTTTTTCAAAGTCATAGCAGCATATATCTTTATTCTGCTCACCGGTGTGTTTTCAGATGATACTTGAAGTGAGCTGGCCACACAAATGTCCGATCACAGCCCTCAACTGTGCACTTCAGCTTCCTCTCCACACGAGATAAATGAGGAATGGGGCCAGAGTCTTTTGGCTGCCCATCTCCTGAGCAAAGATGAACATTTTCACCTGGAAAAAAAAGCCCACCAAAATCTAAAAAAAAAATACAGATTACTGTAATATGTCAAATTTAATAGAAAAAACAGCATCATATATGATACAGGACTGTAAAGCAGATGTGTGTCTGGCTACTCACTGTTTAGCATGTCCTACATGCTGCTGCATAGCCCATAACAGGGATCAGACACCTTACTAGGCCCATAAACTATTCCAAACAAGCCACCTGGATCAGTTCACCTTCTACCATATCAGGCTTATCACAAAAAGAATAGAAAGGCAATGCACCAGAAATTGTAAAAATGGTCTCTACATCAATATCAACCAACCAATTTTAAGTATGAGCCAGGATAACTCTTTTTAAAAACACCTTAGCTAAAATAAGAGCTATTTCATTGTTTTGCAATTATTTATTAAAATAATTAAGTCCCAAACCTTGTGACTAAATCCAAGCTAAAAAGAAAGTATAATTTACAGTCTGCATTAAAAATGGGCTCTTGAAAGTGAAAACTAAAGTTGAAAAACAAGCAGCTGCAGTCAGAATGAAGATATTCTTTACATGTACCAGAGAAGAGGTAGACTAAAATGGAACAGCTGGCTTCACTAAAATTCATTCTCTGAAAAAAACCAAGGAGTCTATTTATATTGCAGAAAAAAAGCATGATTGTCCTGTATAATTCTGTCACTGATGATTTGAAGATGTCAGAACTGATTAAAAGCAAGAAGGAGTTAGAGGAAGAAACAATGTGAAACTAGGGGCCTTGTGTGGAACATTTAACTTTGGAGACACAGTCTGGGATTTCCTACCATTATTGCTTGCTTTGGCATTCTTTGCGAGCTGTGCCCGAGTGGCAGCAATTAAACTGTCATGGGCCAATTCTTGCACTCGTAGAAACCATGGGGTACTGCTGTCTGTGCTATCATGAGACAGAAAGTCATTCCCAGAATCTTCTGCTTCATCTTGAACAAACACCAAGTGCTCTGCGGGAGACCCCAGCCCTAGGAAAGAAGACAACTGTGAAACAGAAGGATAATGTAACAGAGGGAAATTTCTTTTGCTTCTCAGAGGCTGGTGTTCACAGCATAGATGGAATAGCTGCACTGAAAAAATCTCCACTGACCTCTATATTGTAGAAAGCTGTTGATGACTAAATGCTCCTAAAATACCCAATAATGCCCAGCAAATTTCATGATCTTCCCTCTTCATAAGCAGCAGGGACAGAGTTGTACCTCCTGCATTCTGCTGAGATATATGCAGCCAGATGACAAACAGAAGGAGAATTACCTGCTCTTGTTAGGTTGAGAAGAATAAAAGAAGTGCTGTCGCTGGGCTGGAGGTCTTGCAATAAACTAGAAGTCTCTGGAGTTGACAGAAGTTCAGATGGTTTCTGTACATTCTGTGCCCTCGTCTCCTCTCCATCAGGGCCCACATTTACCTGAAGACTTCTCAAGACAGCAGATGAAGAAACATCTTTGGAAGGATTAGTGTGACTTGGAGAAGTGAGATCTCTTTCATCATCTAGTGAGGAAACTGAAACCAGAGTAAATAAAAGTATAAATACACTATGACCAAAAGATATCCATGAAGTTATTTTTCTAGAAAAAAAAAGTAGAACTTGAGAGAGAACAGAGGAGGAAGGAAATTTCTAACTAGTCAGACTTCAGTATTAAATGAGAAGTTTCAGTCACCCTTCTGAACTTGTTCCTTCATCCCTGGAATGTCTTATCAGCAGGAGGCAGTGGGCCAGAGTGGCACAGTAAAGACAGCTGTATGAAGGGTAGGGTCACAAAGATCTGCCGTGTAGATTTTACCTGGCAACATCAGTCTGTTGCATTCTGAGGTCTCAGTAACAGGAAGAAGAGAAAGACAGGTGATGTCTTTTGGCTCTGATTCCACCAGCCCTTGCCCCAGTGGAATAGAAGTATTCTGAACAAACTGAACCAGCAGCTGAAAAAAGATACTGAAGATTAGGTCAGGAGCAGCACAAATCATTCAAAAAGGTACTAAGCACAGTCAGTCCAGTAGTCCCTACTATCTTGTAGGAGACACTGAATATAATCTCATGAATACACATAGAAGTAAATGAAAATCTTTCAATTTACATCAATGACAAAGAAGAAATTATATTTGTCATCTCTGAAATACCTACAAAATTCTCATTTCTTTAACATACAATAAACATCACTGGATCATCGCAGACTAACCTGAAAGCTACCTAGGCTTTGTTCCTTTTAATTAATATTTTACCACTTGATACTTTACTAAGCTCTAACCTTTCAAGTAAATGTTTTCCACACTCAGCCTTTGGTACAAGTATTCTTTTAATCATTGTCTTCAAACACTTAACTGAAAGTTGGCCTTTTTTAAATTAAAAAAGCAATCAAAAGGCTAGTTACAAAGATATCTAGCTTATGGCTATTCAAAATAGACTGAGAAGAGAAAGAGAAACAAGGCTGGGTTGAAAAGGGCAAGAACACAGACAGCCTTATCCATCCAAATCAGCTACTTCTAAAATCATCAAAGATGGATAACCAACCTGCCCACTAAAGGGATTAACACAAAAAACACTCTCCAGAATACTACACACAATAAGGGGGACTACTGCATAAAAAGGTATAGGACTGAAACTGAGAAGCATTCCCTGAGGAGGACTTTGAGACTGGACAAAAGATTGGGGGGGATTGTACAGGACTTATTAGGCATTGCTTAAGGGAAAGGCCAAGGGCGGGAAAAGGAAGGGATCAAAATGGATCAGGACAAAACAAACACAGGAAAATGGAGAGGGGAGGATAAAAGAGGCCCATTGCATATAAGCAGGAAGTTGGTCAATTCAGTTGTCTGGTGCAGCCTAACTATCACACTCCATCCTGTCTTCTTTAAACTCCACTTCTAAATACTTCCTTGTATGATCCTGCTCTCTGGAGTGGGTCTCTAGTGTGTGCCATATGCTAACGAACTCCAAGCCAGACTAGCTGGCAAGCAGAAGCAGCATGGGGATATATATCAAAGAAATCCATGAAGGCTTTCTCTAGGCAGCAACCCTTGAACACAGACTCAAGACACTTTGTGCTGCCCGTGTCTATGTGGGTAAAGCTACAAGCACTCTGCCTATGTTCATCTGTTTGGTGCCAGTCACATCTCTATCTTTTGTGTGTGTGTGTGTATGTATTTTCAAACAGGTACTAAACCTCACTAGTGGCTGGATCTAAAACCAGAATTAAAGAGCTATCCTAGTGTTTCTTGATGGACCAAGGTGGTGAGAGGGGCCCAAGTCATTCTGTCCAGCAGATTTTGCCATGCCTTTGCCATCAGTCAGCTCTGGCAATGCAAAAATTACTTCACACCTAACTCCTAAAAATCTCGAGTTATAAAAAAGGAACCTGACATTTGAAAAGGAACAGAAAGTCATCGAAAAGCCTTTTCTTACCCCTGAAAGTCTTACCTTATTTAACCAAGTTCAGAGCACCAAAGCACGTGCCTTATTTATTCATTCTGTCTGTCCCCTTTACAAGATCTCAAGCTTTTGTCAGAGTACCAGATGTGATGCTGCACTGCTCTCTACTTCCAAGGCATAGACACAGAAATAAAACTCTCTTTTTTTTCTGTTACAAGTGCCACAGCATTCCATATTAAAATATTCTGATTTAACAAAGGAAGTGCTGCTGGGAATTAGGAGATAATACAGTTCAACTTTTGCAATGGACTGAACAAATTCTGTGAACTGCACAAGCCTTCTTAAGTACAGTCTCAAATCCCTCCCCTGCATGGAATTAAACTTCTGGAAGCCAGAAAGGGGTCAGTTGTAACACACAACTGTGTTGCACACTTGTTACACACCCTGACACATACTCTGCATTTAAGAGAAAATGATGCTCAAAAACTGTATGAAGGATCTATTTATTTGCTTATATGTTTTGTCAAACAAACTAACTCCTACACTCAATTCTCTTTTTTTTAAAAAAACACAGAACAAAGAAATACGGAAAATAATATACCATAAACTTAGCCCTCATGTCACTATTCCTTATCTCTAGGAAACCCCTTAACATAAAGATCCTTCATTCTGCTGATTCTGCTGCTGTGTAGCAAACAACTTTATGTAGTAAATTATCTTTAGCATTTAGAATGAAACTTCACACAGAGTGCACATGGAGTTGTCTGTACAATGAGATGGTTCATCAATGTCAAAAGAAAGAGACTAAAAAAGCATGATGTGCCCACAGTTTATTAAAATCCAACAGTCACAAATAATTTGATTCTTATTTTGAATACTATGGTTGTCTTAGTACTTAATTTTGTTACTGGCACCTAATTCCAAATGATTCCTGTAGCAAACACCAGCCTTTTGAGCCTCTCCTACATCACAACAAGGTCTGTTAAAGAAACTGTAAAGACAACTTAATAGTTTGTGCTCTGATTTCTCTATGCTTATTTCTTCTCAAAACACTAGAAATACTGATGCTTTCTCAAACACTTTTACCTCAAAGAGTTACTGCCTTCAGAGCCCTGAAGCCTTAATAGCTCTGACTGGTCTCCTCTGGAATCCTCACACCGTCTCTCCAGGGGCTCCTTTTAAGCTCAGCCTGGGCTACTCGTTCCCTTCCTGAGCTGTGTTCTAAGTTCACCTGTCTCCTGGATGAACTTCAGATTTTTACTGCATGTGTGTCCGCAGCCCCATCTCCTGCTGCTCCTGACTGGACTTTGGATAGACCCTGGACTCGGTTCACCACTTTGCCTCATCCAGGGCTGTGGATTCCGGCACCTGTCTCTGCGTGCCATGCTCAAGTGCTGCAGTACTGTGTCCTGGTCAGTGAGGGCACTGCCTGGGCTGGGATCACTCTTGGCTCCCTGCTCACCCTCCTTTAGAAACAGCCTGTCATCACTGACAATTACGAAGGTACAAATTAAGACTTGAAGTAATTCAGATGGCAATATGCCATTGGAACTAGGCCACAAGCCAGACTGCATTTTGAAATGTTAGAATTGTTTCATCTTAGATATAATATTATCCACAGGACCCAGTAAGAAGACAGAACTATTTTTATGTTGTCAAAAAAGTACTAGGAAATAAGAGACAGTCCCTCCCCCATGCATTCCAACTTAGGATAAAAAAAAAAAATAGGAGAAAGAGGGGTAAAAAGAGAAGAGATAGGAATAATAGCAGCCAGAAGAAAGAAGCAGGGACTAAAAACTATAAGCGGTAGGATAGTTCTAAATTACTGGATTGTCTTTCATTTAAAAGCTGTTGATAAGCCCTACTGCTGCTTACTCTACCATAAAACACTAGTTTTATGGACTCATATTTTTGTACAAAAAGACCTAGATGAAACTTGCCCCCTGCAGAAGGAAAGCTTTGCTTTAAAACTTCCACTTCAACATGTAACATTAAACCACTAGGAAAAAGCAAAATGCAGCAGCACAAACAGATGCTCAGAAGAAAGATCCTTTTAATTTGCTTTGTAAAGTAATAACAAGCTTGTACAGAGAATGAAAAGGGGGCAAAAGAAGAAGGAAGCAAAAGGACATGAATCATTCTCGTTATTAAAATTTGGAATAAAAACCCCTTCATGTAAACTAAAGCAAACCAATCACTAACTCTACATCAAATAATTCAGAGAAAAGAGAAGTTTTCATGCTACAGTTTTATCTTGACAAGATTTTTCATAAACCTTCCTGTTCAATATCATTAAATACCTTTGTGAACAACTACAGCAACCTGAATATGGAAAAGAACTCATTAAAGACATTGTGTCATGCTTTCTCAAGTTTCTTTTAATGTGGTTTTGCAGCTGAAAGCAAATAGGAAACTATAGGGGTATCTGGTAATTGGCTATTCAGCACAGAAGTCCAGGAACAGGAGAGGTGATAAATTAAAAGTACAGATACACAAGCTCTAACAAACTGCAGATAAGAGAGAGTAACAAAATTCAGAACTCCTGGGACACTGATGGATGGGTCATTACAGGAACAACTTGAGTGTGACCTTGAAAAAATTCAACCAGAAACTTTGTAAGGAATAGGAGCAAAATGATCACGGGTTACCAGAACATATCTCATAGGCAACAGCAAACTTCATATGGGATGTGGAGGAAATTCTGGGACTGGGTAAAATTTATTAAGATATCTTGAGTAGAGACTGTGGAAACGTGAAAAACTTATGGATGTTTAGGGCAATGATCAAAGGCAAGGAAAGGGAGGAATCAAGATATATAGGAGAGAAACAACCATTGGAAACAGGAAGGGGTTGGGGGATAACATGGGTTGACTACAAGCTTGCAGGCTGCTAGCTTTGTGTCATCACTGTGGTCTATCTCATCTTCTCAAATGAGACTGGAAGGACTCAAGTTTTGACAAAGACTGGACAGATGCATGACCACAAACATACATGTCAGCCGAGTGAGGACATGTATGTAATACGCTAGCAAATTTCAAGCCTGGTTACCTGATAAGCTGGGACAACTTTAGGCCATTTGTAGTCTTTCTTTTCCGTGTGAATGTCATTTGTGTTTGAGGGTGCCAGTAAAAGCATTACCGTGCCATACAGCCATAGATGTCTGTACTCTCTGTGTGGGCATATTTTTGCAGTTCAGGCTCAGCCTCACTTTTGTGTGTACTGCGAACAGTCCAGTGGTCTCCCATCTGAAGGACCAGGAGCAGAAGAATCTTGAGGATGCTACAGTTTGGCAGATTTCATCACCACATAATATCTGGCATCACAAACAGGCCCCAGATGGGCTGTAAGTATTCCCGAGATGGTGACTGTAGAATCCCTACATATGGAGGAGACTGATCCTTCTGCAAATATGGTCAAAGTGCTAGAATTTGTAACCAAGCAGACAAGCCATCTTGAGGCACCAGAACAGGAATATTTAGGGAAACTGAATGTACAGAATATTAACATAACACAAAGGGAATAATAAGAGGTGTGAGGTGGCTTTGCTCTATAGTTAAGAGATCCCTTAGATTTGGAAATAAATTTTAATATTGTAAAAGGACATTCTTGACTTAGAGATTCAAACTTTATGGGACAGACATTAATCATACAGCGAGAATCTATAAGCCTTGAAGAGACAAAACAGGCAAAGTTCAGCTCCATCTTGCTATAAAGAATTTGATTTTGGCTCTGCCATATCACCACCTTGAATATACCCTCCTTTAACTACTTCTTCTAACATACCACATAACTGAAAAAACTCTGTAAGTAATGCGGACACTGTATGCATTAAAAATGTAAAATATTTCTTGGCTCTTGTTACAAAGAAAATAATTGTCAGCCCTGCTGATCAACAAGAGATGGCTGGACAGGATGATCCCAGGGCCTATCACTGCAAGCAGTGCAGAATACTTGTGTTACCAAGAAACTTATTAACTGACCTTGATACGAGAGAAGAAAAAAACCCACAAGTAACAAAACAACAATGAACAATTGTTTAAAGAACTGAGAACCCCTACTAGAAATCCTTAAAAAACAAATAAAAACTCCACTACAGAAACAAATGACAACATGGCCATTTGGGATGGATCAGATTAAGTTTGTGTCCTGTAACAGATGATTCAAAAGCCATGAAGTGTCAGGCAGGTGCTTTGGTTGAAGCAGAGGTGGCTGAGGGGGACAGGAAAGAAGGTTCTCCAGTACTATTGTTCAGATCTATCCTTCCACTGGACAGCTGGAGAGCTAGACTAGACTCCCAGAGCAGCAGGACCCATATCTTTAATTACCATTTCTGTTCTAAATTTAACCAGTGAATCTAACCATTACAAAATAAAGAGGTCAAAAGAAAATTTAGCAGAGGGGAAGGAGAAAGGAGGGGTTGAAGCTGAGGGGTGTGGAGGGCAAGAGGCTCCTTAGCTAGAAACTGGGATGTCTTCCTCCCATACAGTCTCTGGGGAACTAATTAATTCACAAGTCTCTACTTATGAGGCACTGATGAGGAAAGAAAGGATCTCTAAAACACCTCTCTTCATACCCTTTTCAACAGCTGGTTCAATTTACAGAACAGAGTTGTAGTTCACTTAGTCGTGCCAAGAGATACCTCGGCAGCAAAAACCACCCAGTAGTGGACCCGTGTGATGGAGGTGGCTGGGAATGCTTGCAATTGTAACAAATCACCCAGAAGATTTAAAGCATGCAAAATGCAGATCTTATCAGTTCCCTGAGAAATGCTGGGAATACAGCTTTGGGGTCAGGGAATCTAATGAAAAAGCAGACCCATCTCCCCGTACAAACAACTTTGTACCTTCAAGCAACTTTGTAACTTTCTATGAAAGGATTCACCTCTACTCAAGCATTAAATATTTAATAGTACCTTGGTGGCTTGTTTAGGGATAAAACCAGTAGCAAAGAAGTCTATGCAATCCAGACATAGTGCTTTGATTGATATTATCTACATGCACAAAAATACAACTAGCTCTTTATTAATACCTTTCTCACATGGCAGGGTATATGAGAGAACATCTGTGGCTGTAAGAATTGTAGAGCCATGGCTCACCAACAGATATAAAATCAGGACTGACTTTCAGAGACACGTGAACTACTATTTGGGGAAAGTGTAAAAAGGCTATTTACCAGTTTCACATCAAAGGAGTAGAAAACAACACTAACAACTCTCAGCCTTCAGGATCAGAAAAAAGAGAGTGTGTATAAATGGAAATAAATAAAAATTTATAGTAGAAAATAGCCTTGACCAAGATGGAGTAACACGGTTTAGAAGACAGCACCTACTGAAAGGATGCCCTCTGCAACAACCACTGAAGCTTTCATGCATCAGAACTGTTCCTACTCGAGAACGGCCAATTCCTGTTTCGGGCTTGCTGAGAAGGAAACGCAACTCTGCTATGGGGAAATAGGACTCATCGTTGAGAAAAGACAAGGCCCAGTTACAGCTCTATTTGAGGAACCCACTTAAAGACAGAAGTAACAAAGTTCTCCCCACCTTATCATTCAGAACTAGGAAAAAAATTGATAGAAAGTGTGATATCAATGACAAAGCAAGAGAGAGAAACTCCTTGCAGCTCATGCTGAAACTATTCAGGGCTACCAATTTGCAGCTACTTTTCCTGATTGCAAGGGCTTTCGCCGCTCAATTAAGAAACAAATGCCTTACGTCACCTAGGCTGTAAAAAAATACCAGCAGGTAATTGTAATTTTTTTTTAGAGTACCATTTTAAGATACATGCTGTATTGCTTATTGAAAAGGGATGGAAATAAGATTAAATATAAACAATTCAATTTAGACTTGCAAACTTCCCCAGAGGATACTTCCTATCTGTAATATGTCCTCTTCTCTAGGACCCTAGCCACCTTCAGAGGTAAAGCTGAGAACCAGAAAAACAAGGACACCAAGTGATACAATCCTCTGCACCTTTAAGTGGGGGAATATACAGAAAGCTGGCTAGCTAATGGCCATTTAACCTGAAAGATAAAGACAAGAAACAGGGGAGGCAGCAGGTGATTGTGTTGAATGTAATACACTGCAGACACTTGTATCTAACACATTACAGGTAAGAGTAGCAAAACCCTGAACTCCTCAGAAACTGATCAATGGGATACTGTTAAAGTAAAATCTTGGAAAGATTCAACCATAAATTTTAACTGGTAAGACAACAAAACTGTCTTTGGTTATTGGACTGGGTCTCATAGGAAAGATCAAACTTACTATCCAATATAACAGGGACTGCAGGATGCGCTAAGCTTATTACACAATGTTTAGAGGGAAGATAAAACGATAAATCAAGGGGGTAAGTGAAGAACCAGAGGTAGAGACTCCCATCATACATTCACTAGCGCTGCTCAGAACACTCTGAGCCTGACCACTGCAGTCCCTTTTATCTACTTACTGAACGTACTCCTAAATATTCTACCCACAAGTGAGTCCACTGCTAGTGAACCTCTAGTTGACTAATGTAAGTAGGCCGATACCATATACTGAAAAAAACTCAGGATTCTAACCAGAAACTGGCTAAAAAGTCCTGGGTCTGGGCACAAAGACTTTAGGCCTGGCAGAGACGTGTGAATGTGAGTATGCACAAGTGTAGAGTGATGAGGGTATAGCTGTAGCCCACTAAAAAACTACTGTTCATGCTTCAGTGTTATCTCTTAGAGGTACTTTACCTGTGTATGTGAGAATGTGTTTATGGGCAGCTGTGCATGCACACACAAACATCACTGCAATTCATGCTCAGCTGTGCTGCTGGCTGAACCTGGGAAATGTCCAGCAGCCTCACACCGAGCAACCAGGATCCCCTGGGTGCTGCTGCCTTACCACTTCTGCCAACTGCTTAATGGAAACACGAGTACTTTAAACAACAGAACTGGTTGTTCAGACTCCCCCAAACCAAGTGAAGTCAATTTGGTTTGAGAGAAAGAAGTAGTCAATGCGGTCATTTATTTTATTCTTGTAATAGAAAGAACACTATAATAGTGAAAGAAACTGTAACAGTGAAAGAAACCCGGAGAACAGGCAAGAGTACTGGCTGATACTTGAAAGGAGGGGGGAAAAACCTGCAACACTCTTTAATCTTTAACCATTCAAATCAAAACATGGAAGCATTAGAAGATGAAAACACTTAGAAAATTAGTATGTAAGCAGCAAACAGAAGAAACTCATTGAGCTTTTCCTAAGAATTGCCCACAAATGTTCCTGGAAACCAAACCCAGTTCATAATTGCTCACCTCAGGTTTGGATTCTAACTCATCCGATAACATTGATTCAAGTGTCGATTCCTGCAGCTGTCCTCAGCAAGGCACAATTTATTTTTATTCTTTTAAGTTCAGAGAGAACAATGCTCCCTGCTTATTTTCATATTTTCCTAAGTGTAAACCAGTGTGGTGATCCTTCTGTGAGAAGCTGTGTTGCGCAAATACTCAATTTAACCTAAAACAACAGAAAAGGAAATATAAAGAAAGAGGAACCAAAAAGCAAGAGCAAAGCAAAAATAAGTGAACATGTGTGGCACATAAATGTAAAATATAATTTGAGATACTGGGAAACCTCATTTACCGTGGCTCCTGGCTTTGTTTTCACCGAGTCAACAAAATAACATCCTAAAATACCATGAAAGTTATTTTTAAAGGCTATTTGCCTCATTTTCTTTGCAATCATTCATTTTCAATGAAAAATTGCATTATTTGTTCTGAAAACTTATGGGATCAACTGCAAATCACATAAATCATGCAAAACACGTGGAGGCTGAATTCCCAGCCTGGAAAACAGTGGAATTATCTAAACTGTTGATGAAAGGGAACCATATACAAACAACCTGTCACCAGGAAACCTCATCTTTTCCTTTCTGCTGAGACCTTACATTTCTGATTCTGTGAAATACCCTGGTGAGTCCAGATAAATAGAAGTTATTTCACAAACACCCATACAATGTTTCTTTTTTGAGCTAAAAGGGGAAAATAAGAACAAGCTGTATCTATTTCTTCCTAGGGAGAAAGCACTCAGACACTGGTGGTGGGAGAAGAAAGTGAACTACATACAGTTCTTTTCCCCTTCCCTTCCAATTACCAATCTATTGCCTATGTTAAAAAATAAGGAGAATACCGGATCAGCTACGAAGAGAACCTGAAAGCATTGCTCTAGCACTCCTGACACGGAGCAGTGCGGCACGGGAACTTCACCTGCCGCGAAGGGACAAGACACCACACGCAGCGAGCGCAGGGTAGCTCTGCCCAGGGCACGCAGCGACCCAGGGCCCGGCAATCCTCCCGCGCCCGCCCGCTGCCGCCTCAGCCCGCACCCGGCTCCGGGGCCCCGAGCGACCCCCGGGGCGACAG
>VWZF01006311.1:689061-736743 GCA_013396755.1 Sclerurus mexicanus | reverse complement strand
GTACGGCGGGGCGGGGGCAGGCGGAGCCCCGGGCGGGAAGAGCGGCCGGGCCGGGCCGGGCCGGGGCTCCCCCGAGCCCGCTCCGTGTGTGCGGGGCCGCGCCGCTCCACGGCACCGAGCCGCACCCTGGAGCGAGCCTTGGTGGGCAATACGATCGCTCCGGCTGGCCGCGGGCTGGTCCGTGCGCGGAGCAGACACGGCTGCGGTAATGAAAAGTTAGTGCTGGTGACGGGAGGGGGGATTGCGGCTGCAGCGGAGCGAGTCAGAGCCGGGAGTTGCGATTCGGTGCCTAGCAAAGGTACCTTTCTCACTTAAAATATAACTACGGACGAGATTTACACCTTACGTGTGCTTGAAAAATATTAGGTAGTGAGAAATTAGTAAGGGAAGGGTGTTAAAGTCACACCACTGCTGTAGTAAGTCAGTGCCCTAATAAAATACTTTTACCTTTCCAGCTGTGAGGGGTTTTTGCTGTAGAAAAGCTGAGCTTCCATGCCAGTCTCTTGTTACCTGCTAAACTGAGGTTTGACTCGGTTTTAACTGGGAGGAGGTTTTTATGTTTGTTTGTTTATTGAGGAAACGCTTCGCACGGAGGACTTACTTGGCCAAGTTAAATTTGAATTACAGAAATATTTTCCTGTGGTTTGTAGTTAAGGTGTGTTTAGATCCTGCTTTTTCACAGACTTACTTTGGCAGGTTAGATAATTTCCTCAGCTTTGAGGTCTTTAAAATGAAAATACTTGCGTTCTCTTTACCCCGCGTGGGTGTGATCGATATAAATATCTCTCAAGGATGCTAATCAGATATCCTAATATACATGGCCTGTAGTCAGCACCTCGGATAGGAAAGCGAGGATGTTACAGTTAGGTTATGATGAGTTTGGAAAGCCCTGCGGATCTTAGGATAGGAAATGGTTAATATTATTTCTCCTCTGTGTGCATGCAGCTTCTCCTATGAAGGCGGGGAAAAAACCTGCAAGTGTTCCAGGGCATCTTCAGAATGAATTAAACCTTGTGGATGGCCTTCGGAAAACTGTCTGCAACTGAGTCATGGCCTTGTCACCGCCCCTGTTTGATTCCTGGGGGATTAGAGAGTAGCTTGAGGCCTTCCTTGCGTCTTTATTTTGAATTGTAGCAAGAGAAGTTTAAATGCAATTCCTCGTTGGTTTGAGATGAATGCAAATGTGGTGTGTGAAGTCTCACTTTCGGTTCCTCTGCTCGGTTGAGCCCAGCAGGTACTTCCTGTGGTGCAGCTGCGATGGTTGAGAGTTGCAGACCTTACTTCTAAAAACAGCCTGTTTGTCCCAGCTCACCTTTATCTTAATTTATTTCGTGCCCTGTGAATCCTTGGTGTGCGACTCCTAATGATCTGTCTTGATTGGTCTTCTCTTGCCTTTCAGGAGCTTTCACTTAACTATTGAATCTTCAGGAAATCCCGCTTATTATAAGTGGAAAAAATACTGAAATGGTGGTGATGATTATCCAGTATGAGACAAGTATCACTACATGGGCTTGGAATTTTAAAATAAATAGTATCTGCAGGAGATGTTCCCTCGAGGGGGTTGTTGAAAAACTAAATAGTTTTTTTTCCCTCACTAAAGTACGAGGTTGTCAAAATTAAAAGTGTTGTGAGAAGGCTTTTGGTACACTTTTTTTTCTTTTGTGTAAAAAGAGTAATTCTCTGTGGCCTTACCTGAAATCTGTGCAAGGATATTTGCTTTATGAAGTTCATTTCACAGATTCTGTATGCACAGTGTGACTCAGGGCTGCAGTAAAATACTATGCAGAAGTAGTTGTTTCTCCAATACCTGGTAGATTAGTATAATTTTGGTGGTAAGCCAGAGGTGAAAAGTTACCAAGTTGGATAGAATTTTGCATTGCTGTACTTTCTTGCGGTCTCCAAATCATTTACATGCTACTCTTTTGTTTTGAAATGAATAATGCATGATTGGGGAACACAGGGTACCTGGTTATTAGAGCAGGCTTTTTTTAAATGAGCATTTAAAAAGTGTATGTGTGGGATTTACATTAAACACTTGACTTTTTTCAGATTTACTTTCAAATTAGACTTTTTTATTCCCTTAAACTGATTGGTGGGTTTTTTTTCTTTGTAGGGTAACTTCCAGAAACTATTTAGTTTGCATGTAGAACATTGGGCTTTAGTTCCTTAAGTAGATTTTTGAGATTGAAATGAGGTGGGAATGGAGCATTAACTTGTGCCAAATTGCTGCTTAGTTCTTACTGGGACCACCTAATTTCTAAACCGAAGACATTGTCACTTGCCTAATGCTTAGTTTTGTCTAAGGAAAGACTGCAGTCCAGTCACTTAATTTCTCTGCTTCTCTTTATTTATCTGTAACACAAGGATAATTAATAATTCCTTGTTGTTTTTGCTGTATGTGACTGTACATGGGATAGCTATTGTAATTTCCAAAATAATGGAAAAGGCGGGGGTTTTAACTTCTCCAGTGGATGAATCAACGTAAATACATTTCTTCTGTAGTTAAGTTTAAAACAGGACAGTTCTTTCATAACTCCTGTCAGCCCTTATGATAGCTTTTTGGCAGAGAAGCTCAGAAAAGCTTCCATCTTATACTTCAGAACTGGAGAGGAAGAAGTCTCTTTGTGATGCTGTTTCTTAACTGTGTAGGATTGTTGTGGGGTTTTAAATTTATTATTAATAATACAGTAACAAATCCCTCCTTCTTGCCAGAAAGAACATGTAGTTTAGATAGCTCTAGAATTCCTTAAGGAATTACAAGATTGCAGGACCTAAGAAAAGTAATAACCAAGTCATGCAATTTCTAAATGCTCTCTTGGCTAGAGAAGTGATGTGTGGTTTTAGTACTAAAAGCATTTTCTGTACAACTCAAAATTGCCAATTTCTGAGCAAATCTGTGTGTTAAGTCAGTAGAAAAATATTTTGGGATGGCCTTTGTTAATTCTGAAGGAATTAAGGAAATAACAACTTGTCTGCAAACTTGGTTTAAAAATAGCTGATAACATTTGCTGACAAGCATTCCTGCTGGCAGCTGGTTATCATCCAGAAAGGTGCGTTCTGGATCTGTTTCATATTTGAGGTAGAGCTCTAGTTGCCATAAACTTTTATTTTGTGTGTGGCAGCTTATTACTCCCAAAATGTTGCTTTAATAGCATTGGGACCTTGATGAGCTCTAAAAATCTGTAATTTATTTAATTAAAAGGTACTAAAGTAGCATTTATAGTGATCTGTAACTCTTCTGTGAGTTATGTTTATGACACTAAATGAAGCAAAATAACAAAGTGTGTTATTGTTTAAACAGCTGATGTTCTACTCATTAAAAAAAAAGGGTGTGGGTGACCATGGTGAGGTTGTTTCTTAGATCCTCCTCATCTGTACCTTCTCAAACTGATCTCTGAAAACTAAATTCTGGAATGCAGGTGAGAGGGAGAGAGACTTTCTGTGAGTCACTTAAGTGCATACAGCAGCTAATAAGCAACTGGTGATCATTCAGTAGGAAAATCCCGTGTTCTTTTATATAACGCAGAAATCCCAAGGTACAGTCTCTCCTCTACTACTGCTTCCTTCCTTCCTTACAAAGGAAAGTAGGGAAGTAGTGACACATAGGTACCCCTTTGCTGTGGAAACAAATGCTTATTAGCATGAAACTGTGGTATCCTGGTGAAGTATGGTATATATCTTGGAATAGTCAAATATCGGTGAATTGCTCAAAACAGTAGACGGAATCTGTGCTTAAGGTTTTCTAATGACTCTTCTATTGGTTTGAGCAGGCAGCTGAAACTGGCAGAAACTAGTATAATAATACAATATGTGCCTTAGTACTCTGTTGGTCCTGAATGTAAGCAAGGACATTTTGTTCTTTTTTTGATTGGGTATTCAAAAAGACCAACCAAAACTGAAGATGGAGCCTAGTGAGAAGCTTATACTTCTAATGTGCTTTTTGAGCTAGTAGAAAAGAAATAGTGTAGAAATCCCTCTGAAACACATTTTTCCCCAGCTGTATATATGGATACTAACGCAGGATTAATATCCCATTATGACTTTTAGCAAAAGATAACAATTAACTTCTGAATAATTTCATTTAAATAGCAATCACTTTACTGGCTTTTTGAAATAAAGATGAGATGTGAGCTGAATGCCATACAGGTTGTATGATGCTGCAAATAGTAGCAAAAGTCTAACATTGTGTTGAACTGTGATTAGATTTGTTGATGGTAATGACTGTGCTGTGAATGGAAAAGTAATTGGATGTTGTTATTGCTTAAGTTCTCAGGTGGAGAACTTTTCCATGTGTTTGTAGTGCATGAAATGGCAGTCAAATAGATGTAGTAAAAATATGTGGGATACTAGTAATTAGTGTTCCATGTGTCCTGTACTTTGGTGGTCCTCAAATGAATATCTGCCTGTGGCAGCATTTGCTGGGAGTATGAGTAGCACTAAGCAAGACCTGTGTGTGATGTGAATATGCAGGTGATTCAAAACTGTTTTGAAGGCTGCATTTTGGCTCTTAGCTCTAAGAATTAAGTCATCGAGATCAGAAGATAAAGGCTTAATTATAGCATGGTTGTGAACACTGCTTTTCAGACCAGGTGGAGGTTTCTGCTACTTTGCCTGTCACACCAGACTGTCTCTTACAGCTTTTCAGAAGAGCAGAGCCCAAAATACTCTTGATGGTAGTGCCAGTGTTTTAGGTTTCTCTGCCAAGCTTATTCTTCAGTATGATAAGGCATTGCCTTAGCCTTGTAGAATATTGATCATGTGGTAAAGGCTAGGTTTATTTTAGTATATCATCAGTACAGTAGCCCTGTATTTAAAATAATAAATATGAAATTCTTGAATTTCAGAAACAGTTGTAAATTCTAGTTATTTTGGCTCCAGTATTTGTCAGACTTTATATGAAGCTCGTGGATCGTGCTGTTAAATTGTTGTTCACTTACAGAAGAAGAGTACCAAGTGTAGCGGTGGATAGATTTCAGGAAATCAGTGTAATGTTATTGAATACAGGAACTTCAAAACAGGTAAATTATGATTATGGTAGATACCAGTTACAGATTGCAATTCATACTGAAAGATGTAAAATTTGACTACTTAATATTTTTCCCCCCTCCGTTTGGTAGAATATGAGATTGTACTGTGAATGTAGTGAACTGCACCAGAGCTTTCCTATGCTTTCAGCATTGTAATTGTAGCTGACCTGAAATATTAGCATGTGATTTTTAAGCTAGAAGAAATAAGAACATATGATAACTCAATTGTCGGCTACAGGTTAATTGGCATCAACTGTTTAAGATTAATTTATGTATCCATTTGTAATAAACCTGGAGTTCCTGCTATGTTAATTGTCAATTGTAGACCAGTTCTTGCGTTTTTAGGAGTAAATCTAATTTACAGCATGTATAAATAAAAGCAATGTTGATCCTAAACTTAGCTAAAAAAAGTAATATTCTTAAAAGCGAATGTCACAAAGCTACTCCAAAACTGCAGTCATTTTCATATTTCTTGCTTGCTCTGTTTTAGGGATAGAAAAGGTGCAAGTCAAAAAAATAAACTGTGATAGGGAAAAGTGACTGTCTAGTGCAATGTGTCATGTCCAGCATATAATTAGAGGTTCTTCTTTCACTTCTTTTTAGGTATCCCTTCTAAAAGTTAAAGTTGTGTGTCATGATGGACCACTAACCCTCACTGATTGGAAGTATTAGAACGGCTTCCCCTACTTTGATATAACAGAAATTAAACACTGATTAGGGTGTGGGTAGCTTTTGCTTTTCCTGTCTGAGGTTTCTGATGCCTTGATTGAGGCAGGTTTGGGCTCCCATTTGTAATCCAACTGATCTGTGTAAGTGCTCAGATGAGGTTGGTGGTTGTTGTGTTCTACTTGGGCATTAAATGCAGTGTTAAATGTTAAAATGAATGAGTATTTGATATTTTCATCTGTAGCACTTAACACACATGTTTCAAGGGTTAAAAATTGCATGAAACCACGGCTAAAAGTTTTCTTTGTGGTGCTGCTGGCCTGCTTGAAAATACTCTTGTGGTGACTGAAAACCAGCATTTGCTATTACAGCTGGTTTCACCTGTTCGTGTAGTCCTCTTCCCCTTTACGCTTCAGTCTTGTTTTCTGTACTTCCATATGTGCCTGTATTCCAGGACAGCAGGAAGTTTCCCAGTACAGATTGTGTTCCATGTATTAATGGGTTCTTATTGTCTGTATTTGTCTTATCCAGAATGATTCCTCATGCTGTTTCAATTTTGTGTAAAGATTTTGTTGTTGTTGTTTCGTAGGAACCTCCAGAAGTTAAGTCTCTTTGGGGATATAAGCATTCTGCAGCAACATGGAAGTATATCAAATACATACCTTGGAAAAGTTGACCCTGATGGCAAGAAGATTAAACAGTAAGTTTCTCAAACACAGTAAAATAATAAAAATAGATAATGCAACATGGGTTTTCATTCCTGAAATACATGACTGAGAAAGCTTTAACAGGATGAGAATCTACATTCTTGCTCCTGCTATTTACATGAAGTAGTCTGGTTTTGTGGCTGTTTTTTCTTTTCCTCTCTTCTCAGCAGGGTGAGAATCCTTTCTTTCCTCTTTTCATTGTGTTCTAGAAACAATATTATGTTAGTAGCACAGAGGGGGAGGAGGGATGAGGGGTTGTTACCAGCAGCTATACTATTGCTGTATATGACAAAAATTCGAAAAGGAAGTAGTCTGTCATATTGCAAAAGAATTGCAAATAGGTTTGTGTTTATGTTCTCTTTCAAGTTTAGTTGCTACAATTTATTTCTAGTTTCATCTCTAAATTTGCAGAATTCCTGAAAGATCACAGCTCACAACGTGTTTATTTAGTTCAGAGGTGTATTTTAGCTTGCCATAATTACATTATGGTACAGTTCTTGAATGCTTGTAATCAGAATAGTTGTTTGTTTTTCTTTGGAAAAAGTTAAACAGTGTAAAAAGCTACCACCTAGGGAGTGATGGAAACTTAACTATTTTAGCAGTTTTGTTAAAACTTTACAATAAAAACTGAATACCATCATTTTAATTTGTGTCAGTGTGAACATCTTTCTCCCAGTAACTTGGGAGCAGAGAAAGTACAGCCAGTCTAGATCTTTACTATATTTTTGTTTGGAGTGATTTTTAGTACTAATCTAGGTATATTATCGGATCAACGTATGTATGTGAACACAACTATCAAAGGTTTGGTCCTGACCTAAATTTGCAAACCAGTGCAAATACAGCTGGTAGTCACATACTGTGTCTTTGTTATCCATTATGTTTAGAATGCAGAACTCAGAGCAATTTGCAGTTCTGTCTAAAGTAGGTACTGTAGTGCTGTGTGCGGGTAAAAACTGATTTGGTAAAAGCTCCTTTATTTCATATCCTTTGTGAAAACAAATATATAATCAAATCTTTGCCAAGGGGCTTGAAGAGAGCCATCTGAGCAGATGATGTTTACTCAGCTGAGTGAATGGTTAAATGTTTCTTCAAATAAGTCTGCACATTTTGGAGCCATAAACCCTTTGAAACTCATTATCTAACTTGATGTTGGTCTCTTAGGTGAATATTGAACTTTGCATCTTTTGGAATGAGCAAATAAATGTTACCTCCTTTCTGTTTAGTTCGTTTTGGTGTTTGTTTTTTGATTGGTAGTTTGGGTTTCTTGATTGTTTTTTTTTCTAAAGTAAAATGATGCACTTGGGACCTGCTAGTCCTTGTCTAAATTAAAGGAAAGCTAGCAGTGTTTTATTCAGTTGTCTGAAGTTTACCGTACTAGCAGCAGATTGACTTCAGAAGGTAAATCTTTATGGCTTCTTAGCTGTGTCTTTTGCACTTGAGGTTTGCATCAGTTAAGTTGCAAAACATGGATGCTGATAACTAACAGTGAAAGATATGAGCAACCTTTGAAGACAGTGTTACTGGTAGTGGAGGATTTTTTGGAACCTGTATGGTGATAAACTTTACTAGCTGTTTCAGGAACTTCCTGCAATTAAAGCAGTCAGGGAAATAAAATGTGATGTTTGCTTAAATCTTTTGCTTTGAGCTGGGTGTAACACACTGTGGGTGAGATCTCAGGACTAAGGGTTGTCCTGAGGCAGAGAAGGCTTTGGACTGTGTTTTCAAAAATAGTCTTTTGTGGTGATCAGCACAGTTTGTAATGTTTGTTCCTTTTCTGTATAGCATGTGTGTCCCTGGTTATTTTCTAAAATTCCCTTTATAACTCTCTTCCTTAGTGTTGGGAAGTTCAGTGCAAACAATATTTTTGTCTTGAGTTTTACAAAGGGTGGTTGTTTAAAATTTTCACTTTCTGAAATCTGCTTCTTGTGATTGCTCCGTGTGGTTTAGGTAGTTTAGTTTCCAAAAGAACCAGTTTACCCTCTGTTAAGAAAAACATTTTGAATGATAGTCTTTAATTAAACAAATGGCCTCCATGTGGACCTTGCTCATATGTTTGCTTCCTGTCCAGGGTCATGAATGTGCTTCAGTCCTGGTTAGAACTGGTTTTGGAGCTTTAACAGTAACTCAGCCTGTCTAGTCAGGCTTTAGTCTGTCTTCTGGATGAAAGCGCCATTTGGGACATTAATTGTGAAAGTAAATTATTTTGAGTTTTTTATTTTTTAAATAGTTTGATTCAGTTCAGTAATATGTAGGTTTCATGTCGATGATGAACATCCACAATTGGTGCTCATAGGGAGCAAAGGGAACTGATGACACTTGAGACATCAATAGGTTATGTTGCTTTTTTGCATATGCTGAGTTCTGCTTTTGTTTTCTGTTATATGTTCAAACTCTAGTTTTATTAGTAAGCTTTGAAATAACTGTGTGTAAGTTAGAATAAATGTTCCATTACAGGCTAGGCAGTTGAAGTAATAGTTAATATGAAAATAAAGTAGGTGTTAATTTCCGAGAATTCACATAATGTGTCTAAATTTCTAGAACACAGTTCAGACTATTTTTGCAAACTCGAGTTAGATGCAATCTGTTTATGAAAAATATAATGTACATAAGAATTTGCAGGAGAGGAAAAAAAAAACTGTTAGGGAGTTTAAAAAAATTTATTTGAAATACGTGGCTTATATAGTGCTTTCTGTCTGGCCTTATATAAAGCAGATATTAAAAACAATCCAGAAATGATTGTTGTTAAATACTCTCTACTGGCATGTTTGATCTCTTTTTATTAAATTAGCTAAGAACTGGAGAAAGTTTTCTTAGGACCAGTGGCACAAATCTAAATGCTTGTATAAATACTTTGGTGCTTGCACTAAAAAGGTGATGTGTGGATCACATTAAATCAGCATCTCTTTTTGAAAGTTTAGTGCAATTCCCACTGGGGAGGGAACCCACTCTACAGCTGCAGAGTTCCATATCATATTTTTCTTATTAAATTGTGCAAGTACTAAACAGTATTCTTCTAAGCTCAGATGTTTAAGTTGTATGAGAACCACAATTTAAATAGATTTTTAGAGCAGTGAGACACGTAGATGGTAGTATTTTACTGAGCACCTCAAAATTGATTTGTCTTCAATAGTTCTGTAAAATATCACAAGCGCACTATTAAGATTAACTACCTGGGCTATTACCAAATAAATTCTACCATTACAGCACCTTTCATAGATGTGTATGTTGAGGAGAGTAGGGAAGGGTGTTTGGAAGAAATTTGAGGGGTTACTGTAGCAGAATCTTTGTGGGACTGTGAGGGAATCTACCTTCACTATATGCATTGGCAAGAAAAATTATGAAACAAACATTGCCAGGATCAAACAAGTCTCATCTGAACTGTAAAAGAATTTAGGAATAAAGTAGAAAAAGTACACTGTATGTGACTCTTACCCTTTCTTTCAGACTGTATTTAATTCATGTCACAATTGCCAGTCCTCAGTTTAAAATAAAAAGTTTGGAGAAATTGAAGAAGTTGAAGTCTCTTGACTTGAGGAGTATACTAGGCAAAACCTTGGGAACTGAGGTGCACAACAGATAAATAAAATAACCACACCAACTTTTCCGCTTAAGAGACGTCAGGTCTTACAAACCCAGCACCTTCATATGAGAAAGAAGAAAGCACATGTGGGCAAAGGAGGGGATGAATAAAGATTTGCAGAGGGAGAGGATGAATTAGGACTAATCTTACAACAGAAGGAGTATGGGACATCAAAGGTGGTAGGTGAAGGGTTCAGAGCAAGCAAGAAGAGAGGGGAGTCACACTACAAAGTTCCTTATTATTGTATGTTACGGTTGCTAAATGCATACTCGGCTGAGGGAGGAACCTGGATAAATTTGTAAAGTGAAGTCCCTGAGAACTGCAAAATATGTAAAGCCACCTCTGTCTCAGGAGGCCTGAGTTACAAAGTTGTGGAAACTGGAGAGATATTTGAGAAATATCCCTATATGCTTTCCTTGTTTTGTCACCTTAAGGTGTTTGTGTTTCTCTGCTGTCAGGATATTGGGCTATACTTTTAATTTTGTCTGCACATTAGCTTGAATAAAGTTACATGTATGAGAATAACAACTTTTTAATGTTTTGCTTAGATGTATAATGTATACAGATACTCATAGCAACACAGGAAGAGTGTTCTGTGCCAAAACATTGCCTGTTTTGAGGTTTTGCATGGGAGGTGTTTACATCTTATTTCTTGATGTTTTATGGAACTGTCATAGCCTGGCTCAACCGCTTCCCTTTAATGCTGATCTTCCCTTCTGGCTGACCAGGGTTTGACATCAAGTATTTGTCTACCCATGTGCCCTGATATGCTAAAAGAACACTTGTCATTTGGGCAGGAGGACTCTTTTGGGCCTTAGCAGCTGTGGGATGAAGACTGGGAAAATAATTTCATGGAGAAAGTTTGCAGAGTTTGACTGTACTATCTGAATTTAATATTCAAAATTTAAAATATTTCTGTTGCCTTCTTAAATATATAACATAAAGAACATCTCTTCACTAAAAAAAAAGGGTTGCAGAGGTGGGGTGCATCAGAATAGGTGCATAATGATCATCTGGCACTGATAATTTGAGATTGAAATGTTACTGGGTCTGAGTTGTTTTGGTAAAAGTTCAAGTGCCAAAAGGTTCAAAATTCAGTTAGCTGCACATTTTAAGTTATTTAAAGAATCTTCTTACATGTTTGTTCTTTACTTTTTAATGAGCAAAGTCAAGCAAGTAGTTTCAGGTCATTTTAACTTATGCTCAAAGTCAGGTTTCTGCCACCTCTCATTGAAAATTACTTTTTTTTCTATATTGAATTTGCAGCTCTAGAGAGGTTAGCAAATACGAAAAGCTGTTTTTAAAAACAAGAGCTGTGTTCTAAAAGCATTACAGGTTTTCTTATTTGCATAACCCTAAAATGTATGTAGGAGGGTGTTAAATACATGCTGGAAAATACGAAGTGAAGGTTCATAGCATGCCGCTGTTTTTGAAAGATGAAGTACATAATTTTTCTCAAGATAGCTTACAGTTTTAACCTTATAAGTGCAGTGAAGGTTAAATTGCTGTGGGAGGTCTCCAGTCAGGTTATAATATTTGTAGTTCGTAAGAACAATAATAATAGCGCCTTCCTGCAGAATAAGACTGTAAATGAAAGAAGAATAGTTCTTGAATAAAAAAATGGAATGGTATGCAGTTGGTAAGATGAAACCATGTTTAATAGGATCATTGTCTTGTTTTGTTTACTTGCAGAATCCAACAGCTGTTTGAAGAGATATTAGGCAATAGCAGGCAATTGAAATGGCTGTCTTGTGGGTTAATGCTGCAAATAGTAACTCCCACATCACTGTCCTCCTTATCAAACCCCATAGCCAACACCATGGAGCATCTGAGCTTATTGGACAACCACATCCCTGGTAATACCACTCTTATCACTGCGGTTGAATTGGAGCGCTTTGTGAATCTGCGTTCGCTCGCTTTGGATTTCTGTGATTTTACAGCTGAAATGGCAAGAGTCCTGGCTGACAGCAACCATGTGCCTTTGCATCGACTGTCTCTCCTGGTCCACAGTGTTTCCATAATGCACAAGTCATTGGACAATATGCCAAAAGATGAGAATTGGCAGGCGCTGACTCGCAACAGCACTAATCTTCGGGTCTATATAATGGCTTTTGATGTCAAGAGTGATGATATGTTAAGGATTCTTAAGCCCAGTATCCCCCTAGAGAGGATTCACTTTGACAGCTATGTCACTTGTGTTTCAGGGGCCGTTGTTGACCTCATATCCAGGCAGTATGACAAGTTCCTCACTCATTTTATTCTAATGAATGATGTGATAGATATGTCTGCCTTCCCAGATCTTAGTGACAACCGGAATGAAGATCCACTTGTCTTATTAGCCTGGAGATGCACAAGACTGTCTCTTCTAGCTGTTCATGGTAGGTAATGCATCGCACAGGTATAGTACATGACTTTCTAAATGCATACAACACTTCAGCCTTTCTAATCGTCGTGTGTTTTAGTGCAGTGGTGTTCAAAAGTCTGCTGCACAGTTGCTATACATGCTGTTGTTGAAGGTGTTTATTGTATTTGAGTTTTAAAGATACTTGTAGCTTTCTAACTTCTGTTGAGAGCTCACATAGGATTTTATTAGACATATCCTCACAGAAATAAGGATAACTAAGAACTGAGCATTTCAGGAGGCTTATCCTAGAAGTGATCTGCACTGAATGAGTTCCAGTAAGTGGTTTGGTTAAGTGAATGTGAACACTGAAAACATTTGCTGTTTTACTGTGAGCTCATATGCTGGCAAGATTAGATGATTTTGCTTCATGTTTGTAAATAACATGGTTTAAGTACCCCAAAGCTGAGGGGAGGAATTTTCTTACCAGTTTGGTAGGACTTTACCAGCAGATAAAGGCTGAAAAAAATATAATGGGAAGGAGGTTGCCTCACTGAGTCCTTTGGTTTCACCAGTAATACCAGAGCTAGGTTTATCCCACCTACTTATTTGCCATATAATTGCAAATAAATTTTAAAAAGTGTGCATTTATGTTTGGCTCTGTCATCAGTATAGCACTTGCTAGAAGTTGCAAGCAGTTTGGCAAATTTTAAGGCACCTGAAACTGAAATAATGCAGAATAATGCTTTTTGTTTGTGCTGGAATTAATTTACCAAGACCAAGTTTGCTGATGCATGAAGGAGTTAAGTGATGACTGTATAGTGTTGCATAAGAATGAGTGTGTTTCTTCAGACTGCTTTGGGGAGTAAATCTCCAGTTATTCAACACAAACAGGAGAGACTTTCAGCATTGGTTGAGGTCAGAAGGTCCTGCTGTATTTGCTCTTTTTTTTTGTTTTTCATTGTCTTCTACTGAAAAATCACTGCAAGGGTGGGGCAGTGGGAAATGATGATCAATTCTGCTGTCTCTTCTTTACAGTTTCCAGGAGTGACAGATTTTGGATACTGGTACATGACCACACCACTCTAGATGTGGATTTTAGTAGTTTCTTTTAACATTTGGATACAAGTTTGAGGACCTTTTTTTTTGAAGGAAAAAAAAAAGTAAAATAATTATATGTTACCTTAAATTATCCTCCTGCTACAGGGAGGTCCTCTAATATATTATCTAACTTGAAAAGCTTGTAAAACATGTAAACATAAGCCAGTGTAAGTACTATTTAATATCGGTGTATGTCTATTCAATAGAAGGTGTTAGTCTGTGCAGAGCATTGGGAAAGCAAAACGTATTTGATGGTTCTGTCTAGCAAATGATTGTTGCTACATCTTCTTTCTTTGGAGAGGTGCTGTGTCTGCCAGGGGGAGAGAATGGCCAAATATCACCTTGCTGTTATGTTGGAACTTAGATTCTTTACCCTTCTTTTCCCTCCTGCTTGCACCAGCTAAGCTGCTTATAAATGCCTCGTGATGTTTTCTAAACTGTGAATATGACTTCTCTAGTCCTATAGCATGAGCATCTTTCTTCAAGAGTAGCAACTGTAGGAAGAAATACCTGAAATGCTCTGATGCCTCTCTACAGCAAAGAAGCATCATGCTTAGATTTTCTGAGGTTCACCATATAATGTTTTCTGTCTCCACTTGTCATGCTACACTGTCAAGCTTCCTTCAGGAAAAGATGGTGGTTTTGTTCAAGGTGCCATAATTCACTTTTAAATGCTCAGGTTTCTTCTCCTGAGTCATCTTCTTTCTCTTGTCTCCTGAAGTGTTTATTCTTCAGTTTCCAATACTTCTCAGGATTTTTTAATTTTTTTTTGGGGGGGGGGGGGGATGTGTGTGTTCACTCTTTTGGTATTAGTTTGGTCCAGAATAAGCTTTGATTTACATCTAGTTTTGGCTGCCACCGACCAAAAGAAAAGGGGAAAACATATGCTAAGGACACTTTTTCTGGGGTGCCTTGAGATTGTCTTTTTTTGGGAAGTCATACCATCTTTCCACCAAGGTGGCATGTTCAGGAGCAGAGGACAGCAGAGTGAAGGATGTTAAATACATTCTTGCAGAATGAAGAAAGGATGTAAAGAGTGTGGTCATTTGGGAGGGAATGGAGACAGTACGATACTCATAGTTGTATGATCTGGCACTGTGAATAAGAAGCATGGTCCACCTGTGGGAATAGAAGCCTTTTTTCTTTTTCCCCCCCTCAAGGGAAAGACATTTCATGTGGACTTTTATGACTTTGCGTTGTAAACATACTAGTTATGTTTTATTCTGTCCATGAGCAAAACTGAAGTTAAAATTTTTGCTAGCAAGGAAGAACAAATCACGGTGGTCTCATGGTGAATTTGCTGTTCAATGATACTGGTAGTAAAGTGATGGTTCCCTCTTACCTCTGAATCATTAGCTAGATGGAGACTTTTTGGCAGCTTGAAGGTCTCTAGGAAATTTCAGGCTGAACTTTTGAAAGGAGACTTAATTTAAAATGAGATTAAGTTGAGAATAAGATGGTTGTTCCAGTGCATAGAGGATCTCAAATGAAAAGTTACAGGAAAAACCATATACCTGACCACCAGATGGTAAAGGGGACTTAGTCTGCAGGTTTTTTCCCCTTTATTCTTGCACTTTCTTTCAAGACTTTCATTGGTAAGTTCCTTTACGATCAAGATAACTGGAAAGCATTGTGATCTTCTTCACATCCTAGTATCATCATCATGCAGGGGGAAGTTTTCCATTGAATTTAATGTCTCAGTTAAGGAGGGACATTAAATTAAGCTGCCTATTGACAGCTTCATCTGGACAGTTGTGTTGAAGGTGAAGTATCCAGCAGATGAAAACTGTGGGAATTCCTGCATTCCTAATGGTTAATATACTAGGATTGACCCAGACAGATGTATGCAGGCTTCTTTGCTGAAAACCTACCCTAAGGGGCATACTTAGCGACACAAGAGAAAAAAGTAAAAGAAAATAGAATGAAAATTTCTCTTTTATTTATTACTTTGACGTTAGTTTTCTTCATTCTTTAACTGTCTTATTTTGATATATTGTGATGTATAGCACATTAACAGCATTGTTGGAGAAACAAACCACATGTAGCTTTTAGTTCTCAGCAGCTTAGCTTTCCCAGTTCAGATGTTGTGCAGACTGCACTTTTACTTGGAATCTAAGCGGGCATCTCACCAAGAGGCTTAGCACCTGCGAGAATGATGATGAAGGCAGAAATGAGCCTTTCCTTTTGCAGTGGAAGGGCCGATTTGGCAGAGCTCCTGAAAAGGGAAGTTCCCAGACTGTCTGTGGTTTGCATCTGAATAAGGAGGAGCTCAGCATTTGCCTTAGCCAGGGCACAGAAAGCTAACAGGTAACTGGAGAGTAGGAATTTATAAAGAGGGATGCCAGTATATAATGTGAAGAGAGTGAAGCTTTGTAATTATGTTTAATCTCAAAGTAATAAGATATATGTAATTATTTTTATATGTGACCTGGAGAGGCTTCTGGTTTATGTGTGTTGGTTTTTTGTTTGTTTGGTGGTATTTTTTTTAAGTCTACCTCTAAAGCAACAAAAGCAAACTTCAGGGTTTTTTTCTACCATAAGCAGAGTTTAAAACAGTCCTTTTATGCATTCAATTAAAATAATTGATTACTCCCTTTTTTCATTCTATTTATACTACAAAGTGGATCACAGGAGGTTTGAAATTGTGTATATAACTTAAAGTAGTCTGCTGTTCTGCAAGTGGTGAAAAAAGTAGATCTAGAAAAGCTTGATCAAACTATCTGAAATACTTTTATACTTTCTTATTCAGAGTATAAAATGGGGCTTTACCACTTGCAATCAAAAAAAACCCACCATGCCCTAGGGGGATTCTGCCAGATGGAATATGACAGAATAGGTTGGGAAGGATGTTGAGATGGTCAGGTATTAAGTAGTGCAGTAAGAAAATGCCTTGTAGCAAAATGAGAGTGACTTTGTTTTCCTTTCTCTCTAGGTTACACTGTTTGGGCTCATAATCTTATAGCAATCGCTCGTCTTCGTGGGTCTGACCTGAAAGTACTGGAAGTCACAGAAGAAAGCATTGATTTCGACCAAGGAGAACTAGCTGATCAGGATGTGGATCCAGTACACAATTTCATTGAGCAAGTATCTCTTGGATTGGGTCGACCTTGGCATGCCGTCATGGACATTGAGCTGCTCAGTGTCTTCACTGAGCCAACCCGTCACTTTTACAGAGAGATGCAGAGCTTCAGTGAAGGCATTTAGCTCCTTATTTACAATTCCTGTGGTTACATATGCAAGTAGGGTCCTATTATGTTTTTCGGTAGTGTGAATTAACCCCTTTTGTGCTGTGTTTAATCAGTATTAGCTATATAGAATTATATATGTGTATTCTACTTCTTGATCAAAGAACGTAGTCGGGTATTGGTTTAGAAGCTGAAAGTGGCAGTGTTTAGGGTTTTCACGGTTAATGGACTTGTCTACCAAACCTTAAGAGATACAGCCAAAGGCTGTCTGAGGTTGCCGGCTAACTTTACTTTAATTGAGTAACTGCATTTTGAATTATTTTGCTGTTATATTGGAGTCCTGTGCTTGGGAGCCAACTGTTTTTAATACCCATATCCATAGCCCAGTGGATTTCTGTGCTGTCATTGTGTGCTTAATCCAGTAGCATGCTACTTAATAGGCTTAAAGGACGAGAAGTCTATCCAGGGCTGTTCACTCTAAGACTCTTACCTTGTTTTATTTCATGTGCAGATTCTGAAGCATGACTTAACTCCATTCCTGGCCTTCCTTAGCTGTTAAGCGACAGTGTGAAACACTAGCGTTCAGGTACCTGCACTTACAGATTCACTCCATAAGCTGTAGTCTTTTGGATTCTTTGCAAACTCCTTCTTGTCTCTTCTCGTGTTCTGTCATCTTCCTTAAAAGTTAGCTTTGGGCCAAAGTTTAAAAGGAAAAAGCAAGAATGTGCACTCCGATGAGGTAAACACATAACAGTGAAGACTTCAACACAAAGGTCTACACCTGCAAACAAACATTAGTCGTGAAATCCCTAACAACCAAGTCACTGGATTTTCTCTGTCAGCGCCTGTGTCAGCTGCCAAAGAATAGATTAAAAACGAAGAAGTGCCCACATGCTGGCAGGGGCAGGCCAACTTTTGGCCAGCCAGATACTGCTAGATTGTAATATATAAGGTCGAATTTCGACCTGTGGTACACAGCTGTGCTGTGGCTCAGTCAGCAACCTCAGAACTCTTAACAAACATGCACCTGTTTCACTGTGAATAGTGAATGTAAAGGAAGGAAAGGAAACAAATACAAAGCTTGTTCTATCACAGGTATGAGCTGCTATGATGCATGAAGAACATTCCATGAAGTATGTTTTAAAATCTTGTTATATCTGAGAGGCTTTAGAAGCCGATTTAACTGTTTCAGGGCAACCGCGGTACAGACGTGGTCTCTGTGAGACTTCCACCTGACCCCAGTTTTAAGTGGTACGAATGTTGTGCATTTAATGTTTAAAGGACAGTCTGCAATAATAAAGTAAGTGGCCAACGTGGGTGCCCAGCAGTGCTGAGACCTGGCTGCTATATTGTAAGCTTTGGAAAACACAATTTATGCAACAGATGTCCAGATATGATTCTATTTATGGAAAAAGTTTATATGTGTTTTACAAATGGTTTTACCATCTTATATTAAAATGACCTTTTGACAGGTGTGCGCTGTTTTGTCTCCAGTGAGCACATACCATGCGGATTTTATATGTACATCAGTAGAGTGAATCCACTGGCACAGTGTGTGTATATGCCAGATGTGGTGAGATTTTATCTTATAAATGTGATCAGATTAAAAAAAAACTCCTGACAGAAAATGTAAGGAAACCAGCTGAATGTTTGAATTGATGACTGATGTTGTATGGTTTATGTTAAATGTTATATTCTTTTAATCAATGAATAAAGCATTAAAAATTGATCGCTGTATAAAATATTTTATTGTTGTCAGCATGAAGATTCTTAGAATTAAGACGCAACATCGTTCATAAGCTGTGTATAACTGGTAGCTCCCATTGTGTTTAGGTCAGCAGAAGAATCTAAAGTCATACAGTAAATTTTTTTAATTTGGCTGAATTTTGTCAACAATTTTTGAGGTGATAAAGGAAGGGGAAGGATGCTTTGCTAAAGATCAGACCAGTTAGCACAAACAGTATATCATTATATGACCTATTAGACTGATACAGTAAACTGTGGATTGTAGAAAATAGAAGACTATTTTTGAGAAATTACTGCATCCGTTGCAATTGCTTAAATCAAAATCTAATGTGCTCAAGAAAAATGTGTAGTACTTCCTTGGTGTCCCACTATTAAATAGATTATGATTACCTGCAATGCTTCAGTTTGACATTTTATCCGTACTCAGAGGACGCAGCTGTGCATTCTGAATGAAAACTGCAGATGTCTGGTCAGCTGTCGAAGAGCTGCTGTGCCCCGCAGTGGCTGACTGTGCTGTGAGACTTGTCAGAGTGGCTGTTCCATGTGTGCGTGCCAAGCACGGACCTCATCCGAGCTCCTGAACTTCATTTTACCATAGTCCAAACTGCTGCCAAGCTGTGAGAATTGCACTGCTTGTTGTTCAAGCAGTCTCCCAGATCTTCCAGATTTGGTAAGCAAGATCGTTTAGCAACATACTGAAGAGATGTTGTGGGTAATAAGGTAAATGCAGTTACAGCTTTTCATATTCCAGTAAAGTGAAATAATAGGGCTTGGTCTTGGTGTCTTTCAGGGCATGGCCTCAGGAGGGAGGTTTATGTAGCAGTTAAATCTGGTGATTGTTCAGCAGCATCTGAACATGAAGTTCAGTTGTAAAGGGCTCAATATTTCTGGCTTTTTCTGTGCAGCTTCCTGAAGCAAATGCTTCGTCTTCTCATTTAAACGGTTGCAGGATGGTAATTCTATCTCTGCAAGCTACTGCATTTTACAGTTAACTGCCTTACTAAACAGAGTGGGAAGTAACCCGTTTACCTTTCTGTTATATAAACAATTTTTTTCTCTGTTCAGTCTAACCTATTTCTGCTTTATTTTAATTAACTTGATTGTGAAAGATGAGCAGGAGAAGCAGCTCACTTGACTATGGTAGAGGGGCATGCTTCCCTTGTGTTCCAGGGAAGAAGTCAATGTACTTATATTGGCAAATATAGACAGTCCAGTAAAGCCAGGAATGTGTGGTGAAAGCCACACCTTGAGCAGTGTTGAAGTGCAGGTCTGATTGTTTTGTCTGCCTGTGTTTTCAGCAGTAGTGTGTATTAGTGATACCGGGACAAAGGGATTTGAGCTGAAGCAATCTGAAATCAAGTGTTGATGAACTAAGATGGTCCTAATGTGGAAAGTGCATATTGCATTACTTGCATTTGGAGTGGAACCTTACAAACTGTGAAATTACTTTCAGCTTGCATAATCCCAAATGGGATTTTACTTTTGTTGTTTTTCCTGGAGAGATGGCACTGTCAAGTTAGTCTTCTGTGTTCTAGATTTAGTTGTAGAAACTTGGGACACAAGCTGTCATCTAAAACTGGCTTGCTTTTTCTTTTGAGGGTGAGTGGAACATGGGCTTCCCCACGTGTACTTCTGTGTGACCCTTCTCACTTACACATACCTAAATGCATCTTACGGGATACTATCTACCTGCTTCCTATTGCATAAACGTGAGTTTGTTTCCAGATTTTGGGTAGACTTTGAGTAGAATTTTGGGCTGTTACTGGAGGGGAGAAGAAGTCTGAAATTATGCCATTCTCTCTGCAGGATGATCTAATTTGTGCTTGTCCTGCATTATCTTAGTCTAGCTATCTTTTGTTTTGCCTGCAGCTTCCACTACCATTGTGGGCAGAGTAGATTGTTTTGGTGGATGAAGAATTGTTTTTTCAGAGTTAACTTAGTTATAAGCTAGAACAAATATTTAACCCATGCAAAGAAAATACTGTGTTTTCTCAGAAAACTTGGGTACTTTCCTAAGTACTTTTTGGAGCCTTTCAGGTGATTTGGGGAAACAATAAAAAAGGGTTATGGTAGCGTTATCAGCCCAGGACTCTGCTGTCCCCTGGTTCTCTGTGCTGGGGTAAGTCTTGTAGTTGGCAGTTCTTGTTGTTCCTAGGGCTGATTACAAGGGTAAGGGTAAACCCCAGTAATTCCTTTTAGAATCCTGGTGCAGTCTTTCAGGCAAACTTAGAGCAACTAATTGGCTAACAATGATACCACAGCCAAATTAAACTAAGTAGTTATTTTAACATGCAGCATGTCTTCAAAATGTCTGTTGTCAGAATTTGTCATTGAATCGCTTGGGTACAAAGGCTTATCTAAATGCCCTTGAGGCCTAAACTAGAAGCAGAGAGGAGGATAAAGAAATTGCAGAAATGAGCCCTGGAAGAGTTCTGCAGCTGAAAGAAGCCAGTGTGGGAATAATGGCAGGAGCACTGAGCTGCAAAAGAAAAAGCTCCCTTGGCAGACTCGACCTAAGCAATTACAAGAAAAGTGGGCTGGAGGTTTTTTTAGCAGCTTCTAATTATGGGGTGTGGTGGCTGCATTTATACTAAAGGCTGAAACTGTGGTGTGTGTGTGCATGCAGAGAATGGGGACCGGTTGTTGAACTGCTGCTGTGAGGGGGGGCTTGCTAAAAACAGTTTGCTTCTTTATTTATCTCAAAGGGTCTCTTAGCAAATGACTGCATCGAGTCCTTACATTGTTTTCAGGCTGAAGCCAAATTGTCAGAGCAAAGAGCTTCTACCGAAATCTTTAGATTGTACAATGAACAGTAAAAACAGAGCTCGACTGTCCCCGTCGAGCATGGCCTTGGACAGCCAGTTCTCTGGCTGCAGGTAAGTGCACTGGGCCTGTTGTGACAGCCACCCCTGCAAAGGAAGCAGCAAGGAGGAACCTCACATGAAGGGGTGAGCAAGGTAACACACCAAACGCTTTCACAGACACAAACTTAATAATGCTGCAGTTTGCCATTCTTGTACTTTTGTCCTGACCAGCTTCCCAAACATTAGTGTTAAAATCTGAAGACTAACTGAATTCATGTTGAGACAGTAGAAAAAACCCTAATATTAGTTTGCTAGAGACATCAGTCTTCACAGGCAAGGGTTGAGTGATGCTGGAGCACTACTTAGCCCTGACTCCTCCTTCTCAGGTCCTAAAAACCTCCTGTACACATCTTCAATAAAACAAATACTTCACTCCAGCTTTTGAGGAATGATGGGAGAGTTGTTCAGCATTCTATTTCCCCTTCCCTCCCACTGTTGAGGTAGGACACCTGCTCTGACAGCTGAAAGATCACTTGCGAGGTCATTAACAAGACTGCAGGGGAGCATGATGGTGATTCCGCTTGAACTGACTTCTATTATACCATGTTACCAGTGACACTGCTTTCATTTCAAAGACTTTTATTAACTGTTTCTTTTCATGTCCTAGTCATAAAGCAACAATTATAACTTTTGGCATGCAGAGAGATTCCCTGTACAGCTCAACAAGGACAAAGCAGCTGGACTTTTACAATACAGTTCACATGATTAATTTTATACACCTCTGAAGAGATTACTCACGTTAGAAATACTTAATTTAAAATTACTATTGTACAGTGGAAATCACTTATTCACAGTATTCATAGTTACTCTTTATTTACAAAGTACTATCCTGAGAATTTTCTCTATTAAGCTTCAATTTGAGCAAAGTAGTTTATATATATCTAAGTAACAATGGTTACTTAACATAAGGGAAAAATGGCATTAGGAGAACAGAAACAGTTCAGCACATTCCCCAATGACTGTCAAGTTTCCTGCTGTGGTTCTGGTTGGTCTACAGCTGATGGATTTGACTGAGGTGGTTCAACTCTATTTTCAGGAGGAGGTGGTGGAGGCAAAAATCCAGGTCGTTGAGGTGGATAGTGAGGATATGGTCTCATTGGAAATGGATTTCTTACTGTGAGAGAATCAGAGTAGTCCAGTTAATCACAACAGTAAACACACACCTGCTCCTCTTGCCGCATGTCTTATTGCTCAGTTAGGCCTACCTCGATAGTCACGTTAGGCTCTGAAGAGACTGAGGTGCCAGGAAGGAGGAGGGCCACACAATCACTTTTAGCTACAGAGACTCAGCAGCAGTCACTGCCTGCTAACCAGCGGCTGCTGCTGCTGCTGCTGCTGCCAGCATCCCCTTCAGCCTGTGGCAGCCCCTTGGCCACCACACCTTACAGATACTTTGGAAGATAAATGGCTTAGTTCTTCATCAATTACTCAGAGAACAGCAGGAGGCAGAAGGAAGCCCTGTAGCCTGATACTTACCTTGCTCCACTAATGCAAACGCTAAGGAAAAAGTTGTTTTGGGTATGTCCCTTTGCATGGACACTAGCACACCTCAAAACTAGAGGTCAAAACTTTAAGATACAACTTCATAGGTGGAATAGGATTAAAGTAACCAGCTACTTCCTTTCCTACACCAAAAAAAGAATCCTTTAAATGCTGCACAGTATGTATAGCTGCATTTTTCAGCCAAAGCAAGTATTTGTAAAAACATCAAGACTGAGCTGTTGTGAAAAAGGAAGTGTACAACACCATGAACCTTAATCAGAAAAGATGTTCCCCATTAGCTGAATCAAAAAGTCATATGTGCAAATAGAGTTCTACATGGTCACCCAGTGTAGTAACTCACTACCTGCACAAAGCACTCATGTTCATCAACTTGAAGTAAATGCTTACAAAAGCCACATACTTGGCATTGGAGGGCGTGGAGGCCCGAAGTCTCGTACTGGAAAACAGTCCCGTGGCCTGTACATGCCAGCAGGAGGAGGGGGAGGAAAAGGAGGTCCTCGTCTCATGAAAGGTACTGGCGGTGCTCTGGGATCCACAGGCATCAATGGAGGTCTGACTGGAGGGAAAGGTGGGGGCACAAACCCTGAACTGACAGCTTCACTTTCAGGTGCCAGCGACTGATCAGGGAGTGAGTTCTGCAACACAATGAAACCAGGGAAGTTAGCTCAGGGAAGGTGAACAACCCCAATCCCACCAGGCCACTGCCATGGAGGCTGGGGCAATAGCTCAGAGCTAGTTCCAACTCTGCCTTAATTGCAGCATAATCCTGAGCAAGGCTATCTAAGCACACTGACCATCAGCTTGACCACAGTTTCATCTTTCGGGCTACAATTCATTTTCAATAGGAATCATATTAGTAATACATCAAAGTTAATTCACGGGTCAGTAAGTATTGTGATAAAAGTATACACATAATTTTATAATTTGCACTGCAGGACGCAACATAACATGACCAATGGAATAGAGACAAATGTTTGTAAATATTTTGCAGAAAATTAAAGTGTCTTTTAATCAAGCTTCTCTTTAGGTACTTACGCTAAGGTTAGAGTGATCCTTCATCCCATCTCCACTTGGCTCTGTTCGGGGACTGTGTTCTGAAGATGTTTGTCCATCTGTACACAAAAGTTAAATATGTTATTCAGTGCTGACCTTTCTCTCCAACACTGATTTCAGCATTTTTTTCTGAAATCAGGATATACAGACAACAAAAATATTGCTGTACCAAGCAACTGCTCTGCAGGCAGACTCAAAGACAACTGAGGAACACCAAGTTCTGCCTGAGTATTTTCTCCAACTCATGTACAAGTTGCAGCTTTTACCAAAGTTTATGTCCAAATAAAATTTTTTTTTGAAATTACAAGTGCCTTCCCCTAGCAGTACATCTTAACATTACTGTCACATCCTACTTCCCCTGTTTCTCTTGTACTAATAATTTTTTTCTTTTGTAAGTCCCACTCTGGGAATGGATGCACTATGATATGCTCTTGGCATAGAGCTCAACATCAGTCCTATTAAAGCCTGACAAAAAACAATTCCCTTCTTGGCTGCCAAGTATCAAGGAGACTTTCAGAACTACATCAGTTTTGGATGAGCACTCAAAAATAATAATAATAATTATCATCCTCTCATTTGCTGTACTCGCTTTATAACTTGAGATAAATAGGAACTTCAGTGTTTTTACTTTCATACTTCTCCAAGAACAAGTACTTTCAGTAACAACTGGAGAAAATTATTTATGGGAATTGTCAGAGAACAGAACCTGACTGGATATAAATATACTAAATATATACACTAAATGCACTTTCTTAAAAAAAAACCCAACCAAAAACCCAAAAACTCCCCAACCAAACAACACCCCAAGCCTAAGATTTGAAAAATACTGCTTTCTTACAGTTTGGCCTGAATAGAGATGATTGTACTAAAAAACTAAAAACCAAAACAATACTTCTAACTAGTGACAGAATTTTCATGTACATGTTGTATTGCTACTCTTTAAAAGCAAACAAAGCTCTTTTCTCAACGAAGAGATAGATCTTTTCAAAAAATCTAAATTACTTGTCATTTCAAGTAGAACCTGCCTTTGTTGATGATATTGTTTCTTAATGCTATGAAACATTTCAACTCCTTATGTCACACAGAGAATATTCATGCTTTGACACTTAAGTTGCATAACACTTTCCATTTTAAGTCCTTGTGAAGTTGCTCACAAACTCTTTAACAAAGAGTCAACCTTTAACTCTTCTTTCTGTCAAGTAGTTTCTGCTCCAGGTACCTCCTCAAGTGGAAAGTTTTTAGAATACATCACTTAAAAATGTAATTAATTGTTGCTTGGCAGCAACTGAAAAAAGGGGTAAAAATGGATACAATAAGTAAATGCAAAGACAGTGCATCTCTCCTGTCCTTCAGTCAGCATCCAGGTGCTAGAAGAAAGAACCCAGTGCAACACAAAGTATTAGAAACCAGAAGTGAAACATATGAGGGAAGGTGAGTAGCTGTACAGGGACAGAATGGTCTTCTAGTACAGAACAACTCATTGTAAAACCTAAACTTTCAACCTGAAACTAAATTCAGCATTCCCAGTTCTCACACTGACACCCAGTAATAAAGGTTCTCTCCCCTATTGCCAGAAATGGTGAGCAAAGATGGTAACTAGTTCACTACTAATTGTATCAGTTAACTGAGTACTGGGTGGTGAAGTTTCTGTTCCGAGTTTAATGGCTTCACCTCGCTGACAAATCAGACATGTGACTTACCAGGCATTACGTAACAGTGGAAACTGCTTAATAAGTTTTAAGCTCTTAAACTGTTTCAGTCACCAAAACTTTGCAACTGGCAGTTGCTAAGTGTGACAAAGTAGAATGCACATAACTGGCCAATTCAAAACCAGTGGTTCAAAACCTTGGTCAGTGAAAGGTGTGATTAAGTTGAGGGCAACTGTGCTGTGAACTACAAAAAGCTGCCAGTATGGACAACAGTTTGAAGGAAGAGGCCTCAGGACCTTCTACTTTCATGCACCAAGCCAGTGGATACTTGAAAAATTTGCTGTTTTTCTTTCACTCTTAGTGATTTTAACTCTTAACTTTACCAAATGTGCCATGGAATGCAAGTACAGGTTGGTGATATTTAATGCTGAGGTGAGCCTCATGGGAGGGGCCAAAACAGACTCAAGGCCAATCCTGAGTGGTTAACATACAGAACAGTGAAGGTGGACCAAAAAAATACCTCATGACTACCCTTTACAGAATCCCACCCACCTGACAGCAAGGAGGGCTACTGGCAATAGGGAAAGACTGCATTGAGGCTGGCAGTCCTTACACAAGGGAACTGCAGGTCAGTGGTAGCTATAAAGTCCTCTTGCCATGGCTTACACACATAGTCAGCTTACACTGAGATTCTCAATGTGACAGCATTGCAGAAGCAATTCCCACCTGTTTTATCAAAAGACTGCATACTGTAAGTTCTAAGCTCTGCTGGTCCAGAAAGTCTTCCAGTATTTGGAGGATTAGGGAAGAATCTTTCTTGTCTTCGAGGAGGAAGAACTGGGTCAGCGTAAGGCTCACCTATCATTGAAAAAAAATCATGGAACAGGTCAGTAAAGACTTATTTCTCCTATTCCATACAATTTTAGACCACCAAAATTCTCTTGTGTCTATTAAGCAAAGTGAGCAAAAGAATGTTTAATAACCTAAACACAGGAATCCCACCAAGTACATACAACAGCTTATGTTTCTAAGGAGCTGCAAAAGAGAGTTTGTTCATTTTTGGTTTAACATACAGCAGAATTTTCAAAGTTATGACTGCTTACTTTATAAACAGTGGGGCCTTGAAACAAAGGTTCAGCATAGCAGAGGTCAAAGACAAAATAAAATACTTTGTTTTAAGCCATTCTTCAGTAAGAATGCTGTTTTCCATTATGTTTTGCTGTGCAGTGTTTCCACCAACTTGCTGGCATCAGATCTATTAATCAATCATGCAGGTACAAAACAAACTGTATCAGTGAGATCCAAGTGCAAAGATGGGCTAAGAACACAGCTCAGGTCAAGGAAACAAGATTACCTCTCTGCAGTATCCTGTCAACAGATCAGATCTGGCAAATGAGAAACTCCACCCTGAGCAGACTGAGTTTTATCATCAGGCTTTCACACAGATGTGTAGCAACTACAATATTGCTTGCTAATTCCAGTAATTGAGGTACTTTAATCTCTGTACCTTCCTTAAATTTTTATTTTCTCTAAACTGATAACATTTTTGCTTTTTTATTACACGTATACAGGAAGGTTGTTTCACTTGAGAAACATCAGTAGAATAATCTTTGACTCGTCTCTGCCTTCCCTGAGTGGTAAAGTGCAATACAGATGTTTAGCTGAAGAAGTAAGTGTGAAGACTGCTTTTGTTGCTATTAATCATCACAGAGACAGTATCAACATATGTGCCAGACAGGATGACTGTACTATGGTACTCCTGCACTATTAATTTTTTTTTTTTAAAAACCATTATTTTTCAACATTACCTATTTATTTATTTAGATAAATTAAAACTTTTTCCTTCTCAGATCTCTTTATTAACTATTCAGCCCAGAGAGGTCTTTTGATGCACTGAACAAACTTCCAGTAAACTGATGAAACCAAGAGTTCATTGTACCCTGCTAACACCAATATATGTTTAAAAGATAGCACAGGACAAGTGCAAGTGAACTGCACTGTTGAAAAAACAGAAAAAAACCCACTATTAAAAAACTCTTCCAGTGCAGTTGCATGTGCAGGTCCAAGAAAATATTTCATATTTTAAAGCAAAAATACTTACATATATATACTGCAAGTCAGTAACTCCATTTTTCCATGGATACGGTAACTAAGCAGTTTTATACCTGGTGGAGGCAGAATTATCCTGCGTTCTCTGTCCCAAGGAGGAGACAAGGATCCAGTATCTGATGGTGGCCTGTGGGGATCAGTTAATCTATCAGAACTCAGCTCTCCTCTTTCGCTACCAGCGTCATACATGGCAGGTGGCCCTCTGGATCCTAATCAAAGAAATCAGACAGTTATTTACCCAGGTATTTTGAATCCTCTGTTATGGCTTGCTTCATTAAGTCTGAAAATAGTAAAATAAATCATGGAATGCAAACACTGTCAAGATATGAGAGGTGCATGGCTCCACAGGACTCTCCAGCTGTTTGCTGATGATCAGATATGTCTACTAGAAGGGTTTAAAAGTTTGCAATGAAAAAGTCTGAGTTCAGTAAGAGCACAATCTAGAGGACCTGCAATGCTTTTTCAAAGGCTAGTAATTTTACAAGTTTCAGTTCAGTCAGATCGACAATCAGTACCCTCACAATAAATCTTCTTCTCAGTGATAAAAACCTGCTGCTTATCAAACTAAAAATTAGCACATTCAGAGTTAGTACCAGTATAGTAAAACACCCACACTACATTCAACAGTCTTCTAGTTCTAAATCTTTATGCGAGGAAAAAAAAAAAAAAAAAAGAAAAAAAAAAAGATAAGACCAGGTCAACACATAACCAAGTGCAATAAAAACTGTGAAAATGAGTGATTTCAAATTGCAAGCTTCCTTTCAAATAGACTGGGTCTGAAAAAAATGACATTTGAATGAATTCTGGTATTATTCTCTAATTCTCCATGCTAAAATTCAACCTACAGTTTGAAGCCATTGTGTGTCTCGTGCACTGAAGTGAGTACTGTAACTGCTCTGTAGCTGGCATTAAACACATAATTTGTTTAAACTGCCCAAGTTACATTAATGCTTCATTGTGAACTGGGCAGCAGTTACACCTTTGCATAGTCTCTTTCCTTGTTGCATCCTGAAATACAGTATTTACTATTCCTCATGAACAACAGCTGAACCACAATTAAGATACACTGGACAGTTTCATTATGCACTATCTATACAAATACATAATTTTGCTTGTGTGTGGTATAGGTAGTGTTGAACATTCATTCTCAAGCTTTTCTGACTTAAGAAATGAATCTACTTTCATATGGACCTGGACATGCTTTTTACAAAGAACTACAGTAAATAGTCCATTCCAGTCTTTCAAAAATCAGTACTGATTACTGAAATCCTTACAGAAGAAGAGACATTTGGACATATTTCCCACTAATTAAGTACAGGCTTCAACGGGTGTAATGGTAGTAGGAAATTAAATAGCAGCTTCTTTATTACCTGTAACAGATGTTGAACTCCACTCTGGCATTTATCTACCCTGTTTCCATCAACATCAAAAATATGAACAAACAGGGTTTTTCTTCCCTTACAACCCATGACACCCAGCTTACTTTCACCTACTCCTCAATCTCTGAAATGTACTCCTTATACAGGACCTTCCTGGTCCCATCTACCACTAGGGAAGAAACGCTTTCCATGTAAGATGACTGCCTCAAATTAAGAACAAAGGGAAGGGAGACAATTTCCTCAATCAATAACTTTCTAGCATCACTACCCCCAATAAAACTGCCTCACGTTTTTGACAACAGTCTCTGACTGTATACCAGTGAGATGACATTGGCAGTATTCTTTCTACAGAAAACTAATCAACTCCTGTTTACTTTAAAATCATGTTTATTTCAGCAGAACCCCATTTGTCCAAAGATGACTGATTAACTTTGACTTTTTACTTTTCTTAACTTATGCTTCTGAAGTGAATCCACTGACCAACCCTCTAGTAACAAAGAGATTTTCTACTGTAGACATTAAAACAGCTTTAGAAGCAAGTTGAAAAACAGGAAGAGTTTGTCCAATTAATTGTTTACGTTGAGTTGGTTGTTTTAATACTTTTTGTGACCAGCAAGAGGAAAAGGTGTGAGAGGTTTAAAGGAGAGGAGAGAGAAACCAGAATAGATAAATTTTCAAGTTTAAGAATTGTACCTCTTCCTCCTCCTCCACCTGGAAGCATAGGTGAAAGCCTTAAAGGACCCTCCAATAAAGTTGGAGGGGAAAGAAAAGCTCTTGTTTCAGATGAAGGCCGGCCCATTGGTGAGGGTCCATATGGGGAATGCTCTGGAACAGTTAAAACAAAATACTCAAGTTCACAATACTTAGTTTAGCAAACTGTATAAATAACTTCTCAAGTGAAGTTAAAAACTAAATTGTGTAAGTGAAATGAAAATTGTGCTCTAATTACCAAGTGTAACATATTCTCAAGTCTACTCCCATCAAAACTACAAATGCTCTTAAGTTTCAACAAAATACTTGATATAATCTAGAATCACTTCTGGCCCTGTTATATTTAAAATGACTAGTATTTGTGTATACACATGGCCAAGATAGTTTCCAAACAATTATATAGTATGGTCTTGGGAAACAAAACCATAAACCAAAACAATTAGGATCTATTTTACAATTAATACTGTACCTCTGCCAAATGGTCTAACTGGAACATCAAGAGCATAAGGATCTTTTTCTAAAAGTTCAAGTTTAAATTCTGCTTCAGTTAATCTGCAAATAAACAACAAATAAGTAGTAAATGACCAAAAAGTACAAAAGCTTCACCAGACTGCACTGTTTACTGCTAGGCTTTCTACTTAACTGACTAACAAATCAAGGTATTTTATTCTCTAAATAAAAAGAAAAAAGACAAGGGATGTCAGAGAACTCTGAACATAAAAACACCTGAAAGTATTTCTCTATGCTGCTGTATTTAAACTGTAATTCAGAAGTTGAAGTGGTATGTTAGATGTCACATTCCTAGTATGACATCACTCTAATTGCATTCCAAATATTAGTTAACGTCACACCTAGAGGTTCCTCTCAACTACCACCACTTGATGTGTTACCCCAGTACTAACTTCTGAGATAAGCTGTAAAATCACTAGGTAACCCTAACAACTTGTTGATACTTACTTCTTTGAAACAAACAAATGAAAGATAAACCCTCAAAACATTTGCGTTCTACTACTACATTCTGCTTCCTCCCTGAAATATTTCAATACTTCACATATTTCATAAGTTCTTACTTTCCTGCATGTCATAATTACAGGAAAGCTCAAATACCCCTGTCTTTCAGAACCTGAATGGAACACTCTGATCTCTCTGCCCTGTCTGGGCCTCAATTCATTAACACAGGTCTAGAAAACATCAAATTGCACAAATCCAAAACATGCTCACATGCCAAATTTCATTTTTTTTAGAAGTAATCAGAATTGCACTTACTTTTGCCTGTTATGTGCATTTTCTTTTTTTATATCGTTGAGGTGTCTTTCAGCTGCTCGGGCTGTCAGCTTTGGGGAAGGACAAAAATCAGATGCTTAGATACTGCTATTTCCTGATCAAAACGTGACACTATTCAAGACATTCTATGTGACGTGCATGGACTGTATTTTCACACGATATGACTAATGTATGGAGCCTCATGTACATCAGCAAATGACATTACAAACTCTACAACCCAAATTTCTGAGGAATGATAAGGCTTTCCTATAGGTTCTTAAAACTGAACTCAGAAATTAAATTCTCTGGCTGTAGCTGCTTTGAAGCACCTACAGAAGATCTGAAGTCTCAAGTTCTATGTAAGATAACTCCAGAATTATGACCACAAAGCACCACAGCTTTTAGCAGGATTTTATCTCACATGGGTCATTTTGTGAAACTAAAGAATGTATTATTAGTCAGGAGATATTTTAAAGTTTCCTGTTTGCAAAAATAAAGGTAAAAATGGATTTTGCAGAAACACTCTTAGGAAGCTGTCAATGGAACATACTGTTCTCACAGGACATAATGTCTTCTATTAGTAGACAAAAGAAGTGAAATACATCCAGGGAAATATCAAAATGGCATTGAAACAAGGCCAAAAGCTTTTATTATTAGCAAAATGTCACACATTTGTTATATGCTGTCCTGTTCTTCCAGCAGATTTACTGCTATAACAAATAATATTAAATTGTCATTCTAATGTGTTCATAGGTATCTGGCTTAATTATTCTAACTATTTTATATAACAGAAGTATTTTTAACTCACTTTTGTGTATTTCTGCAATAAATCCATACGTTTAAAAGTGATAGTTTAGAGATAATTGTGATTATCTGGTTTCAGTAAGAAAAAAAATGATAAAGAAAGCTATTCAAATAATGAAAAATGAAGAAGCACAAAGTTCAGAAAATTCAGTATTTGGAACTTACCCAATTATCATGAGCTTTTTTCTCATGGGAAGTAATCTGTGAAAGACAGATTAATTATTCATCTAAAAAAGGAAACTTAAGATTATATGCTCTTATTCATAAAATTACACATGTGGATAATTTATAATGAGACACCTAAACTTCAAATTTAACTTTTTAATAGTTATCTGGTGATCTCTGCTATGAAATCATGTCAGTCCAAACCAGATGACATTAAGAGAGAGGAGGAGGCAAAAAAAAACACCCAACAAAACCAGGCCAAATACAATATCACAACCTAATGGCAAGTGGTATTTCAGTCGCAATGACATCCCTCCTACTTGGCATAGATAGTAATACAAAGCACATACCTGATTCTCATAAGAACGAATGGTTCTTTCTAGCTCTTCTTCAAGATCTTTTGCTCGCTCTCTGTAACAAAATGAGGATTTATGACATTGTAATAAAATGTGCAGAAAATTAACTTCAAATACAGTAAACACAATGATAGTCACAAGGTATAATTAAGATTTTTTTTTCTATACAAAAGACAGTATTGTCACTTAGTGCCAGCAGATACCTAAAAATATAGAAGCAGCAGAAATTCTAGGCCCTAGATTAGTGCAAACAGGAATTTAAACACAAGAACAAAACCAAAAAATATCTTGCGACTTTTCAGCAGTTTGTGATGTTTCCAATATAATGGATATCCTTTCACGTATCTCCTACCAGCCAAGCCTCACCCAGTTCAGCACAGGTTCCAGTGTGGCTGGAGAACCAGGTTGTCACAGGTTACCACAGTCAGTCCTCAGGGACAGTCACTTGCACTGAAGTTATTTTAAGGCCACAGACAGCATGACGCCACCTTTGCTGCCAGCTGCCCTGTGCAGCCCTGTCTAGGTTCTACACTCTCTCAGGAGCTGGGCCAAAGACACATGCATTGCTTAGTTGTACTCCATTTGCATTATTAGTATCTCTTTAAAATTAAGATGCCTATAAAGGTCATGTCTTGAGTAAAGGGTGAGTTCTGTCCTCCTGTACGAATACTAGAGAATGTCCACATGAACTTTACAGTTTAGAGAAATAATTAATCTAATTAACTCTTCAGGAAGTGTTGTTGATCATTATTGTTTAGTTAGAGCTAATCCCATAAAAATTGAAGTAAGACGGCAAATATACAATACATCTTGAAAAGTTATGCCATAGTTTAAGAAAATGCAGAAAGAAACCAGAGGTACACGGTTGGTGTAACACAAAACAAAGCAAAGCCGTTAAAAAAAATGACTACAGAAAATATTACCCCATCACGCTATTTTAATAAAGAATTTCTAAGCAAGACTACTATTTGACAAGCTTTGAGATACAGAGATAGAACTGCATTTATTTCACAACGTTCTCTTCAAAATTTTATCTCTGTTAACTAAAGGGGATTAGATTAGAAACCCACTTCTACCACAGCATTAAACATGTTCATGCAATTAGCATTCTAATGGAAGAGAAGTTCTAGTAATCCTCAATACCCAAACATTTAAACAAAGCAAAAAAACCCTCTTAAGTCTGTATTATTACACACAAACTAGCATGTAACACCCCTGTACATCTCCAAAGAAACCAGAAGAAAACACAGTTGCTTATGCTGGTGTTTTTATTCATTCTCTATTGCTCTTTCTTCACTTTGGAACTAGTGATTACAGCAACTAAAATCTGCAATTACCTGTAGCTGTTTAATTCTTCAGCAGCATGATTAATTTTTTCATCTACTTTAGAAAGCTTTTCTTCCTTCTGTAGACGTTCTCTCTCTTCTACTGTCAGCTTCCTTTAAAAAAAATTCAAAAACAACTGTTAATTGTGTTTCAAGTCAACAATTTTGAAAGCAGCCACAAATCAAAACAAACTCAAACCCAAACTATGCTAACAGTCAACAATTTGTTCTGGTCCTTTCTAAAAATAATTTTCTGGAGGAAAAAAAGGTTGTTTCTAGCTGTTAAAAAAAAAATAGTCTTTCCACGTCCCTCTTTTTTAATCCCTTATTGGGCACTACAGAAGAGAAAACCCATACTTAAGGCCACAGATTATGGACAAGGTAATTTGGAAGGACACACAGATGCTACTTGTGCACACAGCCCTGAATGGATAAACTGGTCATTTTCCCACAAACAGCATTCTTAGCAATCAAGCTGTCTAAATCACGGACCTTGTGAACATGATTTAAACTTTTCTACTCAGTCTTCATTTCCTACTTCTCTATTTCCCCTGTTTGAACAGACCCTTTTTCACGCTAGTAGCCTCTTTTGTGCTGCTATCTTACCACACCAGCTTCTCCCCACTCCCTTTTGGCTTTTCTAAAATTCTTTGGTAAGCATACATTTTATGAGCTTTACTGAGGTATTTTTAAATATCATCCATACAGTCTGCAACCATATTTCCTTTCTGTTTATCATATCTTCTTTTCAATAGGTTCCTTCCCACTCCCCCCCTGGACTTTTTAAAAAATCAAATGTTAATGGAGTGGTTTTCTAGGATTTGGTGCATCTACAAAGATGCTAAATATCTACAGAAATATATATACCTCCAAGCAGATTACTGAAAATAATACTTTACAAAGGTCCTGCATACTGTTCAATACAAGATCTAGTCTTGCACTGATTCTCTTGATGCCTTCAAAGATTATGACTTCTCTTTGAAGAAATACTTTCTGGCTACTAAAACCGTAATTTGACCACCACACCCTACAATGATGCACCCTGCTCCCACTCTGCCCAATACGCACACGCTTCTGAAGGTTACTACATGCCCTGGACGAATCCACTTTTATTTCTGGTCCTAAACATACTTCTGATATCATCCTGACTGTGAGGCAGATAGTACAGCACTGAGATTTTGTTTTGCTTGGTGAGGAAAGCCTGATGCCCAGGGGTTCTATGTTGCTTACTGACAAGAGCTTGGCCTATGTTTTCACTCTTAGTTTTATATATATAATCACTCCTGACATTACTACACTACTACCTCTCTTTACTGTGTAAAACATACCTTAAAGTACCTACTGATTTTCTTTCATCAACTCTGTATTACATAATGCAATAATTAAAAAAAAAAATTTAAAAATCAAGCTTTCTTACTTTACTTGCCTTATTTCATAGATTAAAAAATCTGTCACTTCTTTGTTTCTGCACTAGCTTATGGAAAAGTCCTAAAATAATATGCCACTATTTCAAGGAAACAATTTCTATAAAATTACTGTGATCACAAATGTACATGAAGGTGTAAGAAACTGTGTCTTCTCAATTCAGAAAATTTTGTGAAGCAGTATTCAAACTTTCAATAATTGTTAGTCCCCGAAATCAAAGAGTTACATTCAAATGAAACAGTAAGCTTTGAATATAAAAAGAGGAACTGGCACCTGTGTAGTTTCATTTCGTTTTCTTGATAAAGCTCAGTCATTACTTTAAGTTTCTGCTGAAGCTTTTGAACTTCACTTTCAAAACATTCATTTTCAGACTGCAAGGAAGCTTGTTGACTTTGAAGGTTTTCTATGCGTTCTGTCAAATTTAGAGACATATAATTACATTGGGATAACACCTTTGCAATATATTAGTGTACAAAAAGTCTGTAAAAACCTTTGATCCTATGTTAATATCATAATAATGTTAATATATTTCAATATATTATACAGAATGAGCAGCTACACTCTCTACCTGCCATCAAGTGCAGCTCTGTGTGTGATCTCTTTGCTCCAGACTGTACAACTTCTCCGAAAACAATGCAGTTTTGTAATTCACAATACAAATTTTGATTTAGGGCTCTTATTATTGTAATTATTTGACTAAAGAAGTAGAATGGGTACCATCATACACTCTTGCAGATTTACTCACAAAAGGTCTTCCTGAATGGTCTGAAGATATAAGAGATTTGTCAAGCAACCCTTACCTTTCCAAATTCAGTCATGTTTCTTTTCCTCTATACTATTCCTGTGCCTCTTTTTAACAAAGCTTCAAATTTGAATACCTTTACAGGACAGAGCTACAATCAATTTAGAAAACACACTAGCACAAGGAGTATGTTTAGAGGACTATCAGAAACTGAAAAATACAGTCTTTCAGAGCATTTCATCACCCAAATAAGGTGCAATACATTCAAATGTCATGGCTGCTCTGCTGGTTAGAATTATGAAAGCAATAGCTAATTACAGGTTTTATTTTGAATTAAAGTGGCAGAGTTTTCATTTCATAAGGTTTAATTCAGTATGTTCTACATAACAAAGGAAAAAAACAGAGCAAGATGCTTTTAAGTTCAATTCTCCAAATGCAATATCTTGTATTTTAAGAAGTATTGAGCTTGAACCTTTTACAAACTAACTACAATTAAGCTACCGTTTTAATGGATGGTTTTAAAATTTAGATTATAACTCCATTGTTTCATGTTCAGAAATCATGTAAAGGAGGCATTATATTTTTACTAACAACACCTTGCCGATGTATTTTAAGATTCTATAACTTAATAGCTACAGAATATTTCAACAAATAATACAACAAAATGTGCAACTTCTATTGCTTCACCTCTATGCAACTTTAACAGGAATTTAAAAAATCAAGTAGTTATGAATGCAAACTTAATTCAGATTTTACTGAAATTAATACAGCCTGTAATACCATTTTACAAAAGCATCTTATTAATCTCAAAGGTAAAACTTTTAATTACCTGTAAGTTCTCCTTTAGCTTTATTTTCATCAGACAGTTTTGAATACATTTGATCTCTTTCTGCTTCCATGGTCTTTAAACAAGCATTTAACTACAATCAAAATTCAAAAAAAGAGAGCATTTTAAGATCATTAGAAATTGTTTGCATGCAAAAATATCTAATTAAAACATTAAAAGATGCTGAACTCTGATACTGATATTACCATAATTGCATATATCCCCTCTAGGTTCCCTCCCTTACATTCACAAGTTTCTTAAAATCACATACCTTTGCAGCATAGATCAATTTTTTTACAGTTCGTTTTTGCTCATCATCTGATTGAAGAAACAGAACAACATGTCACATAAGAAGCACAACAACGTTTGTGACAAGAGCTTCCTGCTATTTATTTTGTTTTTATACAAAAGCCATCCCAACGTACCATGCTAGCCACAGCATACTTTGGGATAAAGGAGAAAAAAAAGCAGGGGGTGGGAAGATGTGCCTGTATTGTAGCGCTTTGTTTGCCAATTGATCATGACAAACATTCCTCGTGTTAAAAGTGAGATCCTAGATACACACTGTAAGTTTTACAGGGATGTGCCCTATGGTACAATAAGCACCAGCAAGAAACAGGAGGAAGAAGGGCTCTTCTGTGCTGCTGTTTAAGGGGACCCACACCTACACTCATCCAATTCCAATGCTACCACACTGCCTGCCACAACATCCATGTAAGGACAAGGAAGCGGAAATCGGGGTCTAAGGACCCACAGTGCTGGGAGAAGCTTGAAGAAGAAATGAAAGCAAGGTTTCCACCTAAAAATGGCAGTCACCACTTAGTACTCACACAGGCTAGTCTTTCTGCAAGAGACTGAACTGAGTGTTTACACTGCTCTGTGACAGCATGTATGCCATACACTGCTAAAGAGGTTGTTATTCCAGAGGTGTCTAAGCATCAGTTAACTATCTAACGAATAACATTGGGTGAGATTTCAATATACAACTTCCAAAAGGCTAATATTTCAGCTTTTCTGCAAGTTTGTTGGTTCTGTATTTCTAACACATCTATTAAAGTTGGGAAGCTACACAAACCATACCTAAGTGCTCTCCATTCTCTGTTTCACCCTTTATATCTGTGTCCCAGTGATTATCTTCAGTGTCATCATCTTCTCTTATTGCTGAACTCCAGTCTTTCATGTTCAGTATATATTGTGTAAGTGACTAAGAAAAAGCCCACAAAAAAACCACAAACAATAAAACAAATACAAGCAATGAAATGTAGTTACCATTACAATTACTTCTCAGGATTTCCGTCCTTTACTTGGTTCCTTTAGCAGATTAAGTGAGCCCCATATACAGGATTCTTCTAAATGTCTGACACTATATTTTCTATCAAAACATGTATCTGCAGGTCAACAGGCATGTCCTTGTGAAGAATTTTCAGGTAGCCAAGCATGCATACTTTTAGCAGGGCTTGTCTATGTAAGGTATATAACCATAACAATACACACCCCATCCAATTCTCACGCTCTAAATTGAAAAATATACTCAAGAAAAAAACAAGCAAACATAAAACCAAAAAACCAACTCCACCAGAATTGAAAGAGTTTTTCCTTATCTGTCATGCTGGCTTTCCAGGCTACCAGGCTGCTCCATTGTGCTGCTAAGCAACCTTTTTTTGCTTAGCAGAAAACAAGACCTTAGAGAATGGAGACCGCAAACAAAAGCCCAAAACAGCTTAATGCACACTATGACAAGGAGACGTTGTCAGGCTTTCTTGGAGCTCAATAACTCAGTGATTAGCATCAGTCTGAATAATTTGATTCAATGCTAAATGTGGTAATTTACCTTGATTTGACTCTCTTTATTTTTCAAAGCCTCTTCTACATCTGCTTTAGATGATTCAAACATCTTTGTTTGTTCATTGAGTTCACTAAATCGTTCACCCCATCCTTCAGCTTCTTGTAAAAGCTAAAAAGGGAAATACCAGATTATTGTGATTGTCTACCACTAACATGAATCATGGATGAATAGTACTGAGCCTGTTACATGTATTATCTATACATAAACAGAATTTAAACCTCTCACTCATCAGTAAGAATTAACAGAGATACACTACAAGACAGTCAAAAAGTTGAAATTAAGACTTCTATATTATCGTTCAGTTGCTTTAGCTGCTACAGCTATCCATTGTAATTAGTCATTAGGATATTTTTAAACATTTATAATATAGAGATACAATCCATTCAGTTTAAAAACCTTGGTGTGACATCGCAATGAATACAAAATAGTGGTAATTTCTGTAACAGCTACATACACTGGGGAATGGACAGAGAACACTCCTACCCTGATGTGCCTACACTTCTTAAATGGTGCCCTTGTCTTTTCAACTTAGAAGAGGTCAGCAAAGAGAAAACTGGGAGCTGTTCAGACATATTTAAATCCACGTGACTTGCAAAACGGTATTATTTCTCCAATTTTTCTTCATATCTCTTAAAGTAATTTTAAAATTTTGTTCTAAAAAAGCTTCCCTGTTAATGAAAGTCACAGCAACTGTATGTAATTAACTGTGCTTAACTAAAGAGACAAGTTGATCTCAAGGTTACATTTTGCAGACATTCCCTAGTATAACCTAGTTTCACAAAAATAGTTTACAGCAGTAAAAGGAAAAAAATTTATGCACCAGCCCATTAAAAATAACCACTGTAACATTTTAACTAATTAAATCATGTCTTTATATTGTTAGAACAAAATTGAACGGATAGAAATTTCTGTTAAGCCAAAACATGCACTACAACACGGCGTAAAGTACAAAAAAATTGTCTTCAGAGTCTGTCAAAAGAATACTGCTTAAAGCTGCACAACAGGTAATCAATTTAAAGGCAGTGAATGTACAGAAAGGATTAACTAGGTTGAGTAAAGAGAACATAAGAGCCAGTCATATTAAAAACCAGAAAATGGTAGTTAAACAGGGGAACTGCCGTGCAAATAGACAAGCAAGGCTGAACACTATTTATCAAAGATAAGCTAGAAGGCACAAAATCAAAGGTACATGACTAGAATAGGATTAACACACATGGCTCCTTGGCACACAAGTGCACTTTCCAAGCAGTAAAAGCCATACACAAATTTGCAGCATCATGCAGAGGACATATAAGGGATTAGGAGACACACACAGACACTACTTTAATCGTTGTCATTCACAAAGGCAAGCTAAGCTTTGAAAGAGTCCTTCTTCATGAAGCCAAAGAGAAGATAAATTAATACACCCGTAAGAATTACAATAAACAGCAAGGATTTGCAATAAGTTAAAGCAATATATATGTCTAATGTTCCTGAAGGAAAAAAAACCCAAAAAACAAAGCATAGGAGTTCATTAACAGTTCCCTTGTTCAACTTAAAAGGCCCAATCCTCTCTCTGACACATCATAAACCTGAAACAGCACATCTGTTATAATGTTTAAGCTATGATGTGCCAGAAGATTATGACCAGTTAGTGCAAATGGACAGTGGAAGAAAGTACTCAAACTTCCGTGAACACCTTTGTTACCTTTTGAGCATAAGTGAAATTCCATCTTCCAAAAAAAAAAAGTAAGAAAGAAAAATAAAAGAGGGATGTGGATATTCTAATACAACAAACTAACTCACATGCTTACAACCAGCTCAGAAAAGAGAACACAAATATGCAAAGCAGATCTTTTTTCTATTTATCAGGTTCCAGCAACTCTTATCAGATTATTTATCTACCAAACAGCACAGCAAATTACAATATGCACAAATGTTCCCAAATTACTAAAAACTGCAACAAAGCTCAGTTAACAACAAAGTGTAGGAATTAATTCTAAATAATGTGGCTAAGGAACTACATATACTCAGGTTGTTTTATCTGGAAGGAATGAAAAAAACCTTTTTTTTTTAATCTAGGAACATGGCAGCTAAACACTGGGAGTTGTTTTTACCGATTTTTCCCCCCTGGTTTTGCTTCATATAAAATGATTGCTTGTGAAATGTAGGGTAATTGTCAACACTTAGTATTACCTTTCTCTATGTATTACTTTTTAATAAAAAAAAAGAAAGGTTATTGTCACACATACAAATAAGTGGATTATTTCTGTTTGAACCCAAGAAATTATCAGAAGGGAAAATAAAAAAGAAAATCACTTGCTGTTAAACCTTTGTGTATTGCCTCTCAAAACTTATTACATAGGAACACTGTCACATTTGAAATAGAGCACAGATACCAGACCCTTCCTCCTCACAGAAACAAAGAGGACAAAAAAAGAGTCCTGAAAGAAAGTAATTCTCAAGCAACTTCATCTCACAATGATAACACCCAAAGATACTGCTTCTCCAGTCACGGCACCTAATAAATTTGTCTTTTTTTTTTTTTTTCAAACATGCACTCCTAGAATTAAAGCTGAGGGTTTATTGATACCAGAGTTGTGCAGAACTGAAATTTTCTATTTCCAGTAACCTTTTTCTTTTCCTGAATCACTAAGTTTGAAATACAGAATATTTTCACAGAGACGAATAAAGCACTCCTCAGGTTTTTATAAGACTGCTAAAAAGCAATAGGCCTATACTCCTACTCCTACCACTACTCCCTCCCCTGCAAGACATCCAGCAAGTTACTCCTCAGACAACAAGATCATCATTCAGTCAGTTAAGAATATATCCATTAAAAACAAAACAAATCATCCCAAAGCCCCAAAACATTTTTCAGAACATTAAATATCCAGGAAAAATAGCTACTGTTAGAAGAGACAATTAATAGCTTCACTGTAAAACTGCCTATGGCACAGGACAACTACCACATATGCTGAACGTTTTAAAACAACCAGTATTCTTTGGGATCTGGTCATGGCACTGAGGTTTTTCTGTTCCTTACCTGTGTTACTTACATGACTTTCCACTAATACATCTACAGTAGTACTACAGTAAGTTTTTGACCTGCTTTTTGAATACTCTGCAATTTCTCAAGTTCTTTTGTTTTCTGAAGCAAGTATAGGAATCTTTCTCTGCCTCTGTAGAGGATCATAGCTGTGGACTTGTTCAAATATTTCTGCTTTCCTTCAGGTCTCAGGAAAATTCTTATTAGGCTTACATTACCACATGACTAAACTCTACGCATGTTTCCCCAAAAACTCTAATTATTAAATTTCTTTTAAAACAGGACTGTTTTAGACAAAGCTGCTCCAATATAAAATTATTTTTAGAACTGTGTCCTCTTCCTCATTCCATTTACTGGAACACACAAGGAGTATTAACAAACTTGTTGGGGATGAGCTCCTTGGAAAAATCATATTTATGTAGTACCATAAAACAATACAGTATTTCTAAGGATAACTAGGAAAAACCTACCTGTTTCTCACTTTTCTGGAGATGGCTGTTTTCATCTACTGCATCTTCAAGAGATGTCTTGAGTCTCTCTGTATTAATCTGATATACTTTTAGGGTTGACTTGGCCTAAGTGAAATAAAATGTGTTATTTCAATGGTATAGGTGAAGACATAAGTGGGTCCATGATGGTATTACTGGACTTATTCTTAGGTTTTCTAGCTGTGCTATATATGTATTCTCACATTTTCCCTATAATTTCAAGTTTTTGCTGATTGTAGTTTTGCAACCCTATGTATCATTGTTGAGTAAGAAGACAAAGAAAAGACGACTACTTCTCAATATATGCTGATCACTATATAAAATTAAAATTTGCTCAATCAAGTCACACTAAAGTAGTAAGTGTTACAAAGTCTTTTGGTTTACACAGTATGTTATTTCTGTACCCTGAACATAAAAAAATTAAAACAGTAACTACATGGAGAAAAAAGAAATTACAAAGGTTTGAAAACAGGAACTATAAAGAGTAGACATACCTCATCAATTTGTGACTGAATAGATTTTTCTTCATTCTCTAAAGACTCCACTCTCTCCTGGATTTCAGCCACCTGAAAATTATTAGTTGTCATAGTTTCTTCCACACATCTGACTGAAAAGGTCTAGGCAACTAATACAATCATTTTAATTTTCAAACTGAGGAAGTTCTACTGTTAAATCAGTAAAAACAGCTTTTCTTCTTTTATTTTCCTTTATGAGTGTAATTGGAATGTAATGAGGGGAGACAAAATGGAAAATGTGTCTTCTGTTTCAAAACATGCAAGGAGAATAGTTTGTCTTCTCCACGGAGATTTCATTTCTGTGGGATTCTTTTTTTAATGAATAGTAACAAAACCAGGATTCTACTTATTCTTACCAAGGTATCATTTTCTGATTGCTTAGATTTTTCTTCCTCCAGTTCTTTTTCCAGATTCTCTATTTCCTGGTTGAGTTCCAAGTTTGACTTGTTCAGTTTTTCATGCATTTCCTAAATCAAGTTGTTTTGACAGTTAACTATATATTTTATATTAATTACATTTAAAGACAAGTATGATTTAAACATGACAGTAAAGTACATTCAACAAATTTCAGTGTATCGAGTACTCTAGAGACTCCTGCATGTTAAAAAACCTGGAAGAACTTCAGAACTTTTTTACAAATATATTCTCAGTCTGGGGGGTATAAACAATGTAACAGTAATTTTTCTTTACAACTGTGCTCCAGTAGCCTATAAAATATATTTGAATTAAATCAGATGGGAAAAAAAAAATATTTCATGCACTACTCTCTTCTAGAAACAGGAACAATTCACTTTTTAAAAATTAATTATTATCCAATATGCCATTTGCTCTACACCAATCATTTATAATGCAATTGTTAAAAAAAAACTTCTCTTAATTTAAATGCCTTGATTTTATGTCATTTTCAGTAACTCAATTGAGTTGGAGTTATTTTGGATTTTGTCTAGGGGGTTTTGTTGTTGTTTTTATCTGTTGCTTTTGGTTTTTTTTAATATGAGCTCTTCCATTTAATACGGGCAACATTTTCCTAAAATTCTTAAATTATAGAAACAACAATTTCCATTTATCTTTTTACCTCAAAAAATGATGTGTCTGTTGATTCTTTCATCATGTTACCATCCTTCAGAGACAACTCTAAATCTTCAAACTGAAAAAGAATTACTTTGTCAGAATATATGTAAAGACCTGATTAAATAATAGCATTGATTTATGATGCTCTAGTCCAAAACATAGCCACCATGTAAATATTCACAAATGCACCTTGCTGGAAATCAGAAAAGCCTTAGTCCTACTAGATTATCCCAGTAACATAAACAAACAAAAAAGACATTTTTAAGTTGCTTCCAGTGAAATATATTCTATTAAGAGTTAAAGGCAGAACTTGCTAACACCTTAACTGCTCTTAAAGGCACTGACAGAAAAAAGCATTTGAAGAATTACTTGAAAAGCTTTAAAACATCTTACTTTTAGAGAAGTTTAATACTTTATTTGATTGAGTCCATTTCTGTGACACATCTGAAAGCAACAATGAAGACAATTACCTCTTTTTTGCAAAGGCTGAGCTTTTCAAGAATTTTGCATTTTTCGTCAATTAGTTCAGCAACTTTATTGGCAAGCTGTTTTTCCCGTCCTAAAAAGAGAAAGAAACTTAAGTGTTGCAACATTCAAATAGAGGACAAAAAAAGAGAATAAAGTAATTCCCACAGAAGCAGTATGAAAAATAAGCTTACCTACATAAAGTCGACTTCTAACCTGAAAAAAAAGAATAAATACTGAAAATGTCTGATCAATTACTATTGCACTATATTGGAAAACTGATCTTTTAAGCTGTGGTTCCATGATGAGTTTAACTATGGAACTTAAAAAAGGGATATAAACACAGGCTGCTATTAAAAATAGGCAGTTGTATCCTCTCCTCTTACCCCTCCATGTCTGTGTGTTTGCCCCGTTCTACCATTCTTACCAGAGAGACAGGAAAGGAGATTAGTTTTCACCTGGATCACTTTAATAACACACTCCTATATAGTCACCACATAACCATGACTGACTACACAAAGTGGTAGTAGCCATGCACAGTCAAAAGAGTAGGAAAGGGAAGGAAGAGGGAATCTTCACAACCCAGCTCAAAATTCCAACTGAGATAAAAAACTCCACACATTTTAACACAGAACAGTTAGGGCTGCAGTAAGGGTACTACCTGATGGACATCCTGCCCAGATGCAGCTTAGAGGGAAGTGCCAAGTCAGCAGCTGCCATGTGGGGTCTAGTGCCCTAGAATCAAAATCTAACAAACTGCCAGATAAAACCTATCACAAATGGTCTGTGCAAGAGATGCAGAACTTGTCTGGACCCACAAAAACATTACACCACAGCCTTTCTCTCAAAGCTGAGCCTGGATCCTGTGCCTGTGTAACAACAGTTGCCCCAGACCTTCCCTGTTTCCTCCTCAAGGAGTCCAAGTAACAAAAAAGGGAAAAAAAGTCATAAGTATTCTTTTATCTTATCTTCCTCAAATCTAAACCCCATTACTTTTAGGTAGCCATCAATTCTTCAAGGAGCAGTCAGTGCAGTTCCACACATGGATAACTGCAAAAACGATCAATAACTTCTGTGATATCTAATGTCTTAAGTGACATGCAGGAGAAAAACAATAGAGCTGCTGCTTCTGTGGTTTCAGCCAAAATGCTTTTTGTATAATCTAAAGGGATGCTGCTAGAAAGCATTTATACTTATATTAACTTATACACAATCTTACAGACAATCTGTTAGCTTAGGTTTTTAGGTTAAACCCTAAAAATGCAGTTGCTCAGATCTGAAAAACTAAATGGCTATGCAACCTATCTTCAAACGTGAGCATCTTTACACCTACCACTAAAATCACAGTCTATTTGAGAGTACACAAAAACTGGGGAGAAATTTAAATACTGCATTATGGATATTGACTCCATTGCCTTAGCAAGGAAAGTACGGTACACAGCTGTTATTACTCAGATCCTTAATTACTCACAGTAGAAGAAAGCCATTATCTCAAAAATATAATCTGATCTACGCATTAAAAGGTTTCAGTACTGCAATTCTCAAAATCATCAATTACTGCTCAAAACCAGCATGCAGTAAAATGAGTTCAGTGTTCCAATGTTCCAATAAACAGAATCAAGGTCACTGTCCAAAAGGTTTTAAAATGCCTCCCTTGATGGTAACCATATGGATTGCTTTTGCTTACAACTACCTCAAAAGACCTGAGCTGGTCTGGCTATGGCAAGGGTAGTCACAGAGATATCAATACACAGTAATATATACACACTAGGTAAGACAACTGTATCCTTTGAAAATAACTTAGGGCTGTATTTGAAAGCCTGGTGTAGAAACTAAAAAGAAAAGGAAAAAGGAAGCCTTACTACAACGAGTTTCCTTGCACTTCCTCTTATGACAACGGTCACTCAGGACACCTCTAAACACGTACTGTTTTGACAAAACAGATTCTTCAATTTCTCTTTTAGAGGGATTCTAAATTTGATCACAACAGTATTATATATATGAAGCATTACATATCTTAAACAGGACAACAACTTCAATGCAAACTGTTGATGCACTCTATGTATCTGCATATAACTTGCTTACTCTGCTGGTTTTGTCTCGGATAGAGTTACTTATCTTCACAGTAGCTGGTATGGGGCTGTGTGTTTGGATTTGTGCTGAAAAGAGGTCGTAACACATGTATGTTTTAGCTATTGCTGCTCAGTGCTTATACACAACCCTGGACTTTTCTGCTTCTCACCCCACTCCACCCACAAGGAGGCTGAGGGTCCACAAGAAGCTGGGAATGGACATAGCCAGGAGAGCTCAAGCTGACCAGAGTGATATCCCACACCATATGGTGGCCTGCTCTGCATATAAAACTGGGGGAAAGAAGGAAGAAGGGGGGAGTGTTTGAAGTGATGGAGCTCATCTCCCCAAGTAACTGTTAAGTGTGATGGGTCCCTGCCCTCCTGGCCCTCCTGGGGATGACTGAACACCTGCCTGACCACGGGAAGTGGTGAATAAATTGCTTGTTTTGCTTTGTTGTATGTGTGGTTTTGCTTTCCCTATTAAACTGGCTTTATCTTAACACAGGAGTTTTCTCACTGCTACTCTTCTGATTCTTTCCCTTATCCCTGTGCAAGGGATGGAGTGAGAAAGCAGCTGTGTGGTGCTCAGCTGTCTCCAGGGTTAAACTACAACACTTACTGATTGGTAACTTCTGTACAGGAACAACAGAATTGTAAACACTCCGACAACGCCAGCACAAATCACTATTTCCCATGGGAAACCATACAGATCCGGGCCAGGCCTCATATCTTCAGGCAGTGAAGCCACCACCTGAAAAAGAAAGTAAAAATCTTCAGCGAAAGAGGTTAATATTTTCAACAGAAATAGACATTACATGTTGACTTAGTTCACCTCGAAGGCTTCTACATCTATTTGTTTAAAAACTCTGAGAAAATGGTTAACAGAAGCAAGCGATTTTTAAATTACAGATTTACCAAGTGAATTAAAAAAAAAGGAAGAAAAAAGTTCCAACAAGATATTACAATGAGCACATTAAGCTCTGAAAACTTTTCCTTCTGAACCTACCAATCATCACAGACTCATGGAATGGTTTTAGCTGGAAGGGACCTCAAGGATTATCTAGTTCCAATCTCTCTGCCAGGCACAGGGACACTTTTCAAAAGACGGAGTTGCTCAAACCCCCATCCAACCTGTCCTGGCACATCCAGGGCTGGGACATTCACAGCTTCTCTGGACAACTCGCTCCAGTGTCTCACCACCCCCTCAGTAAAGAACTTCTTCCTCTTATCTAACCTAAACCTTTTCTCTTTCAGTTTGAAGCCATTCCCCCTCATCCTCTCACTCCATGCCCCTGTAAAATGTGCCTCTCCCAGCCTTCTTGTAGGCCCTTCAGGTACTGAGAATTTACCACGGTAAATTCTCCTCTGAGTTGCCTACACGTTTCACTGCGGGAAGAGTCAATGCTAGCAAGTATTTCCTAATTCTCTGGTAGAAAAACCTGTTCAACCAACCCCCTGCTAAAACAACACGCTGCGCGCGTCAGTGATTTAACGCATTTTAAGCGCCTAACTGCACTCACACTTGAGCTGTGAACGGATCTCGCTGTTTGCTCAAAGACACAACACGCTCAGTGTCGCTCACATTCACCACACGTGACCCGTCGAGCGCGTCGCTGTGCTGCGAATTTCACTCCCTCCGGGGCCTGAGCGCTCGCCCCCGCCCGGCCCCC